>JBBMOE010000030.1:3738002-4022104 GCA_037975065.1 Chaetodon trifasciatus
GGTGGGGGTTGGGGGGTGGGGGGGTCTCAAAGGGAAATCTGCACCATTGAAACTTCCAGATATCAGAATATTTATGGTTGGACATGACACAGGTGTAGCTCAGCCCATTATTATGTGGCAGTTACAATGGTGTGCAGACACAATATTTCAGACCAAAACATATTTTTGTCACATACAAAATCCATATTTACTGACATCCAGAGTGATTGTGGTTGTGTAAAGCAAGAACTGTACTTTGGCCATCATAAGAATGCTGTTTTTCCCTCTCTCACACACGTCAGATGTAGCACCAACATGAACAGAAATGAACATGCTTGAACTATCTACAGAATACCCCCCCAAGAAAAAGGCAATGTTGCTGTGTGTCCCCCCCCCCCCTCCAATATAGGTTAAATCCAAGTGGAAGCCTTGCATATTTCCTGTTTCCCGTCTCACAGAGCAAGTCGTTTCCCCGCTGAAACAGCGGGAATTATCCACAAAAATGCTAATTTGTCATTGCTTTTTCTCCACCCCCACTGCATTCTCTCTCCTCTGTTCCAGGCTCCCTTACTGCAGAGGTATAGGTGATGTTTTGTTTCTGTTTGATTTTGTCCAGTAATCCTGAGGTATAGGAAATACCACTGATGCAGAATGTGACTGAGGAAGGACAGTAAAATAGATAAAAAGGGGGAAAGGAGACATGCTATCTAAGCAAACTGTCAAACTGTACAAAGAACATTTCCAGTCGAATACTCATTTCATGTTCTTCTATCACCATCTACTTCGTTTTTCTGAATGTATCTCTTAAGCAGTAAAATAATTATATTATAATACAAATGTTTATAAAATAGCAGCACACTCAAGTGACACATCACAACTAGGTAATGTTATTTTTTGTATAAATGAAACAAATTCATAGCTTTTAGCAGCGCAAAAAGACAACAATAACTCAATAAAAATATTGACACTTTTTCTTGACGTCTTCACACCTCCTCCTCTGTCCTCTCTTCACTTTGGAATACAGTATCTCTAAATCTTAGAAAAACCCTTTTGCGGGTCTGGTCACCCCATAAAATATTTCAAACACAAATTGAAAAGGTGGTCTCAATATATAACACATGCAACAATAAATTGCAGGAAAGAAAATCACAACCATTAAGTTTAGGAGAGAGCTTACATCAGGAAAACCAAGGCAAAATGAAGGGGCCAAATCAAATAATCTGACGGGGATGTTTTGGCAAACGTGTCATTAAATTGCCCAGTTTTACTGAAAAACATCACTAAAACATTAGATCCCTACATTTTTCTTCAGTCTGACGAACATACACACAGCAAAGTCACATACCGTCATGAAAAAACTCAAGCATTAAGTCAAAGACACCTTGCTGTGGCAAAACCACGTGTCCCATTAGAACAAAACAAACAAAAAAAAAAAAAGAAAAAAAGAAAAAAAAAAAATCATCTGTCTCTTGTTTTGTGCTGATGTCTGTCTGGCTGATGAACCCCCTTGCCAATGATTTGAAGCAGCAAAGCTCACAGGGGACAGATGTGTTCAGTGACAGACAATCGGCCTGAACTACACAAGCCAGCACCATAGAAAACTGACCAACCACTGCAACACACATCAGTTAAGGTGGTTTTGAGCAGAGACTCTGCTCTGTCTCATAAATGCTAAACCTCACTGCCCTCAGAAGAACATGTGCAAACATCGGATGTTACCACCACCTTTTCTCGCTACCCTGTGTGACTATCTGTGGCTGTGATGCAGATAAATATGAAGAAAAATTCAAGTAAAAACAAATATTTCTTGACAACATAAAAGAAAATCAAACAGAAGCCATGGATCAGTGAACTCTGCGTGTAGGCCTTTTTTCGATTCATATTGGCGTTTTCTATTTGCTCGAATTTTCTGAAACAGTCAGACTCCCCATCAACTGCTCGGATAGGAATGTTTTTCGTCGGAATGTCCTCTCGTTAAGGTTGGAAAAGCCCTTTTAATTTGACTCTTGCTCGACGAGGGTATGTCTGATTGGGAAACCAGCCCTACAAAGTAAACCAAAGAAAAGGCTAACAAGGAAATAAGAAAACATCCATTCACCTCCAATCACCACCCAATTCATTTTATGTATCTCCTGGGGAGCATGTTCTCAAAGTGCTTTGCCATTGAAATCATATAGGGGAGCTGAAAACAACCCTATGTGGGACTCCAGATGCATTGACAGTATATCATCATATCCTTGACCCCGCCCCACCCCCACCCCCCCCCTCAAAAAGACAATTCAAGCTCATACGATCTGGCACTGTACAGTCTTAGTTCCGTAGTTCCTCATTTATTTTCCATGAAAATGGAAACCTGGGACATTTTTGTTCACTTAGCCATGTCATTGCAGACATCCATTTTGAGAAATGACTCTTGATTCCATCCCAATCTGCAGATATCATAAGTTTATCATGAGGCCCTTGGGCGTCTTTAGTTGGTCATCATCATCCAGCCACTGGCTGTAAATCCTCCCCGTCTCCTACACAGCAGCATGCTCCTGCACCACACGACTCCCGCCTGTCCTCCCACCCTGCGCTGTGCACTCAGGTGCCTCCACAGTCCCACAGTGACTCCTTAGTATCAAACTGTCCCTGTCTTCTTTCTAATTCTTTCCACGCCACCCCCCCCCCACCCCCCCCAATTAACACAGAGCAGTCTGATGTCCTCTAGACTTTCTCCGAGGCATCGTCCTCTCCTGCTTCCACATGTGCCGCACACACTTGCACATGTGAGAGGTCGCTACTCTGCCCGCACTCGAAGCACCCTCTCACGACTAAGGAAACACCATATCGTAACAAAGTGAAAAACAATCTGTAATATTTCATTAACAGAATGGCAGTAAGGAACAAACGCCTCGTGTGACCTCTGAGTCTGAGGTGTAACACCTCAGGAAAAATGCTCTTAAAAAGATGAGGGGCTCTAAGTTAAAGTCCCTTCGCCCATATCCTCCTTTGATAAATCTTTCTCCGTCTCACTCATAGTCCATGCACATGAGTTTATTGTTGGCCAACAAAATGAGCCACGGTACAATGTTAATGCATGGAGGCAGTGATATAGCGTAGATGCCCTGTTATACTGATGGACAAAGTACTATATGTGTAGCCTTGGCTTGCTCCATAGTTTTTTAACATAGAGCGTCAAAGTCTGTGACTTTGCTCAAGTGCCTCACGCCATAGAATGCACACTGCTAATATAGATTCAGGATCACATGTAGCATTCACAGCACACACACACACACACACATGCGCACAAACTGGCATACTCACATACAACCACACACACACACACACACTGCACCCACAAACTGACACACACAAGCAGCCTGACAAAAGGAGCTTATTGATCTCTACTACTCGGTTCCAAAATATGTCCAATAATAATATTAATAAGAATAATAATTACTAATACCACTAATAATTATTATCATTCCATCTCTTCCCTGGAATTCAGACCAACCGACTTTTAGCACAATGTTCTCAGGGCTTCCTCTGTCTGCCTCCGCCTCAACACACACGCGATGGTCGAGGAGCTGGAACATGTTTCCTCTCTTACATCAGCCTCAAATGTAATAGTGATAATACTCATATAAAACAAAACAGAGGAATAAAAAGTGAAGCCCCACCGTGATCCCACATAAGCAATTTTCTGAATGGTTTCCACAATTTCTACCATAACAGTCCGGTTATCAAGCTATGGTTAAAATTAACTTAAAGATCATACTATACAATCAGAGGCAGAATGCAAATAACGTTTGGCTTCCCTTCTGTATATCCAAGGCACCACAGAGCTTCACTATATATCAAATTTGTTGCTTTTAGACTAGAACATCATAGAAAATCTATTGTGTGGGCAGATGTTTTTGACTTGAAGAACAGAAAATCTACAAAAAAAACTAGCAAGCATTGTTCTTTTTCTTTTAAAGGGCTTGTGTTTTTAACAATTTTTGTTCTTTTGTTCTTTTTTTCTGCTTTTAAGGAAATTGAGGTTTTTTTCATGATGCTTTTTTTTCTTTTTTTTTTGTAAATCCTGTGCAATGATGCCCTCTGGTGGTTCACAAGTTGACATCGCGGACGTCTGTTGGGGTGGAGGATTGATCCAGCTCGTCCAGGCCTTTCCCGCTGGGGCCTCTCTGTGTCTGCTGCTGCTGCTGTTGCTGCTGTCGCCCCTCGCGTAGGCTGCTCACCAACACGCGCTCAATCTGCTCCTGGCACTCTTTGAGAACATCCTGCAACGCAACGAGAGCGAGAGGACAAGCTGTAAGAAAACATGCCAACATATTCATCTAATAAAGGGGGTTTCTCTCATTTCCAAATAAAGCTAAACTTTGTTGAATGCTTGATTTGAAAGTCTAATCTGCGGTTTAGGTGAGGTAAACACATGGTTTATGCAAATGTTCTCAGATATCTTCTCATTTTTCCACAGGTGAGTGTCTGCTCAGTATATAATGCAGCGAGAGGGGGGCTCATCTGCAATCAAAGGATTTACGGCAGTACCATGCTCACTCAGTGGGGAAATGCAACTATCATCTCGAGCAACAAGAGGAATCTGAAATCATTTGTCGGTGCATGGCTGGTGTGGCAGCAGAGGTGTCCCTGGGCAGTGCAGGCCAGGGGATTAAAATGACCACCGACTTTCTGACTACTGCCACGGCTGAGCGCAGAAACGGGTCAGACCCAAACATTACATCAGCCCACCGGGGTTGTTCACTGAGCACCACCCCTGTAGGGCTCATGTGCACATGTATGCATTACCACACACACACACACCGTGCATGCACACCACTGCCTCCCCCATCCAACCACCCACCAATCCCACCACCCATTCCCAAACACACGCAAACCCAAACAGAAGTAGCCTTGACAACGGCGACTGAAAACACAGGTAGTACTAAAGCTATGTTAATTATATCCACCTCCTGTGGGAACACAAAGGTGGTGCTTTTCTAACGAGAGCCAGTCTATGTGCCTGCCTGCCTGCAGGGGATCCATCTGAGACCCGGCTGGCTCGCCTTTCACCATCAAAGGCTGCAGCGGCAACCTGAGAATCCACCTGGGAGAGGAGCCTCTCAACAGCACTGAGCCTTCATATCCCTGACGGAGGGTTGACAGAGGGGACAGTGCAGCGCATGAACAGAGAGCAAGTCAGGGAGGGGGGAGAGGTGGGGGGAGGGCAGTGCTAAACGGGTTGTTAGCAAGACCGTCTGAGAGAGGTCAAACTGTTTCTGAGTGGGGAACAGCAATGACAATAATGGATGATATTCACAAGTAAGAGCAGACCGCTGCGACACAACAAACTAATAGGAAAGTTCCTGTCTGAAAGGGCTGATCAAGAGTAAGCACTGCTCTCTGGTGGTGAAACACGGTAACACAACTGGAGCTCAACACACGCGCACACACGCATAACCCCCCCCGCCCGAAAGCACCGGCCGTTTGTGGGAAACACGACGGAGCGCCCCACGGCCAGAGGGATGGGTGAAAGTGTACGGCTTGTGGAGCGCGGAAACATTCTTTAGAAATTTACAGCTAATTCAAACCCGATGGGCCACAGTTTGAGCCTGTGTTATAGCCTCTGGTGCCGCCGGGCCTTGATGAAACGAGACCTGAGACCCCACTCGCGTCGGAATTGCTCTTCGGGAACTGCGAACGCTTGAGTGACAAAAGGTCACAGTGTCAAAGGTCAAACAGCAAGACATATCACAGGGTGAGACATGCACTGTGTTGTCAAAGGGAAACTACACACATTTTTGGCTTTCTGACTTTCACAACTGGCAATTTGTTGAAATTCTGTACATGTGGACGATGTTATGGAGGATTTCTCTACAAGTGGAATCTCTTTAAAAGAGGACTAAGAAATCTATTACAGTACATGACCACTGACAAAATGACTCAGCCGAGAGGGGTTTTGCTGATATCTGAAGTCTGCATGGAGTAATTCCTGCATTGACATCTCTTTTATTTTGAGGTCTCCAGCATCTACCGATGATTAACTCAAGATAGTTTTTTGGATCACAATCCATGAAAAGGGATTTGATGTTGATGAGGTTGGACTGATCTGGGCTGGGTGCCTCTGGAAGAGCGTTTCCCTCAGCAATGGGTCTGACGTGGAGGAAACCCGACCAGCGTCTGTCCCTTAATCTCCTCCAGAGGTTGGCCGCTAACATGGACGTGCGCACACGCATGAAGGCAAAATCTTCCCACCAACATGTGCCCCATTGGTCATAAAATCTCAATTCCTGTGAGAAAATTAAGAAAAGCAACGAACATGTAAAGGAACTGCCTGTGTCTTACCGCAAGAATGCACGCCTTCGTTTCTTAAAAGACAGACTCCCCCCATCTCTGCTGGTCTTTAGAGCAGCAGTTCAGATCCTATGCCAAGCCCCATGGGCTTTATTCAAGAAACTTTAATGACTTCAATGTGTGACTACTGGAAACACCAATACTGTTTTCAAAGAAGCTCTAGGTACGTGGATACTGAGGGGGCCAGCAGCACTGAATAAGTCGGTCATGGGAGGTAGTGCTATACTGAAGCATCTTATTTTGCAGCCTCAACCCGGAAAACACATAACCACCTCAGATCCTCCCTCGTCGTTACGGTCCTCCATCTGCCCTACCCCAAACATACATCATACTGCAACAATCTCTTTCTGAGAAATCCAGGCATGTACATTATCCCCTGGGCGGCCTTTGTGACACTGGCAGTGGGGGGGGGAAGTCGCGCAGACAGACAAAACCAAAAGGAAGAAATGTGTGAAGCCATGGAATGTGTTTTAACTGCTGACTGTACCACACAAGACAGCGTTAGCTCCTCTGGGAGGACTTGGTGGCCGGACAACTGAGACAAACACACAGGCAGACGCACACTATGGATCTCAGGGAACGTTAAGACAAAATATCCGGCGGCTAACACTGGAAATAGGAAGTCATCACATGACTTGAAGTTACAGTACAAAATGTGACCTTTCTCTTTCTTTAGCCCGCTTGCCGAAACACCACAAGCGGTGACGCCATAGGCTGTGTTGATAGAGATAATCTTTGCTAATAAATGCATCTTTGTTGCAAGCACTTTGGCTCCAACAAATTACCGCTGACTTCTCACCCAATAAAATCCCATTTCAATTTCACATCCCTCCATCATGCAACTTAAGAGAGCGTCTCAGTGACAGTTAGCCACAATGGAAACCAGAGTGATTAAAAAAGAGGAATGAAAACAGGAAGAAAGGGAGAAATGGGAAAATGTGTTTCCGGTGTCTTAGTGGGTGACCCTGACCAAATAAAAAAAAAAAAAAAAAAAAAAAAAAAAAATGAATGAAAGACTGAGAGAAAATGAGTGTCAAAATGATTAAAAGGAGGAAGTGGTGGTCTTTAGTCTTTGCACTTCTCTAACCTCTATTTCCTGTTTTAATCATTCAAGAATTAAGGAACGCTTACACACTCACGTACTAACTATCACTACACTAAACGTTGCATTGCATTTCTGCTTTCTCACCATCACTACAGATAACCTACGCAGTTCGGGGGAGTCACAAACGAATAGTTTCCCTCTATAAACTCGAAGCATTCTCACAATTTTCTGAGTTTCTCTCTACAAACTATGACTTGGCTCTTAGGTCCGCCGTCCCTAACAGGGAGCCCCTCTTGGCTACACCAGGTGCCTGTGAGGCTAAACACATTCTTCCACCGGCCCAAGATGGTGACTTGGCCCTATCACATTTCCACTGGAAAACCACAGCTTCTGGATACCACAGATGCCAGCAGAGTGCCAGGGGGGTGGCGTTGGCCATGATGCTGTTGGCAGCAGCAGCTGCAGAGGTTGGGCGAAACTTGCTTTGCCTTCATATTTTGCCTGGCTCTTTGGCTGGCTGGCAATGGGACTCTGCTCTGCCATCTCGCCGAGCCTCTGCGCTGCTAGCCAAAAAGCGAAGACAGTATGTTATGTGTACACATTTAGACTTGGGTTCATACCACCGCCCTGATGACTGTAGTCGAAATTGAGGTTGAGGTGGGCCTTGGGTGTCGAACTGATGTATAAAGTGATTCAGCTTTTGGGAAAACACGGGAGGGCAAGTGTTCAAATTCGACACGGTCAATGATCACCATTTCCTCTTTTTTGTGTGTGAACGCTCAAACAGTGACCAATGGCATAAATAGCACTGACGCCACTTTTTAATGCTGACAACTACTCCTTGGTATTTGTCTTGAGGCGGTGTTTTTTGCGTCGTATCACGAGTGGTGCACAAGTCTGATTTAAGTTCTTAAATAACTTTTTAAACCTAAAGTAAACTCTATGTGTTTAGCTTTGGCTGCTTCTTAGCAGTTTATACTAAAGCCTCTTATATATGTTGAATTAGGAAGGGTGCCCTCTGCTTTGCCCCCTGTGTTTACTGTGAGCCATGGCTTGTCTGAATCCTGGAATGTGAAGAGTTGATCAGAGACACAGAGCGACTTAATTCCCTCAAGTCTAAGACCTTGCAGCCTAAACACACTGAGGCCCTGTGCTGCTGAGGTCAGCTATTTGTTTTTCCTCAGCTGCCGAGCGAGACTTCACACAGCTTGCACCAGAGGGAGCCATGCTTTCCAGCAGTGACGCATTATGGACCATAGGAGAAGACGAGACAGGGCTGATTGTCGCGAGGGAGGCATGACACCCCCCCAGCGTCCTTTTCACACTTCAACAGCTTTCTTCCACCCCCTCCTCCTATTTCGGCTCTTTTTGGGGACAGAACTTAAGAAACCAGGGCTGAAGCTCGGGATCCGTGTCGTGCCCTGCGATGCGCTCCCTCTGCAGCGAGCGCACATGAACTCTAAATTTTCATGTTTAAATGAAATCTGCGACGACTAACTAAAACCCCTGCTGATCATGCTTGGTAATAAGAGCACTTCCCGCCAATACAGTGGCCTCAGAACTGGAGCTGGTCCCTGGGTACTGTGCTGAGGCTGCCCACCGCTCCTGGACAGCGAGGATGGGTCAAACGCACAAGACTAATTTCTCCAAAAAAGACTAACACAGAATAACTTAATAACTGACCTTCTCATCTCACAGTCTCAATCTCCTGCTGTTTTGTCCACCCACTCACCCTCACAGTCTGCTATAGCGAGCTGAAGCCCTCTCCAATCTGCGTGATGAAAGCCAGACATCTCAGAGTCGGTAGAGGCCCTGCCTGTGTTTGGACTCAACTCACCCACCACCGCAACATTCACTGTACCCAGACAGCCACACAACGGCCTGGCCAGAATTCCTGTCAGTGACAGACCATACTGTATATGCTCTCAATCTGGCTTGATTTAGAGGCTTCTTTGTAGGAGGATGCCCTGAACAGCCTGACCAGACTGATGGAGACGAAAGAAACCTGCCGCACGCTGCCCTTCAGTCCAGGCAAGTGTGTGACCGAGGAGACTAAAAATAAACTGACGCAGCTCATGATTTCCTTTAATGAAGCCCTTTTGGGTCCTAATCTGATGCTCACTTTTTATTTTTTTCTTCTTCTCAGGACAGATATTGGCAGCAAAATCCCCCAAAAAGCAGTTTGTGGAAAGCTGAATCCGAGCTAACCTAAGAGTGACATTTCAACATTTCAACTTCTGTCTGTCGCAAACGCACAAGCTCGATAAACATTTCTTAACTTTGATATAAATAACAGGGATAGTTTCCCTCTGAGAAGCAGCAAGCCTGGTAGAAAAAAAAAAAGAATTTTCTTAATAACATGAGCAGATTGTAAAAGAGTGTTTCAGTGGTAATAAGACTGTAAACTGGAGCTGTACACTGACTGAAGACGTGAAAAGCCTCCAGCAGCAGCTGATTCAACTTTGAATCACAAAGTAGTAATTGTGCTTCGCTAAATACCAGAGAACACCTCACTGATGTCAGCAGAGGTACTAACTAACATTTCCTCCTCCTCATTCAAATCTTACTCAGAAACATCCCCCAAAAGTTTCCAGACGCAAGTATCAACCTCTTAGCTAAAGCATGACTGACAAGACCACATTGGAATGTAGTGTTTTAAAGTTGTTTTAGAAAAAAATGTAAAAAGTATGTGTCCAGCCCAAATAAGCTGCAATGAGTGTTCTGGATGCGACAGAGGAGTATAAAACAAACTCACCACTTCTGTGTTTGTGATTTTGGCCAGCAGGTCTGTCAGACTGTCGCCCCACTGTGACTGGTCAGCTGAGTCCAGCTGTAGGCCGCAGATCGCTGCCCCCACACTTCCTGTGGCAATCATGGAGGGAGGGTACATGGCGAATCTGAAATCTGGCGGAGGGAGAAACACAGATTGAGTTAAATGTGTCTTCAGTGCGAGTGGCTTGCAAATGTTAAGAAAGTATTCATTGTTTTGTTATGTAAGGAGCTAAAATCTTCACCAAACTGTTTTTTTTTTTTACACTTTATTTACCTGGTGCAGTTTCTAAATTGCACTTTTCAATTCATACGCTCCACAAACAGGGTACAGACACGTCCCTCCCACAGACAATATGATTTAGTTATCTAGCAGTCAGCTAATAAATAATCCTTCTATTGCACCAGGTCTGAACGCACTGCTCACTAATGACCAGGGGCCTGGATAATGAGGGTTCACTTGGCTTGTAAAGGAGCAGAAAAGCAACCACTCTCACCCGCTCCCCACCCCAGTCCCCCTTTCCCCAGCCCAGCCCCTTTTCTTCCATCTCCTGAGTAAATCGTGTGCTTGCTGAAAAAAGCCCCATAGCGCTTGGAAAGGGAGGAATAAAGAGGCTCAGTGCCTCTGCCAATGCTCACTGCTGTAGGTCCTTTTTCCACGTGTGGTCACAGGCGTGCGTCTCAAAGACCAATAACCTTGTTAGCTCCCCTCACTGTCATTCATAATGCAAATGAGACAGCTTGTGAACGGGCCAGAAGCCCGAAAAGGCAAGGCAACTGGCATACAGGGAAAGAGAGAGAGAGCGAGCGAGGGAGACAGATAGACAGGGAGAGAGAGAGAGTTTTTCTCTTCACAAACACACACGCACACACACACACACACACACACACACACACACTCCTTTCTCTATTCTATCTTTATGTCTTGCTCAACTTCTACCTTTCTTTTTGGACAACACATGGCCTGCTTAGATGAGGCCAGTGAATGGCACACATGCCCCAGTCTTTGTTGCTACAACAGGCGGTGGTTTGCATTGGCGGCCCTCCTATCTTTTAGCATATTAATAGAGTGGCGGGCCAGCGAGAGGGAAGGCAGAAGAGTGTGACTCCATTGTCCAGAGTCATCACCTCATTTCACCCAATTGAGAGACACAGCATCCATCCCCTCTCTGCTGATACCAATTCAGTGAGACAGGCTGGACAAAGAGTGTGGCTGGACAGGGGAACAGGGGGTCGATGGGGGGAGGAAGATGAAGAAGGAGGGATGAACGGTATGGCGACAAGGCAACAAGGAGAAAAGAAGGGGAAGTCTGTGGGCTTGGTGGGAGAGGAGAGGGGGTAGACAACTCCGATGCACATCACTCTCAAGCTTGTGTCCAGACTCTTGTGAGGTTTTGGAAGAAGAAAAGAGTCGCCCTCCAGCGACCCTCACCTCCTGCCTCCCATCCAACCCCCCACCCCACAAGTATGCCTCTGTTCCTGGGCCACCTATGGGCTAGAGGAGTGGGCAGCGGGGGCATAGAAACAGCATGCACATTAACATATTGCCATATTGAATTGCAAAGCAAACTGCGCGCGATGGCTCTGAAGGAGATTTTTCTTCCTTCTTTTTTTTAATCTGGAATCAAAGAGGTAGGCCCTTTGATAGCTGTAAAGGCAGCCCCTCACTGCCTTTTTAACATGCACAGCCAGGCGCTTTCTCATCTTGTGGGCTCAGCGTTGACAAATAAATGAACTTATTATACACCCCTGTGTTAGCTGCTGGGCCTCTGCCAAGGGGCGATTTATTAAAGGATACCTCGAGCCAAGAGGAAAGAGCACACAAAGCCCCACAGCATTACATCACTGCTGTAAGAGCACAACTTTCTATAGAGGGGTAAAAGGACAAAGGCATTTACTGTACGTGTGTAGTGAGCACAGACTGACAGGCAAGGAGGCAGACACCTAAGAGACACAGGCAAGAAACAATGCACTGATGCCTGCATGCTTTAAGATGTGCGCACACACACACACACACACACACACACACACACACACACACAGCACAGATGTAGGTTTGTGTGAGCGCTGAGTGGCGGGCAGTGGGCAGCAAGCTGATTTTTCGCACTCAAGACAAGACAGGTCTGTAGCAGAACAAGGACGCGCGCGTGCAGCCGATGCAGGCTGACACTCCGGCATGGTGGCTGCTGCATGTGGGGGGAAGAATGGCTGTATTTTAGGAGGCCCTCATTGATATTCATGTTGAGGATAAACAGTGTATGTAGCTGAGTGGGGACGCCTGCGATGGAAAGCTCCCTGTGAGCAGCGGCTGGCTGGCCTGGCCTACACGCCTCTCATCCCCTTCAATGGCCCTTTCTCCTCCTTGTGGCCCCTCATCTCCATTCCTCCGTATTCCTACCCCCTGAAACTTCATCCTCAGACCTCTGGTCACACAGTCTTCTGCCCTACATGGCCCACTCGTCCTGGGTGGCTGCAATGCACAGTATGCGCATTAAACTTGTAAATTAATTAAAGTTGGAAAGTTGAACAACAGCCAAAAGAAGAAAGAAAAAAACGTAACTTTCCGCCCTCTCCTCTCTTTCCAGCGCTATAAATCAGGGTCTTGTGTTCTATACGTGTAGAGCTTGACCTTGTTTATTAAAGCAGTAGCATTACGTGGACCCAGGGCCTGTTGACTGATTAAGGCTGAAAACAAACATCATTTTGGGATTGGCATGACAGTATGTTTCGCCACTAATGCAACACAGCCTGGTAGTCAAAACAAGGTCTGCAGAGAGCTTCTCAGACACCTAGTGTAGCTCTTTGAGACAAACAACAACAACTTCCCAACTGGGCTTGAGGAGTTCTTCCACGTGCAACAAGGGGAGAACTCACAGATTAAGAAACGATAACTTGATACTGCTATCTGTCAATATTCTATTACCACTTGTTCCAGACTGTCACTCTGGAAACAAACAGAACTCGGGGGAGTCTGAGTCACAACAACCCGCTGATTTCAACTCATTTGCCAGAAAACAGAATTCCTCTTTAATTGTAGCTTCCTCTGACAGCTCTCTTCTGTCTTGCACCATCATCTCCACGCTCACGGCTGCAGCCTGGAGGTGTAACATCAGCGATGAGGCACGTACATTTTTGGCTCAGGTCAAAAGGTGAGACGCAGGAGAGCTCACTTTTCTCAACAATGAAACAGCACAAACTGGGAACTGTATTTGGTTGCAGTATCTCTCTCCCTCCTTCTAGCTCTGTAGCTGATATGATTTGGACAAAATTAGGAGCTTAGCAGAAGTAATTAAAGCCTGGTGTCGTGATAAAAATGTTCAGGTCAAAGTAACGTCCGTCGATATTTACTTTACTTCAAATCAAAAATATTAGTCTTTGTGGTTGGCGTGACCTCCAAGGTAAACATGTAAGCTTTAGAACATGTTGATTTCTAACCCTTTTTGGGGGAATAACTGCAGCGTCCAAAGCAAAAATCTCTGTCTTTGTGTTTGGTGTGACTCAGCTGGCCTCGGTATTTATAGTGTGGTGCTGATTACAACAGCGAGGTGAAGGGGGGAACTCAGGACATGCCGCTGATGATTCAATCTGTGTGTCACATTCTTGGGCGCATACTGTCAGGAAGCTTCTTCCAGCTCCATGTGTCGACGGCGCGGCCGGACCGGACGTGACTCGTCACATCAGTGGAACTTGTGGAGAGAAGATAATTCGTTGGGGAAGGTGGCTAATTTGTTGGGTTTCTGAATCATCAAACATGAAGGGGGTTTTATGTAAACAAACACCAGCAAAGACCATTTCATTGACCACATGTGAGATGAATCATTCATCTCTAGAATGCGGAGCTGAGCCTGGAGGGGATTCTCCATGCAGCAGCCACTTGGAGAGGAAGCTACTGAGAACATTCCTGCCTCTGGACCAGTGAGACACAACAGCTCAGATGAAAAGAGAACTTATGAATCATTTCAAAATATCTGACTGTTGCATAAAAAATGGGCACATTCGCAGATAGTTCCTCTCTTCCTGTGAGGAAAAAAAACCCCCCCTCCATTTGAGGCACACAGCTTGGAGAAAAATCTGATCATCTTAATGTGGCAGCTTTGGATAGCTTTACCAATCGTCTTTGCGTATCTTTATTACTTCAAAATAAAAGTGAAATATAGTGGAGTGACTATATATAAGCATGTCATCCAGACTTCTTTAGGTTAGAAGCTGTATAACAGACTGGACAGTGGAAAACAGTGCATACTGAACACAACTGTAAGTGCAGAGTTTAATTAAACTCCATTGGTAAACAGCTAAAAAACAAAAGGCAAATAACCTATTTCATGACAATTTTGTTATTTAAGACTTGCTTTGTGATGTTGTACAAGAGTCAACTCATGCAGCACCACTTCTGTCATGTCTGTTAGCCAGTGAATCATTAGTCTGTCTTGGAGAAACTAACCAGTTAGACACTTCTGCACTTCAGAAAAAAGTAATAATAAAAGTACTACTCTGAGATAAAGAGTGAGTGCTCAGTTACTTAGATCACTTGTTATTTACATCCCACCTTGTAGCAAAATCATCACTGTGTCCTCCAGGACGACTGACTCTCTCTTGGACAGCGCTGCTGGCCCTGATCCAGAATTTTCTTTTGATCCACTTCTATGACTATTGTCACCATTCCATCCATACCATTACAGAGGGGGCTATTGGAGTCGGTCTAAAAAAAATAGACCATAATGGCCTGCCAATATGGCAAGAAGACGGAGCTCAATAACTGCAGCAGACAGGTTGGGGTGCATCTGTCTGCCCCATGCACCCCGTCCATTCTCCCACTTTACCTCAATTGAATAAGAATAGAAGAGGAAGCTTGGAGTGCTTGGTGTCTGTGTGTAGGAATGGAGGTTCATAATCTCCCTTAATGAGCTTGTTTCTGGGCTATTATCCGGCGGCCTGCCTGAGGGAAACGGTGGTGTTTCCTATCAAGTGGCCCCGCAGCGCTGACCCTTGCATGGCTCTGCATATGAAATGTAAGGGCCAAGCCTTTTGTCTCCTTTCTCCCAGCCTCTAGCTGAGCTCCTGAGCCATTTGCATAGTCCTGAAAGGACCAGCCAATGTTATTAATTAATACAGAGCCAGCCTGCGCCACCTGACAAAATCCCACCGAGTGGCCCGAACGGAACTGTTTCATCAAAAGAGAGGAGCCATTAGGAATGAGAGGCCTTATTCTCCACTTCTCCTCTTCTCTCTCTTGTTCCCTTGAAAACAGAGAGCCGTGGTTTCATGCATGTTTTCTTTTTCAGTATGGGGGCAGCAGTGGTGGGAGTAGTGGTGGGTGGTGGGCTGAATGAGACTGTATGAAATAGGAAGGCCACAGGTGACCCGTTGTCAACTGTCTTGCAAATGTAAATCCTCCTGAGAGATCTCCTCCTTCTGCTGTGTCTTTACCTTCTCAGCTCCGCACAGAGGATGTCTCAAGGAGGATTCTCACCAGATAACTCAAAGATTTACGGCTGGGAACGTTCCACAAATGGGGTTTCAAATTCCCAGAGATCTTCAGATGCAACAAATTGTTGACTCACTCGCGCTCTCTCCTTCCCTGTTTTGCCCTCACGCACTGTTTGCCTGGATACAAGTCTGAGGAGAACATACACAGATAAATGGCCTGTTGCTAATCCAGAGCAATCTCCAGAAAGTCTCTCTCGCAAAACACAATGTCAGGAGGACGACTCCAGGAGGCTCGTAAATTTATTTCCACTGCCTCATTGAAGCAATTAAGGACAAAGTGCATGCTGAGTCTTTCACAATGTTGCTTTGGGAATAGGTCCGATCACTGACACGCTGTCATTCCACACATTAATCCGCTGGCACAAAATAAGGGGTGAGAGATGTAGGCTGAGACAAGGAGAGGAAGAGAGAGACAGATAGTAAGAGAGAGAAGGAAAGAGAGAGAGAGACAGAGAGAAAACAGGCATTTCTTCTTCAAAACTTTGCAAGCATGAACTTTTGTTGCAAACTTTTCTCTCCCAATCAGATCCATTGCACAATCAGAGCAGGGAATTCCATCACTGTATGTTCTAAATACCCATCACCTCCCTTGTATCTACTCATCTGACTGCACACACACTCTGAATTATGTCAGCACAAGGAGCTGTTTCCCATGGGGGGGTGAAGCTGGCATTCCTGTTTGAGGCCTGCAGAAAAGGAAGCTGCTGCTGCTGGTGGTGGGGGTCACCCACAAAGTGAGAAAGAAAAGAGTGTCAAACGGCCTTATTGTGGGTGAAGTGTGTCATTTTCTGCATTATTGCGAAGATGAATCCTTCAGCGTGTAAAAACTTGTGAGAACGCTGGCTCCCTGTCACCGCCGCTGCCTTGTTCGCAGCTTTGAAAGCCGTGTTGGAGGAGATGCAAACAGGAGAAACCTGCCCTATAGAGAATCTCAACATGGGAAAGCTATCATGTCCTCCAGCTGTAGGGTGGGGAGGCGTGAGAAGTTAGGGGGGGGAGAGAAAGAGGGAAGGAGGGCGGCAGGGGAAAGAGATATGAAAACAAGACATGCCTTAGAATTGGCAGTGCAAAAACAATACACTCCTCTGACTTTCCCTAACTCCCCCATTCCCTCCTGCATCTTCTCCATCTTGACCTCGCCGTCTCTTCAGATCATGTTAGAGGCTCCCTGTCCCTCCTGTGACTCGCTGGATGTTTGATCTTTGGGGAACAATTCACCTCAGGAGCAGAGAGACAATGGCCTGCCTGCCTCCACCCCTGTCCGTTCCCCTTCTCGACCCTGTGCGACATGGGAATGCCCCTCAACCAGGCTGAGTCTGCTTTGAAGTGTTACTGGATGCTCGGGAAGCCACTGATACGCCTCTAAAACATGACCACATACCAGCCTGGGAGAAGACAAATGAAGGACGTCAGACCTAAGAGTGTAACGCTGAAATGTCTTCCATGACACATGGTTTTCTTAGGCAGAATATTTTCCCATTGGAGGTAATGCATCTCGCTACAGTTACAGCGGGCCATGACTGGCCCACAGCACACCCCTGAACAGAGTTGTTGCCGCATGTTATTGAGAGAAGAGGGCTTTGATATGCTGCTGAAAGAAGAATGTGCAGATAAAGATATTTTGTAACATGAGAAAGTATGTTGACGCAAGTCATTATCGCTGAGTTTGACTTGGCAGCTTATCCATGATCAGTGTCACTTGCAACACCAAAGAGAAAAAAAAGAGAAGAAAAAGATGACATCGCACTCTGAACGGACATCTTTGGACCACACTTCATTAGAGCCAACATCGTTCACAACACAAGACATTAAACGTGTCTGACGTGAGCTCTCATTGTGTCCTACCTGTGGCACAAAGGGCGATGAAGGTCTGGACATGTTTGCGTATAAGTGCCAGCTTATCCTCAGGCAGCGGCAGCCTCCTCACAATGTGCTCGATGAAGTCGTTCGGCGTTACTGCTGCCAAGTTCCACTTCAACTTCCCCAACACCACCAGTTCCCATTCCTGGAGAGAGTGAGACAAGATGGAGTAGAGAGCAGAGAGAGATAACAGAGAATGAACCAGAATGACAAAGATAAAGTGACACAAAGTATGACCACATCTTTACATACTGTAGCTGTTTACACAACACTGCAGCAGTTCCACTGCGGCCTAAAGGGAGCGAGCGCGCCTGTACGCCCCGGCCCCATGCATCAGTACAGTGTGTGCGGAGTTTAAGCACATTATTAGCATGTTATTGTTATTACGTTAGCTTGGTTGGGCCGGGGACAGAGAAACACCAGCAGCGCCACCAACCCAGGTGACCTCACAACATTGTCTCCCTCCCCGTCTGTCTGTCTGGCATCTGGGGACTTTCCTAAAGGGGCCTACCAGAGGTTCTACTGTGTGTGTGTGTGTGTGTGTGTGTGTGTGTGTGAATGGATAGGAAGACTGTGCTTGTCGAGCAGGATAACCAATAAATCTGTTTTCTGTTAAAAAGTTAAACAGACTTCCATTATTTAATCTCATCTCATTTTACCATCACAGCCCTTCGCTGTGTTGCAGAAGGTGACGCCGTTATGTTCTCACTTGATAAATGTGAATTACCTTTCAGCCCACGTGCTCAACATCAGGAGCAAAATAGAGTTTGGATCTTCTTTTAAATAATGTTTGTGGCTCACAGGAGTTGAACTCACTGATCGTTTGTGTGTGAGTGTGTGTGAGTGTGGCGGGGGGACACTAGGTGTGGTGTTCTCTTCTCTTAGAGTGTATTGTTACTTTCACTTCCTAGAGGAGGAGGTGATTAACGGAAGAGTTGGTGACTAATTTGGGAAAAAATTTTGTGGTTTGGTTCCGGACTGCAGCCTTGTGACTGAGACCATGGATGCTCTTCATTTTCCCTGAGACCACATGGACTCAGTCATGAGACAATTCAACATGGCCGCCAACGACCCTGCCACCAGCCTGCAATGATCTAATCAAACTGACTTTTTTCAGTCTTGTAACGTTCTGATCTCCTTGATGCCACAGACGTGTATCGAGGAGAGGCCTGTTTCGAGCAGGCGTGTTGCTTATTTCCACGGTTAATCATGTGGGAGGAAGTGAGAAAATAAAAGCACCTCTGATTCACAGGTGAAAGCCATCTTCCCCTGCTCGCCTGGAGATGTGTAACCAGTTTTTCAAAGATTCAATTATTTGATTATATGCAAATCAGAATGGACCAGCAGTGGCTTGTTGACTGTGGCTGCTTTAGCGTTAGCATGGCCGCCACCTGCTCTCAAACGCCCTTTCCATCAGTGCCAGCAAGCAAGAGCAAAGCCTACAGTGAGTACTATGACAAACCTTGCAACACAGGCTCTATGCTGACAGAGTGGCAGGCAGGCAAGCACCCACTTCCTTCTGCTACTGCCTTCCTCTGGTCACACCTTCTTTGTAAAATTGCGGTTCTCTTTACAAGAAATTGTTACCAAAGACGAGGACAAAAAAACGATCACATGCACTGAGCAGCTGATCTCTGTTTCCTGTATCTGCATGTCAGCCAAAATAATGCCTTATACAGAAACACTGAGAAGAGGCCCCTGCAAACCAGTTCAAGGACTGAGGGCTTTGTCTCCAGACTGCACATGAAGGTAGGGTGGACTCAGTTTTCTTGTATAAATGCAGCATGACATAGAGTTTAATATGAGTCCAGAGCAGCACTTTTTCTTTTTAATGCACATTCTGTTTACTTGTCAAACCTATAACCACGCTGACTATTGAAACCCTCGCTGAAGACTGGGGGAATTCATCTGACAAGCAGGAATACATTCCAGAAAATGACCAGGAACGGACAAAACCAGCTCATCGGGGATTGAATATTCTGCAGCAATCAGCTCAGCGAGCAGAGCAGCGAGGCAGGCCGACAACCATCAGCCACGTCTGAATCATAATATGTGGCCTCTTTCACAACATGGGTGGGAATGTCTGTTGTTTACTGAGGAATGTTTATGTAGCGCCACAGAGCAGTGGGGAAATGCTTATCTGATGTGAAACTGACTTAATTAATTGGTTTGCACTGGTGAAGGCAGCTGGTATTATCAGTCCAAGGAGGCCTTATCAAACACAGGACACAGAGGACGGACATTTTTGTACTCCAAATGACACACAGCGTACCCTGAATCATCACTTATGCATGTAATTTTGACTGTGAGCCACATTTGTGCTTTGAAAAATGTGTGAGAATCTGAAATAGCGCAGCATGACATAATATCAGAAATGTGTGCATCCATGGTTATTTTTGGATGGAAGCTAAACTGTAAAAGGCAAACTTGAATTTCTCTGTGTCTCTCCCTCTCTAGCTGACAGGAACAGAGTCAGAACTTTGGCTGGAGTTCAAGCTGACCTCGTTGCTCTGTGCAAATATCTGCCACTAGATGGCGATGGAGACCATTACATACACTGGATGGCCACTGTAAAGCCCGGAGGGTCCCGCACACTAAAGAGAGCCCTTGTGGAACAATTCACTGTGAAGCTTTCACCTTCATGCACCTTTGATGACGGCACAGTCCAGACTGGAGACCGGACAAGGGATTCAGTGAAATGACAACAGCCCCTATGTGGAGTTTTAAGCTGAATGATTAAAATGAATATATGTGAAGGAAACTGGTGGCTTGAAACGAGTGAAATAAAACCCTGGTTTCCAAAAGCAAACATGATGTGGAAAAAAAAGACATTAATATATGATGAAACTGCCTCTGGCTTCTACCAGCTGATGATGACAGCATGAATGCTCAAGTGTCACTGTGAATTTTGTGAAATGCGTTGAACCAACTGTTGCTTACCAGCAGCTCTTGTGGTCTGATGGAGTTATCTGTGTAGATGCAAAGCTTTTCAGCGGTTAATGGACGAGTCTCTTTCAATTTGGATGCAAGAAACATGCACACTGCTCCCAGCAGCTGCAGGTTACACTTTTTGGTGGGTACCACGGCTAAAAATCTGTCTAAGTAGTTCATGGCCAAGGGAAAAACTTCTTCCTCGCACTTCTGCTCCTCACAAACCTGAATAAAGAGAGAGCAGACAATGCAGTAATGTTCAACATTTGGAATCAGTAACCCACCCTGCAGTGACCTGACTTATTTTCCAGCACTTGAAATGTATATAAAACTTTTATGAGATAACGAAACAAAAGTCTAATCACATACAGAGCTCATATAAATTCAATGACACACATAGTTGGGGCCCGGCCAAGAATCTGCGCCCAGCCCTAATCGGTTGCGACATCATAAATTAATTCGAAATCGATCATTTTGCAAAGAATGAAATAAGTCTCAGACATAAACTGTCAATAGAGTCGCATTCCTGCAGTTCATTCACGAACAAATGAATTCAAGTCACAATCAGCCGAGCCAAAAAACACCCCGACAGCGCAGCACACGGAAACACACTTTTTTTCATTCGTCATATTTTCATAAAATATTTAAAAATATAAATAAATTGTCTAGACCGATTTTCTTCGCATCATAATGTTCAGGAGGGCTTTCCACATCATACCCGACAATTCAGATCCAAATCCGCGCAGGATAAATATGAATAAAATGTCAAAATAAAAGGCAAGTAAGCAGAGGCTGGTCTGATGTGCGTCACCGCCGACCCGATATATTTATTTCAAAAATTAATTAAAAATCTCCAGTGGGTCGAACCCTGACAATATTTACATGAAAATAAAGCTCAAGGGCTCAAAATTGTTTACAGGCGGACGTTGACCAGAAATATTTGACGAAGTGTCAAAAATCGAACATAATTCCAGAGCGAGGCATCGCGACGGGGTGAAGACCCAAAGGACAGATAAGGCCCTCGCCCCTTCCGACATTTAAAATAGATACCTAAAATGTTTGCAATGCTTTTTGTGATCGTTTCAATATTCAGTGGACACCCAAGAACCTCCTCTGTCATTGCCGATGGCTTTTAAGCGCTGTTATTGCGTTTATGACACTGTAAAGTCCTCTTAAAAGCACAAGCGCTCCTGTAAAAAACCAACATGGCGATAGAACAACGCAGGGCAGCATTGCATTTGGGAGTGCATACGTGTGCATGGAAATACTCAGGCTATCTAAAATAATAACATTAAAGAATCAACGGGCAGCTTGTGCGGACAACATATGAGGCATACAAGAGAAATTCTCTGGTGTCACTGATAGCATAGCTCGAAGTTTCAGAAACAGTCTTCATGACCGGACTTTAAAAATGGTAAGAAACGAGCGTACGGAAAACGACACGTTCGACTAATAAGAGGAATAAGCGTCGGAAATGAGAGCGATTAGTCTTATCTACTGTCCACAATATGCCGACAACGTTCAAGAAAGCAGCAAGGAAACAAATGAAGAAGCTTTAAAGTCGAGCACAGAAATAATAGGCTTGTCAGCACTCGATGTTTCGCTATACCTCCAACATCCAAGTAGCAACCATCCTCCTCATAAACGGCTGGATATCTTTCTGGACGCCTTTGAAATAGGAATATTGGGGTAGAAACCTCTCCTCTATGGTCAACAAGCTCTGCAGGACTCTGTCATCGCACAGGAGGTTCGGATCGGGACGAGCTCGTATGGTGTCCATTTCGAGGCAGAGCAGCTCCATGGTCCTGGCGCTTTCACTCAACTTAAAAAGTAGGATTTCGCTCTCGAAAACGTAAAAGCGGCGTTGCAGAGCAAAAACGCAAAAGGGTGGCAGGGAAAGTCTTTTAGAGGCATAAAAAAGTGAGACTGCAGGGGCTCCGTAAGAGTAGTCCTGCCTCTCCTTGTTGAGAACTTTTTCCTCACTCCCCACAGTGCTCCTCTACTTTCATCCGCCTGGCCAGATCAGGCGCATTTCAAGCCTGCCCTGCATGCGCCACTGACGCAATTCACTTCATTACCTCTGTATAGACCAGACGCAACATGCTGCACTCCCGTCCCTCTTTCTTCTCGCCTGCCGCGCAAGACAACTTTCAGCAAACTTGTTTCATTTCGAAATTAACAGGCTGCCACTTTCTTTAAAGTACATGCACAACAATGCAGTTAAAGGTGCAGAGTAAATCCACCTTAGCTCGAGCTTATCTGCTTTTTTTTCCACATTTACCGACTCTTCTCATCTGATATAAAGCAGTTCTACACATTCTTTGGAAATATTCAAGTATGTGGCTGATTAAGGTTCAATTAGAGCGCAGTGCTTTCAGACACAGTCCACTACTGTCTTACAGAGATGTACACTTTCACTTTGGTGCTTGATTGCCTTCTGATGGTAATTGTCGCGTGGAGGACATAGTGATGTCGTCACTTTACATAAATCCATGAATTAATGTCCTATTCAATGATGCGTTATTACGCATCCTTATTACGCACATTTACAGCTTCAAAACGCCTTCAAGAGACCAACTTTCCTTGTTAAAGTGCAGCAAGTGCCCCCTTGTGAAAGTCATTTGAAAATTAGTTTGGATTAGAAAGAGAAGACCTCCAAAAAGTGACTAATTGGTATTTCTTTCTCCTCACACCAACTTGTCTGCCTGCTCTTTCAAACTGGACTCAGTGAACCCGAGCGCAAAGGATGACGCATGTAGATGCTGTATGTATGCGGCCATAAACACTCTGCTAATTTACAGAGACGTGTGCGTGCGCACAGCCACGCGCACAGGACAGACCCACCCACCGACACACACACATACGATCTTACTATTTTTTTTTTATTGCAGCCACAAACAGCTTGTGGTTTATGAGATAGCTTTCTAGGAAATTTGCAGCAGCGTTGAATTTTTTTTTTTATTTTTTATTTTTTTTTCTTGCATTATCTTCTGTTAAAGATAACACTAAGATGAGAGCCACCGGCTTGGCTCAGTCCAAGTAATATCACCCAACTTCACAAGTCCTGCCATACATGAGCATTTTTTCAGCAGGCTTCTGTAATCATTTACATGGAAAAACAAGCAGGTGGAAACGAAGCTGAGAGTGTAAGTCATTGAGCAGATAATTAAAAAATGACTGCCAAATGATTTAGCCTCACATACAGTCACAAAGAGAATCTGCATGGGTAAATATGTTAATCCCCCTCCTATTCTTAGTCAACTTCAAAGACGGAGCCTTGAATGAAACGAGACTTCAGTGCGTCAGGGGAAGACTGGGGACTGTAAAGTCCGCAGAGCTTTAGAGCTGTTAATTTCCATCCGGGGCTTGTTGGCTATATGGCAACGCTTGTGAGAAAGTGGGGGAAATGTCTCTTTAAAGTTTTTTTTCAGTCTAAGTTGTTTCCTCCTCCCCGTGTGTCTATTTGCATAGCCAATAGTTCTCAGCGCTCGACCGAGTCTGTGCGATTGTTACTGGGCAGACTTCTTCTATACCTTCCTCCCTCTCCCTCTCCCTCTCTCTCTCTCTCTCTCCCTCCCTCTCTCTCTCTCTCTGCTGTGGTCATTTAGCAGCCTCACTCCTTCAGAAATGTCGCTGCTGCCTGATCAGCCTATCTGACGCGCGCAAGATGAGTGACTTGAGTAGCATCATGTAGGTTTGAAGTTTAATGAATTCACGTGCGGTCGGAAAGTGTCTGAGGGTCGGTGTTCATTCATTCAGTGGCATGTGCAGTGTTGAAACACTGATTAAAAACTTGACTAGTGTCACATCTGCAGTGCAGGATGGGATCACCCTCTGACCTCAGCATCCCTGACTCAAGAAACTAAATCAAACTTCAAGTTTAGGAGGAGAAAAAAATCAAACTTATGTCAACTTAATGAAAAATGCTCACTCTGTGATGGTTTCAATTCTTTATTAAAACGAAGGTTTTTCATCTCACTGAGGCATCAGAACGTGTAATCCTCTCTTGATGAGGCTTCACTTGAAATGATCATGCTTCTACTTGGACGCACAGTGAGCTTAGATGACAAATGAACATTGTGGATTGACTGAAACTATGAGATGTGCTGTTTCTGATTAAACCGACCACCCTACCTGATAAGCAGCCAAACCGAATCATACCTGGCTAAACGGGGAGCTGCGGTGGAGAGGCAGGTGCTCCAAATCCTCCTCCACATCCTGCTCCATCCGCTGCCTCCAGCTCACCAGGATGCGCAATTACGCACGTAAGAGCCTCCATCTCCAACATTTCACTCCACGAGCTTGTCAGCAATGGCCACTTGTGCTTTGTTACAGGCAGGTGAGTAACTGAAGTGATGGGAAACACTGAGGACATGCAGCATCAGCAGCATGCACTGCAGGATGCCCGTATGGACATACAAACACATGAGTAGTGATGAGTTACACGGCAGCTTGTTAAAATAATAACATAAATTGAGTTTTTAAAAGCATATTAAAAATCTTAAAAAATAAATAACAAACATGTTAAAGCAGATTCTGCCCCCTTCATCAAACGCTTTAATAGAACCACGTGTCCAGACATACCAGCCAACATTAACACACTTGTGAAGCCGCTCTTTCTCTGCAGCTCCTGCAGCGGAACAGTGACGCCAGCGGCTCCTCTGAGACAGATCACAAGCAGCAGCGGCGCGCGTGGTCCCCGGAAGTGTTCAATTACCATATCAGAATAAAATCGGAACACACCCTAAAGGTTAGAGACGTGAACACGCAGTGACAATATACATCCAGTTGTGTACTGGGAGCAGAGGAGTCGAGAAATACTGAAGTTTGGAAAGTTTGGTGAAAGTCCTGAGCTGCACACTGCAAGAAATATCCGTCGGGTCAAATTATTTGAGACAGCTTCGGGTTTTATAATCTCATTTTTTTTTTTGGATAATTTATTTATGATTATTATTATTATTTTTTTGTGAATCAGCCAGAGAGCATTGGATAAGCCGTCTTGTTTGCAGCTTATCAAATGGTGTTATTTTCTAGAAACCAGGGCTGGATCTACATTCATCATGCTTTGTTTTAATGACAGACGGTTCGAGAAAATGCCCGAAAAGAGTGCATTAAAAAACAAGCAAAATTAATAACCCTTACTAGTGCATTTCCCCCCTTTGTCTGGTATTATAAATAGGATTTAATGGCGTGAATAAAAGTAGGGGTGGTCACTTCTTGCAGTGAGGACCGACCACAGCGACTCATCATCAGCGCACCTTCCACAGTTTAAACCCCCGTTTCGACCACCGGTGACACGCAGGCAGCAGCCTGACGTGCGTGCCGACGCTGAGCGCGGCTGTGCGCGCCCTCTGCTCCTTTTACCGACATCAACATGGAAGCAGAACGCTGAGAATAATGTCCCACATGAGACAAGAAAAGTGTCGGAGGGGAATTTGGCAGGCTCCCATCAAAGCAGCAGCAGTCGTGAAATGACAGCAGCTCAGGTCTGAGGGTGTTTGTTTGGAAGCAAAAGGCACAGGATGACACACTGAGCAGCCCTGCCTGTCAAATGAGGCTCGAGAGGGCTATTTAGTATGAATTTCAACCTGTAATTTCTAAGCAATGTGAAACAGAGGAAATCTTCCTTTTTATTCCCCCAAAATAAAGCAGAAACTGTGAATTTTTCTGCAATCATTTTACACACACTAAATGTTAAAATCTGTTTTAAAAAGAACAACCAGCACGTGAGGCAGTTTTTCGGGTTTTCCACTCTGGCCACATGTCCATCAACCTCAAAGTGAAAGTAAAATGAAAAAGAATGCACTGTGAGGACTGCATTCTCCAAAAAGCTCCTCCAAACGGTGGCTAAACGTGTTTAAAAAGATAAGATCTGTGCAGGTATGTGAGCAGAAAACAACTCAAAAACAACACACCTGTGCAAGCAGGTCAGCAGCTGTCAGTCAGGAAATACTGCTCTTCATAAAAGAAAAGAAAAAGAAAAGATTGCTAACATGTTATCTGAATCTGACAGGATCAGCTCTTCCTTCTGTTTCTTTCAAGCATTCAGAGAATCACAAATATTACAAACATGTGATGGAACAAAGAAAGTGGCAGATTTATGTGAGAATCCACAGTTGTCTTCAGTTTGAATTATGTATTAATTGTTTATACATCCATTTCAAACGGTTTGTATAAATTATCCTCATTTTTTATCATCATTCATTTTAGGAATAATTTTTGGAGGATTTTTGATAAAGGTATTAACATCCCAATTCTAATAAATTACTGCTGAACGGTTGAAGAACTGACTTCCCAACTGAAATTAATTCAGAGATTTAATTATTTACAAGAAAACAACATCAGCAAAATAAAACATTTCAATCTTAAAATTCAAATGAGCTCATTTCTTAATTTTCTGCTCAACAAACCTGCTTGATTTCTGTGTTGTTTAGACTCTGTGAGCAAATAAAATATATTACTGCTGAATGAAAAAAACAGAACACACGGGGAGCTAATGTTTATGATGGTGGGAATCACAGGAAGAAAAACAAATTCGGTAGATTAATGGTTGAAATCTTTACTTCAGAAATACTTCACGTGCACAGTCATAATAGAGGTGTTTACCCCGTCACAAAAGGCATGAGCTTAACAAGAAAACAGCTCATTCCAGCAACCAAGCAGCAGGTGAGACGTCCCCAGCAGCTGCCTCTCTCTCCATCTCAGCTAAGACTTTTTTGGATTCACTGCTAACGACGCCACTTGAGTGACTTCTTGCCAGGTGAATAAAGAGCAGAGGAACATCTCAGAGAGCAGCATCCAACAGCAGCAGCACGTTCAAGCAACCCTGGTTTCTCCAAGCAGCTTTACAAAGAGCGCTGTGACATGTCATGAAAATATAGAAGGAGAAAACAGCTTTCAGATGCTGTGCATGCCTCTAAAGTGACCCTGACGGGCAGTGCGCGAAAGCTGCTGATAAATCACAACTGAATTCACGTGAAAACATCACTCCTGCATACTGATCATTTGTTTATCATGCCCACATTTCCTCATTTCTACAGTATTTTTCTGTGGTTGAGCAACTGCAGATGTGTGCGCCGAACAACAATACAGAGAAAACTTGGTCATCCATGAAAAAACACACACAAAAAAACAACAAAAAAACACCAGACTTCACGCAGAACTTCTTTGGAAAACCGAACAAACAAGCTGTAAAATGTTGACACGCAGAAACGTTTTGCACATGTCGTGTTTTAGGATGCTTCATTGCCTTCTGCTGCACGTCACCCATCCATGAAACACAAAGCCTTCAAGTCGTTAAACACAAAATCAAGTGTGCTGCACTTCTCCTGGCCGAATCTTTAAACGCTCCAACCTGTTTTTGCATCCGGGATGAGTCTAAACTCAACAAAGTGAAAGCATTCAAAATTCTGTTTTTACACAGAATTCCTGCGTTAAACGCGCTTTAGACGTGGCCGAGAGGATCAGTCCAGCGTGGACATCGTGTCATCGCACCCAGGATGGAAGCAAATCGATTTGTCCCACATTAACACACGCGGAGGCTTCAGAAAAGGTTCGGATCATGATTGAGTGGTGAACCTGTGGATGTGTGATGAGATGTCATGCAGCTGATTCCAGAAATCACAGACAAACATGTGGCCGACAATCAGATAAACGACACTTTCTCCAGCATCGCCCCTGTTTGCATGTTTTGATGCAAGTGTTTCCAGCAGTGGTGTGAAGCCTCTCCCTGACATCTCCACTAACCACCTGTGGGATTTCTTTGATTCGCCTCCATGACTGATGTTACAACAATGCAGTTTGGCATTGAGCGCTCGCCCTGCAGACTTCCCTCAGACTCCCTCAGAAATTCTTTACGCAAACACGTCCTCCCGAATTCTTTTTAGAAATGCCCTTATCTCATTAACTGGAAACAAAAAAAGGAGCCAAAAACGTAAAGAACAAATTCTTAATTGTTGTCTGTTGACGTCTTTGGGACAAGATGTTGAAGCTCTCTCTGTTTAAAGGAAGACATCTAAGACAAGTAGACACCTTTCAGAGCCTCTGGTCGAGATTCATCTGCTGCATGTTGGTGCTACAGTGTGAATATGTGTGAGAATATGTGTCATGACACAGCTTAAAAATGATCAGCTGCGTCAGAGTAACGGTTTGTTTATGCGTTGGGTGTGCATGCTGAAATCGACGGGAATGCAGCTCTCGCACAGGTGAGCTGGCTCTGCAGGACAAACTGATGAACGGTTGCGTCACCTCCCAATTTTTGTGACTAGACATCTATCATGTGTACTCTAAAGAAAAGGTCCGGACGCTGGAAAAGAGAGAGTTAGCAAGAAATGTATATGCTTTGCTTTCAGAGGCAGAGATGAACTGAAGAGTTGAAAGTAGGAAGAAGTTGGCATGTTATTACGGCTGCAGCTGTATTCTTCTCTTTGGAAATGACTCTGATAGCTTTTATGTTTTGTAATAAAAAGGAGAACATTTTAAAAGAAAAAAGAAAACAATTTCTGAAACAGAGACGGCATGAAGAGTCACAGCACGTTGGCTCTGTTTTTACCTTCTGTCACCTGCTGGTACTCTTGTATGATGTATAGTAAACAGGGCTACAGTTCAAACAAGCATAGTCTCCATTGTTATGTCCCTATGCACAGACTGGGCAGACAGACCATTTCCTCTTGCCTCCATATCAACTAAAAACTCCTGTCTTACTGCTTCGCCTCCTGGCATTGGGGAGATGACTGTCAAAGACAAATACATCCACAAAACAAGTCTCTGTGAAAGCCTCACTGAAAAGCAGAACGTCTTCTGTTCCCGACTGAAACATCCCTCGTCTGAGAGCTTGAATAAACGATATCTCATTAAACATGGCCGCTTTCAACTTTTTCTGCCGCTCAAAAGCAACTAGGAGGGCGCTCTCAGTGGAGTGCAGAGGTGTGTGCCAGGTGTGTCGGAGGCATGTGGATGAGGAGCAGGGAGACCAGGGCAGTACGGAGGTGACGCTATCACAGTGTTAACAGGCTGTGTGGAGACAAACCTCGGTCACAATGTCCATGTAAAGCAGACAGCATTATTGCTCTGCTTTGCGCTGACACAAACAAAAACGAGATTCCAAACCAGCCAGTTCAGAGGAATGAGGAGTCAGCAGTGAATGAAACTGAGCAGTCAATAAATTAGCTTTTTCATGCGAATCAACGAAGCAAGAGAGGTTCTTGAGCACACAGTTATAAATAAGCACAAAACGTATTAGGCTGAGATACACACATGGACACACACACACGCGCGCACAAATAGTGAGACAAAGCTACAGCAGATAGCATGAAATAACCACAGTGGTCTGTGCTGGTTTCGATACTGAGTTACACTCGGCTTGGTTTTCTCCAAAGTGGAGCGCTGCAGGTGCACCTGGCTGTGGGAAGACAGGCTGCAATCGTTTGCTGCACTTTGCTCTTCGCTGTCAAGCCTCTAACCAAAGTGAAATGCTTTTTCCTCGACAAAGACGCTGTCCATCTTTTCACACGCAACCGGCCCTTCAGGGGAGCTGAGAATGCAAAGTGAAAGCACCATTAATAACTAAAAGCAGCTTGGTCTTATGGCTCAATCCATCACGCGTGTTCGCGACAGCTTGCTGAGAGACAGATGAGTCTCTTCACAGGTTGTGTGTGGTGGAAGGTGCGTCACTGGAACAATAAGGTCTGGTAGCTCTGTCCAAACCTTCAGTTAACACAAGAAACAAGCCGTCTGGTATTCATTTACCTTTCCTCTAACCCTCCACCCCATTCCTTCATCCCTGCCTTCCTCCCTGTTTCCATCCCTCCCCTCGTTCACATGCTTGACCCAGTCTTTTGAACTCCACCAACAACCTTTCATGCAGTCATCAAATCTGAGGGCCAAATGAGCCAGATAGAGAGGTGGGTTTGGAGCACTGACTGCTAAATAATGTCAATATTTCCCTGCCCTAACAGAGGATAAACTGCTTTCTTTTCTGTTTCTCACACTTTTTTCCCCACATAGCAGCAGCGGCGGCGAAGGCTGCCTCGCTGCACACAGAGCGGAGCAGAGTGGCTCAGCTGCTGCTGCTGTCTCTTCCCCTCCAGCTCCTCCAGGATTTTCCCATGTTCATATCACTAGCCCTTGACTTTGTCACTCATGCAACAGCTGCTTGCTGATACCACACCACAGCTCCAGCCTATTGCTCTCCTTTCTTTCACTACGCACACCAAGAACAAAGGCACTGTTAATCCATGCGAGTCCTTGGTGCAGAATGCAAGGACTTCTAGGGAGAGGCTGTGTACGTCAAGACAATAACTACATTTTTGCACAAAAAACTCTCCAGATTATTTGAAAATTGTGTCTCTTGGTGCTTTGGGAGGATCAACATCCTGAGGACTTCCACCTGGAATCCCAACAAGCTCAGACTAAAACATGCTGAACTTGAGGTCAAAGAGATCTCACAGCTGGGTAAAAAAGCTTACTGGCATTCAAACAATGGCACCAATCAGAAAATCAACTGAGCTCACCTGTTTTTACAGCCATGCAAAGGGATACAGGTCGATGTGAGGAACACAGTTGCACAGTGCACTGCACGCAGAGTGACTGAGTTGCTGAATAACCCAATAAGTGGAGCCATTCATACCAATTTACGTCATTCCCAATAATGAGCAAATGAAACAGTGCCTATTTACCTTGAGTCTGTCAAACAGATGGAGAGGTATGCAAACATGAAGAAAGTTAATCATGTAGTTCCCAAAATAACCCAAGTCATTAAAAATAAACCCAAACAATTGAACACCTGAGTGCATGAAGCCGTCACATGCACACACGCATGCAAGTGGTTCCGCTGTTGCTGGCTTCCCTATCTGTCCTGCCGATGGTAACACATGATACGTACAACGTCAGAGCATACACAGAAGAGATGAGAGCAAGATTACTTCAACATTTATAGAGGGTTTCCCTCCTGCTGCGACCGCATCAGGTGCTCACGTATCTGCTGCTGCCAATAATACACACCGAGTGCTCTGCTTCAGGATGAGGAGCCGAAAATAAAGAAATCACACACGTGTCGGAGGGAAGAGAAGATGCAGGTGTAGTGACAGAAAGCAGAAACACCTGATCCGAAAAGCAGAAAATATGACACACATTACAATAAGAGGAGCGAAGAAAACACACGCACTCACAAACACACACACCGTCTGATCCTCTGAGTGATCAGTGATAGAGACAAATGAGGGGGGCCCACCACAGTGGCTCCCCTGGCAGACATGTAGCTTCATTACAGCACCACACATGAATGTGCGCCATCCTCCCCACCACTCTGGATCATGCTGCAATAATCTGATCCTTTTGGGAAACTGAGGTGTTGGACTGTAATTTATAGGCCGTATCTTTCAAGTCTTTCCCTCGGCTCTGCTGGTGGCGTCAGCCCCTGAGCCACTGTGTGTGTTTAACGGCTACATGTGTCGCTCCCTATCTTGCCCTCTGAGTGGCACAAAGGTAAAAGGAAGCTTAACAGCCTGGGAAAAAGTTGAACAGTGTGAAATTACCTTGATCCAAAGATTCCTGCCACATACCAGCCCAATGAACCCATAACAGCGCAGGCACTCAGTCAGAGAGCCCTGCCTGCAGGGAACAGCTGAGACATTACAGAGGGAGAAGGAGGGAGGGGGGAAGGGGGTGGTGGGGGGGTATAGGGAGGTTAAAGAAAGATAAATGGGAGCAGGAAAGAGGCCCACCTCCACTAATCTCCACTTTACACACAGTGGTAGGGGTCAGAGTATCTATATCTAATGTACATCCTATGATAACGCTGAACAACTGGTAGGTGAGGTACCACCGACTCGGTCAGCTTTTGCACTCAGAGGCCCTTTTGGGAAGTTGTAAAGGCAGCTGGAGGACTGGAGGACTTTGATAATGCATTGCGGAAAAATCATATGATGATACTTGAGAACTGATTCAAATATCATTTTCTCATTTTCACTCAGCGACATTTACGCAACTTCTTGGTCGGCCTGGAGTAAAACATCGTTGAGGAAACTTAAAGTGAAAGTGAAATCCTCATTTTGCAAAAATTGTAACGGCTTTTATTCCAAACAAAAAAAGACAAAAATCCATTCTGCGAACAAACAAGGCAGGGCTCTGTGACGTGGGAGCATTTAAAAGAGTTTATGGTTTTAGATGCTTGTTGACCTACTTGCCTTGGCCAGAGAGCGGTGCTTTGATACCCTGGTAAAGGCATGTGAGCCAAAATGTGATGGTAAATCATCTACAGTAAATAGATTCTTTGAATAAGTTTCGCTTCAGAAACCTGGGGCTTGTCGTGTCAAGAAAGACTCTGACTTGCTGCTTTATTTTCTGCTCTTTGCAAACTCTGGCCGCTGTAATCTGCTTCACAAACAACAGATCTTTCATTTTATTAAAAGTTTACATGCTGCAGCGTTTCCTGCATCGGGTGTGTCTCATAGTCATTAGAAATATTAGTGATGGTTAGTTGCAACCTATTAAACTGCAAAAAATTCAGACACTTTATTGGTTATTTAAAACAACAAAATCTTCAAGCGATTATTAGCTCCCAATTTTATTTTGTATATTAGTGATAAATGCCTGAGTAAACAGGGCAATGTATTCAAGTATTTGCTGAAAAGTTTCTATGTAATATGTTAATGAGGCTGGAAATGACATCATTGAATGCTGCATCACAGAAAATGGACAAGGAAGATTATTATTGATCATATTTAATTTTACTCATTTTCATTTATTGACGGATGCCTTTAAACATTTAAACAGATATTTACTTTCTATATTCATTTGTATTTTTCATCATTATTTATTCAAGTGAATGACATGAATTCTGAAGTTATTTTTATGTCCTGCACAATAACAGGAACCAATGGTCAGACAGCTAATTAGACAAACAAACAAAACAGACTTTCTATATTTAACTCAGATGCCATTCAAGTAAAACTAATTGCATGTTTTCTGACATGGAAGACAGACATAAGAATGATTTATTAGGCTCTAATTAACAATCTGTGCCCAACAGAAAAAAATCCCCCAAATCCTACAACGAGTTTTTTCATGTGGTAAAAGAAAAAAAAAATCCATGTTAAAGGAAATCCCCACTTAATATTGCAGTTTGGAGTCATTAAGGAAGAGATGTCTCGGTTGATTGAGGTTAAACGAAGCTGAGATAAAGAGAGGAAGGAGAAAAGCGCTGATAAATAATTTATTTGGCTCTTAAGTCATACATGGCTAAACAGTTTTACAGCTAAGTATTAAACATTCTGGTGTATCCATTGAAATATTGGGGATTTTTTGACTCCCTGAGGGGATTCCACTGGACGTAAATTACTATAACTTGACACGGTGGCATTTACTCATCAACACACTGATGACAGCTGGAGGAGGCGAACTTGTTTCAGGGTAATTCGCAAACGACCGGTTCCTGTGTTTGTTGGTTGCACCTGTTTGTTGTGTCCCAGCCTGTGATGAGTTTGTCTTATCAGAATATCTGCAGTGCCTCTGCAGATGTGCTCTCTTTGGGTTTGGAAGCCTGACAATTGTTCATACCCAATTAGAGAAACCTGCTGCAAATGTCTGCTGGAGGTACCGAATGTAACAGCACCGGATATGAGCAGAGGTGCACTTTGAGCCACATCCACAGCACCGTAGCCTGAGCGCTGATGGGGAGGCTGCCATCAGGTCAATCTGACGCAACTCTCACGCTTCAGAACTACAAGGCATCAAACTGAGAACCGACTCCCTGTCTGTCACACACATGCAAATTGTTAACTATAGTTTTGACAGCACGTTATTGAAATCAAGTTCATAAAAGCCTGAACCTGCAGTTTAATTCAGGTGAGCTGAAGCTTCCCCGGAAATTAAAGAAACTGACATCATCCACCTCAAAACAAACAAACTAACAAACACGATTTCAAAAACAATACAGATATTGTTTGTGTTGCAGCTAATTGAATTACTTAGTGACCTACGAGTGTCTGGATATCCTCAAACCTCGTTCTCCTCCCATCAATTAAGAGAAACGCAGGGGTGCTGATCTGATAGCTCCACTGACTACTTCATGTTACATGTTTTTCCATTTTCCCTGCTTTGTCTGTGACTGGTGCGCCGAGGATTTTTCACTGCAAGCGAAGACTACGTTGTTCACATTCATTTTTTCTTACCAAAATGTGTTGTGCGTTACATTAAGGGCTTTTCCTACCTCGTAAGACATTTTGCAAAGCCAGTTGTTGTGCATTTTGAAATCTGAACGGTTCAAATCTCATATGGTCTTCTTTTCCTCTTTTATTGTAAAACGCTTCTGCCATTTATGCCCTCTGCAATCAGTTGAACTCCTGTCCCACTGGCATGCCTGTGCACACAAACAATGCAGGGATGCAAAGATATTTCTCTTTTTGGGACACATTGCGCAACATCTGATAAGTAGTACCTAATTCCAGTCTGTGTTCAAGCATAGAAACAATAATAATTTCAATAATTTTCATCCTGTTTTGTTTTTATCCTGTGAACTCACTGAGGTATGCCCACAGTCTTTCACGCTAACCAATGAGGAATCTTGCTAACTGATATTCAGCTGACCTTATACAACATATCTTTGGTAAAGCATTTCTAAAGCAGGGCCATATACGACTCCTGATGGGATCCAGCCCATGAGGCAATTCAGAAGTACAAAAAAAATCAACAAAAGAACCTCTAGACAGCAATTATCTTTTCTCAGCAATGAAAGACAATAACCTCCTTCTGAGTGGTCCCCGAATGCAATATCAACATGTAAACATAAGTAAAAGTGGGGTGTTGCACTTTCCAAGAGGAATCGACAAGTGATTATTTTTTCTTGAGCTAAAAGGCAAACCAGTGCAGAGTGCATACCTTAGTTTATGGGGACACACTCGCAGTGATGAAGAGGGGTAATCTCGAGCATCATTACAGCTGGAAACTGAGAATAAAGTTAACGTTTCTCAGTGGAGGTAATAGGAGATAATAGTTGAAAAGCTGAAGCCTGCTGCTGCAGAGCTGCTCGCACCAGATGAAGTAAGATTGTTCAAGTGTCAGTTTGTCTGGAATAATTCATAGAGATGAAGGAAAACCTGTTGCAGAAACTCAGTGAGAGCAGGTCCTTCATGGTGGACATTACCAAGAACGTCTCAGAGCTGAACCTCAAGCTCCAGCAGCTTCTCAGCTCTCTGCTTTAAATGTGAAATCATTTGAAGCCAAATTAAAGCTGTGGCAAATGTAACTGGACAGAGGAAACGCTGTGCATTTTCCTACTCTGCAAGAACAAAAGCTGCGATGACATGTGAATATGGTGCTGAGTGTGAGAACTCCTTGAGGCATTTGGGGTTTCAGGACATGAAAATTAAACAAAAGGAACTGAACATATTTGCTGTTAAATATGGAACCAACTGATGTGTTTAACAACCAGCAACATTAAATCACTGAGTTGCAAAGCAACAACCTGCAACTCCGAGCAGTTCTTTTCACAACTGACTCTTGCACTCTTGACTTGGTTCCTCTCCAGGCTGACTGATCCAAGGTCCAAAATGTCAGTTCTCAAATGAACCTGCCAAAAAGGTGCCAACCTGTTCCCATTCCCAGAGCGTCAAAACAAAAGATAAGTGAGAGTTGTTTCAGAAAATTCCCAAATACAACTTATAATACAACTGATAATATTCAAGAGGCAAACACCTCTTGCTGGAATTAGTATAGTCGGTCAGGAGCAAAGAAAGAAGTTGTGTGATGGACAGATACCACAAACTCAACATAGGAGTGGATCGGGAAGTGTGGATGGGTCAACAAACGTCACACTACGACACGGGAAAATGTTGGTCTCTTCCCATTTCCCACCAACAGCTAATGTTGTGTTCTTGACCGTGACTGTGATCATCATCGTAATCTAACATTAACCAAGCAGTTATGTGCCTACATTAACCAAACTTTAACCACGGCAGCATCAGGGCAGAATGCACTTTCATTTTTCCAACAGTGACTTGTAGCATGAGACAATGGACCCCTCTAATAGAGACAAAATATTTCATTGTTTCATTTAGAGGACTGGCAGAAGCAAATGGAGTAGCGATACCTGCCATTTTTAGTTTCACTTCACAGTTCAAACACTCCGTCTCCTACAATGATTATGATGCAACGTGAGATCAGAGCTGACAACAGGTACACAGGTCCACGCAGGCAGCAACACAACCAGACCCTACGCAGCACGCTAGACCTGGACTGAATGGCAACCTGGATTCAGGTCGGGTTTTGGTCCGTGGGAGAAGTGAAGACCTCTATTTTCAGGAAGCAAGCTCTACTTTTTGCCATTCCCCATCGGCATGAAGGCGGCGGCCTCATTCATGTTCCATTACCTCTGGAATGTCTACTGAGGAATAAGGAAGCAGCCACACATCACAGGCTGGTATTCACCTTTCAATCACCCCCCTCCTCCAGCCCCTCACCCCTGTAATCATGTTAGCTCATACATAATTGCATTTCAATTACTGACAGGAGTGTGACCCTTGCCTCCCAACATGCCTAATCTAATACATGTGTTTCCTAAAAGACAGAAGCATGCCTTGTTTTGGTAGAAGGAGTAGAAAAAAAGAAGCATGCATCAACATGCTGTGTCATGCTGAAGCTATAAAAAGGGATGTCGCAGTTTTCTTCTGATCCAGTCTGGGAAGTCAGCAGCTATTTTTAGCAGGACATATACCGTAGATGGCACCTGGAAGTGATGTAAACACTTTGTTGGATTTGGATTGGAGAGCAGAGGAGAGGAAAAAAAGTTATGGAGAGAAAAAGGAGGATACAGCAGAGGACATGTGCAGCGTGAGCACAAAGCTAACAGTCCCACAGACCAACCGTGTGTGTCTCTATCAGCCTCTCAGTCTGCGTGTGTGTGTGTGTGTGTGTGTGTGTGTCAGGGGCCCTCTGAACTCCAAGCCTTTCTGCAATCTCACTGTTCAGGAGAGTGGAGAGAAAACACCAAAGACACCCTCAGTTATAAATCTACCTCTCCCCCCTCTCTGTCCGTCCCCCTGGGTAAGGTAATGCTTTCCTTAAGACTTTTTCATCTCTCCCTCTCTTCTTCTTGTCCTTCTCTTTCTATCTGTCTGCTCTTTCACTCTGCAATTCCCACTCTTTCACTCTGCGTCTGTGTGCTTAGCAGCCTTGTGTCATTATTATGGGCCAATTTGTGTCAATGCTAACATCCCATTCATCATGGGGGGAATGGTTTCCGCCAGGGCTCGGGGGGCTCACATACCTCACCTCTCACATTTTCACCATGGTGGCATCCGCTCCGCTATGGGGTCAGAGGTCAGAGTTCCAGACCTCCTGAGTGATCACTGACTTCTCTGCAAACCCCCTCCCTGCTCTCCCACCACCCCACCCACTCCTGCTCCCAGTCCCACCAGCTCTCTTACATTTCCAGGTCTTGCCTCTTGGTATTTTTCCTGCCCTCCTGCAGTGATACTCACCAGTGCTTCTTTGTCTTAAATCTGTCCATTTCCAATTCTGACATTGCCTCATTTCTCCCCTTTTTTCTCTCACTATCGCTGTCATTTTACCCTTGACAACACAAACCCTTACCCCTTGGGGAGTATGTCACAAAAAGCAAAATAGAGTTTGGTCAACTTTTCTCATTCACCTTACGTTTCTACAGAGAGGTCTGCACCATGCTCCATACATTATGCTCCTTTTTTCACTGACCCACCCACCAACCCTTTGCAACCCAACACCCCTATCGCATCAATGGCTGACAGCCCTTACTCTCACTAAAACCCCTGCATGCGGGTCGATGGTTTATTTCTTATGAATGAAGGACCCAAATGAAAGTGCATTCCTGTCCCAGCTCTGAGAGGAAGCAGCTGGCTGTTTGGTGAGTTCATGTCAGACATCGGTGTTTTACATTCGTGGTCTACACACGAGGATAAGACGAGGATGACCGTATATGATGGAGAGTAAAGAGAATAAGGATGAGAACAAAAAATGAGGCCCGTGAGGATGACGTGCTGTGGAAATGCACCACCAGAGACCGGTCCCCCTGTGAATTGTAGGCTGGGACAAAGCTGAGCTTGAAGCTGATCTCAAAGCGAAGGGTCAGAATGTAGATTTCATATCTGCTTTGATGGGTTTCTTTTTTTTTTAATCTCAAAGAAGTTTCACATGTCTGTGTTAAAGCCATCCCCGGGACAATCTCCTTTCTTGTTTGTGTGTGTGTGGCAAACAAATGAGGACGTGTCCGGCTGATGATGCAGAGGGTGGCTGCAGAAAAAGTCTGCCAGTAAGACTTTTCCTGCTATAGTGAGCTGAAAGGATCCTTGTTGTTGTGAAGTTTCTCGTGCTTGTTTAGAGATGGTATTTGCTGTAAATCTGCAGTGAGAGCTTGGCTCCGGTGTGTTGCGGAGGAAGGCATGTGGGGCATTCAAGTCCGTCTCCATTTCTCTCTCTGCCAGCTCCTAATTATGCTCAATTACACCTTTAACAGAAGTGGCCGCTGTGGACATTTCTCAGGGTGTGAGGTCAAGCATTTCCTGTGTCTGTGAATGACCCAACGTCAGGGGAATTGTCTTGCATGGGCCTCCCTCTCTCCTTCCCTCCATCATTCACTCTCTCCGTCTTTTTGACCCCTCCTCCACTAAGCCCCAATCCCAGACCTCCACCATTCACCGATGACTCAGATCACTGGGGCTTAACCTCTGTGACTTGCTTGGGCTCTCTTCTCTCAAATACAAACAAACAGGAAAAAGCATGCATACCCTGACTACCTCACGTACACACATGCATGAACATAAACGCACACTAATGTATGTGTGCATGCAAATGGGGTTCACATAACAATTCATATTAGCACCCTGAAACTCAACATTAAGATTTCTTTGTAAGTTTCTGGCCAATGCACCACATTTTAAGCACTGTGTCCTGCATCATGTTCACAATTTCTTATCCTTCCATTGTCAACAAACCATCTAAAGGTGGCTTTCAGCGTGGGTCTGAGTGTTAAATACATATCTGATCTAATCTTATCTAATCTAATTGACAGAGTGTGTTTGTGTTTGAGTGCGTCAACACGTGTGAGTCACGGCGTCAGAACTAACAGTAACCCGCCTCACAATGGTAGTGTACCAACAGGTTGGGTTCCCACACCCAGCAGGAAAATAAATACTCCATAATCACCGCCTATCAAAACAGGCAACGTACGCAGGGTGAACAGAAAATGGTGCATTCCATGGGAAATCCATAGCGAGCAAGTACTTGCTCGCTCCTCTGCACTGACATTTCAGAGGCACAAGGGAGAGATTAGAGGCGCATATGGGAGGGCCACAAAACCAGGATGAAAGATGGTTGAGGGAGATGGGGGTTAGCCCCACGACAGTATTTTTATAATATGAACTGATGGGTGAAGCGGCACCATGATGATCAAACTGACTGAGGGTAAAATCTGCAAGTGACTCAAGTGAGCAGACTGGCCTTGGGTGGGTGATATATTTAACATAAAAGATTTGGAAATTGCACAAGCTACTGGCCGACCAAGCTTACGTCAGAGGTGACAGTTTTGCAACATATCATATCACAGTTTTGTGACAGTTTTGAGCTCAGTGGCTAAGCTGTCACTGCAGGACAAAAGGACATGAGAGGAAACAAACCCACATGCACAATCCAGAAAAGAGTGGGAGTAAGAAATGGTTTTTTGGTGAATGAAAAACCTCACTGGCAAGAGGACGTATGTTTTGAACATCTCTGAAACCACCCATTTGCCCACCCACCACCCCACACAATCCTGCAAGCCACCATGCAGTGGATACAGTTACTGCAATGACCTAGCATTTCACTCTGCCAAGAAGACAGGAGTGGAAACAAATATGAGAAAAAAAAAGTCCTCAGAGAAAAATGGAAGGATTTTTTTCTTAAATGCTGAGTAGAGGAGTTTGGTTATTATTGGAGGTGGGGAAAAATGAAAGAGGTCATTCATGACAAAGAGCCAAGATATGAGGAAACCACACTTGTGTCTGAAACAGGGAATGGGAAGGCTGAGCCAAGTCTTAGTCTCAGCTGTTGTTCCAAGCCACACATTTATCACACAGGCACTTCCCCAGCAAGAAAAGACCCTCACAGGCAGCCATGGAGGGGTGCAGACTTGCTCAAGTGACTAGATGACCCTGAATACCAGAGAGTGGCAGGTCTGTGGGATGAAAGGAGACCTTGTCTTGGCCTCTGTCTGTCGATGTGACTTTAAGTGCTGTCCCACGTTAAGGTAGAGTGAGCCTTCAGAGAGAGACAAACTACCCAGCAAATATTTGTGTGCTGGATCCACATTGTCGGCCATATGAAGAGGAGGAAAGCTGAACTGTGTGGAATATGGCCTCAAGCAATTAAACACACTGAGTTCTCCTCCTTCACATTCTTCACCTTGGAAAAAATGAACAGGATAGAGAAGGTGGAAGGAGTGGGTGAGAGAGAGGGAGAGAGAGAGAGAGAGCAGAGTCCAACCTCCACTATACTAAAGAGCATTGTATGTAGCACTTCACTGGGCTAACGATTATAGGAAAGCTTTTCCAGGTTTTGGCCATCTGTCACTTTTATGAACTGTGCGGTAGGAAATTGGGTCTTTGGGTTGTTTGGCATGGGAATAATGAGCCACTGAAAATGATTGTTATAGATGACCTCTCGGCACTGTTCTCATATGGAGCCAATCGAGACGCAGTTCCAGAGGCCTCCTAACAATCAGGGATAAATCAATTGGATGTTACGAGTCAGGGGGTATGGGTGCTGCAGGAGGTAGGCCTGGGAACAAGGTAACAGCGTCCTTCCTGCATGGAGCGCTTGACTACGGCGTGTTTCTGAAAGAAAGAAGACATTGCTTCTATCAGAGCGCTGTCAAAATGTTTATACCTGAAAGCTTGGAAGGTGCTACAGAAGAAGCTACTATGAGTATTACTTCTCCAATTAACCGGCAGAGATGGGAAAAAGATAATTAATGTTGGCTGCAGTTAAGAAAATGTGGACTATCAAAGGACAAAGGATGTGGGAAAAAGGAGGAGAGAGTGCTAGAAGAATGGGAGAAATGATAGAGGATGAGAGGGGGATGTGTAAGGGAAGAGTAGAGTGGTGTGTATGCCAAAAACTCTATCAGTCGTAACGCCAAGCCCTCTTCGGATGCCCCTCAGACAAAACAGACAAAACACCTGATAAGGTGGATTGTGAGAGACATTCCTCAGCTGAATGTGTGTGTGCTGCTGAGGGCACGTTGTGTGGTCAACAGCGCTCAGACAACTGATACCAAAAATCCAAGTTCCCGCAGAGTTTGCAGCAAAATGTCACACATGTAGGCAAAAATAAACCTTACCTTCGCGTCTTCCACAGTGATCACGACTGATGGTATAACTACGATTTGATGGTGTGGATAACAAATCTATACATTAATAAACGTGTTCAATACATGTGACAAATGCTGTATTATTATTCTTATTTGCAGAAAATGATGAGAAATATTTCTGGAATATTCTGAAGGGATAGTTTCCCCATGAAGGTCCTGTAGATACTTAATATGTCAGTAATTATAGGGGAGAATTCGATCAGATACTCATTCCTGAAGTGCAGCAGGCCGTAACACAGTGCTTAGTAACGTGTTACAATACTGTGATTACTTTTTTAGAAATGAGTAGTGTAACAGATTACAATTAGAAATTCAGTTAGTAATCCCAGTCATGCTTTGTTACTTTAACAGTTTGGGCTTGGCGTGTTCACTGTCATAACAGCGCTTTGATGAAGAGTTAACAGTTAACAGTTTGCTCTCTGTGCTTTCAGAGGACAAACCGGGACCTGTCAGTAGGACATGTTAGCTTGGTGCAGGAGCTGGAGGTGGTTAGCCTCCAGGAGTGACGTCTGGAGCGATGTGTGCACTCACTGGGGCTAATGTTGATGGTCAGAAAACATCTCCAAAAGGCGGATTAGCTTTGAAATGAAAATGTCTTGTTTTATGTTTCTGTATGTGTTGAATGCAGAATGTAAGACGTGGGTTTGGAGGCGTTGGAGTTGGTTAAAGGTACCTATTAAAACTGACATGTTTAATTACTTTGCTGCTGAGTAGTTAGTAAAGTATTGGAGTCAACTTGATTGTTTTGCAGTTTTTATTGTATTTTTTTGCTCTGCTACATCTCCTTGACTGGTCTAATTCTAAGAGGGTTCCACTGGCCTCACAGACTTCACAAAAACCTCCCACTACATATTACTGAAGGACAGTACACCAACAATGAGATAAAGCTTTTGACACACTGTATATAATCAGATTGGATTACGACTGTGTACTGTGGCCACATATTGTCTTGAAATTAAGTCCAGGATTGTATTTTATTTTGTGTTTTGCGTTTCCATTGCAGAAAATTTCAATTCTATTGCTTTCCAACGGGTAATGCATCCAATCACTCCACCTGCTTGTTCGAAACATATCCTGTCAGAACAGTTTTAACTCAAAAGTGAGTCTAATAAAATGGATAATGCAACTGCTGAAATATATGATCACCCAGAGGGGTGTTGGGAGCAGGAAGACGATTGCAGACATCCTTGCGCTACTTCAGTTTCCAACAACAGACATCTGGTTGATCCAGTTTCTTGGGTCATTTAAGTGCGGTTGAAACCTCCTCAACAGTACTTGACTCTCAGTTGACTTCCTGGCAGTTTGTTCCCCTGGGCTTTTTGCATACAAGATTGAAATGGCAGTATAACCCCAGGTAATGCAAATGTAGAGGCTAAAAGAATGTGCTACGTATTAACGTTTCAGATTGCGGCAGCCCCTTGTGAGGACAGGGACGGGTTGATTATTTCCATGTCTCTCACTATCTTTCACGTCACCTGTCCAGACTCTTATCTCATGTCTCACCTTCCCAGAGTCTCTCTTCAATCTTGTAGGCCTCCGTGACTCCCTACAGCCTCTAGTGGATCTGTACCTCTTGGTCTTCTTTTGTCAAATGTCATATTGAAGAGATAAGAGGAGACCCTGTTTTCAGTTGCTTAAATGGCTTAAATCATAGTGTAACTTATGGATTAGTGTAACTGTTGTGAAGACAGATGTGAACAGACAGACAGACAGGCAGACATGACATCTGAGAGAGTAGAAAAAGAGACCATATATTTGCATGTGCATGTCTTTTGCAACTGAATCCACAGCAGACTAATGACCCATTCACAGTGTCTTAATACCTTCTGCTCAGTGCATGCTGGGAAAGGCCCCAGCCTGCTTCAACTGCAACAAGTATTAAGCAGGTAAAGAACATGAAACTGCAAATCAACAGGAAGATGTTTGAAAATGAAATATGATTTGAAAAGTTTTGGACAAAAAAATTCTCTCTCGGCCAATTGAGCCCAACAGGCTTTGTTGGCAAACAGTATCTGAAGCTTCTCGCTCTCATTGTCTCCCTGTTGTTTGTTATGAGGTGCCACAATCACTTGCTGCATGCCGACAGCTGCCCTGGCAAACTATATGAAGTGAGGGCTGCAGGACCTGCGAGAAGGAGATGGGGATCACTGATCAGGATGACAACAGCGGCACAAGATGAATAACACATATGAATATGCTAAACATAAACAGGACAAGATGAAAAAACACGCACACATACTGCACATGTGCGTGTACGCAAACATGCTCACACTACTGGTCTAGGCATGAAATAAAAAAAGGAACAAGAAAACTCAACAACCTGCTAGTTTTTTGACTTCTGTAGATTGGAGGCCACTAGCTGTGCCTGTTGTGTTTAGCTTTCAGAAAGAGGCCAGATGTTCACTTCTTCTTACCACCGTCACTCTGACAGACCCGTTCAGAACGCAGACTGATGAGAAGCATCATGACAATACAGAGAAGGGTTTCAGTAAATATACATCTGCAGACTGTAAAGAGTATGTTTATGAACAGGAAAGCATGACCAACATGTTGCACTGGAAACAACGCTCCCACAAAAAGTGGCTTAAAAACAACAACAGATGCACAATCTGTTTCAACATATATGGCATACGAATGCCAACTGCACGACAGACACACAAACAAGTACACAAAATAAAGAGCTAAGCATGTTCCCTGCGCCAAATTACGCTCTTTCTCTTCTGTTGCTGTGTGTGCACTGTCCACTACAAGTCATTTGTTTGTGCTTGCTGCTGCTCTGACACTGTGGTGGGTGTTGCAGACAAAGTGAAAACCCAGCGAGCACAAAGGAAGGACGCTCCTAGAGTCAATGAAAGCAGGGGAAGACATCAAAGCGGCTGCATGTGGCCATTGTCCGGCACATATGTTGTTTCATTCTACATGCATCCTTGTTCTTTATAAATACCTTGGCTGTCAGGTTGTTTTTGTTTTTTGAGGTGGAAGAGGAAGTGATCAGCTTGGCCTGCCAAATCGATCGTTAATAGCGAGCCACGTGCAGCCACTGTGGCTGCAGAATACCTAAAGACCGCCTCCGATGACAATCAAGTTTTTAACCTCCATACGGTGTTTTTAAAATATTCTACAAGACATATCAGGAGTGAAATAAGCAGTCAGCGCATTTCCACCTTAAAGCTGCATTGTACCAATGGCAGTCTCAGAGAGTTTCATATCTCATACACCTTAAGAACTTGTGGGTGGGGCTCTCTGCGGGGTATCAGAGCAGAAGCCAGGTATAGCTACAGATCGGTGCTTGCAAACTAAGTTTCACTATTTTCAAAGCGATGGCAGAGACATGTTCTATTTTCGGTTGCAAGGCTGCAAAAGGAGAAATGGTGAGTCTTCATGTATTACCAAAGGATCTGAAATCAGACACAGAGAAAACTTGGCTTCGCAGCAGCCATTTAGCAGAAGAGTGTTTTGAGAATTTTACACAAAAACAGATGGGTTTTGTCACAAAACTGAAACTGAAGTTCAGTCCATTCATCCCGGGGACACAGCAAGTCCCAGCCGACGTGTTGGTGAACTGCTGAGTTCATTTTTCTTGTGTTTTATTGTTGAGCGTGTCCGACAAACCTGCAGTGCGCTAGATCATGCTAGCCACCATCAGCCTGCTAAGTTACATGCTGATTCATATGATCCATGTCAAACGCTGACAGGGCACTTTCTGTGGCCACGCTAAAAACATTTTTCTGATATCTAAGCTGCTGAATTAGATGATGGCTATGTTCATTACGATAATTCTGACAGAAAACACACGATGTCATGATGAAAGTCGTCCTGATAAGCTGCTTGTATGGCGCTAGCAAAAAGTTTAGGTAAATGAAATGCATCTGGCATGCGAGAGAAGCTTTCCTTCAGGGCTTTCATCGAAGGCATTTTAAGGAACGAAAAGGATTTTTTCATGGAAAAAAATTCTAAATGTGACGAACGGACAGAAAACAGACGCGCAGTCGCAGCTGCGCTCCCTGCTGGGTTGGCGTACGAGCTGATACATCACCATGTAACTTATAATTTCTAAAGAAGAAGCGATAAAATTCACGAAAAATTTCTTCATTTGCTGCAGACTGATTGGACTCATTTTAAAATGTCAGTCATGTGAAAATTTTAATTTTAAATGATTTTAAATTGTGCAGTTACAAGGCGTAAAATCCCTGCTGCGTGAATTGCACAAGCATATAGAAATAAAAAGCATACATATATCTATAGATCTACAGATCTATAGATGTATAGATAGATAGATAAGTAAGAAGAGGAGGGAGACAGGAAGCCACAGAGAGAGCAAGAGAAAGTAAGAGGAGAGGAGGGGAAGGGGAACTCTGCACAAAGGAGAAGCCTGGATTAAGTCATGAGTGGCAAGCGACATAGGTTGGATTTTTAACGAGTGAGATCACATCCTCTTCCCTAAACAGAGGAGGAACTCATCCTTGGGTGGACAGGATGGCTGAATTGAGCCCCGCCACTGTCTGTGTCTGTGTGTGTGTGTGTGTGTTTGTCTGTACGTGTGTGTGTGTGTGTGTGTGTGTTCAACAAACGGGACATCCATTACCGAGCTGAGACAGTGGCATGCAGCCCTGGCCCCGCATGCAGGAGGCTCCACACATGTCAGCAAGCTGCACATGGAGGGAGAAACAACCAGAGTGTGCGTGTGTGTTTAGGTGATCCATGTGGAGTAGTTTCTGACCATAAAGAGCTTGGATTTTTGTGTGTAAGCATGTATTACACCATAAGATTTTGCTCATGAGCATGTGACTGCGTATATATGTGCACATACGTTGTAGAAGGGTTGTGTAACTGTGGATGAGATCATCAACATTATTCCTTATTTGTGCTTATTCATCAAATCACTTCATCTGCAGAGTGAGACTCCTCTGGATCCAGTGATCTGTGAATGTAATTTCCATTTCTAACAATATCTTGTATTTTCAATCTGAACATGTAAGAGAGATCGTGGACTCATTAATTGTAATTTCACTTCAGTTTCAACACAGTGGAAGGCACTTAAAGCTTGTATATGGATAAACATGTCTCCAATGACAATGCAACCAAGCCCTCAGAAGGAAACCAACAAATGCTGTGCCTGAATGCATCATGAGTAGACAGTGACGGAAGCTGCAGCTGCTAACATGCTACTTTCAGTACTCAGGCTGTGCAGACATTGTGTTACTTCCCACCTCACAACATAAAGGGTGGCACTGGGTTTCCGCATTGGACGCCAATCACACGCTACTGAATCAATAAGGATGTAATTCTTCGGGATATTTGGCTGTAACATTCAGAAAAAAACTAAAAGGCGCTCATACATAATGGATGTCTCTGACCCTCGAGAGACATCTGCAAACCTCCTGTATTTCACTGCTACTAAAGAAACTTTCATGAAAACCCTCTCGCACCGTCCTCCAGGAGACCTGTTCATCCATAACTCACACTGGACCAGGACCAGTGAATGATGGTGGCAGTCTGTACAGCTGTGGGAAACACAGGCTGAACCAAAACCTCCCTGAAATTTGGTCTCACTCAAAGAACAATCACTCATGGAAAAAAAAAAAAACCTTCCCAACCTGACTTTGTGGTATGGTGACTGTGCTCAAAGGAAGTCACTGCTAAGAGGTTCGCAGTCAGCTGTAGTTCTGACTCTACTGGAGATTTGGGAATTTGAAAACTGCAGACATTTGAAGATATCACTGCGTAACACGTTGAAGGTCTGTCCAGGAAAAAGAAGCTCATTGTTCACAGGTCTCAGCGTCTATAAATCTTGTTTCTTGAGGGAATTTTATCACAAGCTCAGCCTGAGGGATGCAGACGTACTTTTGTTATTGAAAAAGACACAAGTGTGGAGGCACCGGAACACACCAGGAATGCAGGTCTAATCTTGATCCCTATCACACATGTTAGGTAGCTATCCATTTCAAGACCGTGAATCATACTTATTGCATAAAAGAAGGAACACACACATGCAGCCCCCATGCTCCTGCCATCCCTACTTCTCTCCCACTTTCAATTCTGATGTAAAGAGATACAATATATGAAGCCGATCCAGGTTTCTTTTCCTCCCACACTCTTTCCTTCCCTGCCTCCTTCACACCACTTCCCATCGCTGACCAGACAGGACCCTGTGTGTCGACTGCAGGGTGGAGCAGTAAAAGTCTGGGCTCGGTGAAATAAATGGAGACGGTGCACAGATGGAGATGTTCTCCCCTTACAGGCTCAATGCTGTAAGAAGAAATGAAAAAGATAGAGGAAGAAAGAGAGAGGGGAAGAGATGGGGGGGGGGGTCAAAACCCAAAAGAGAAATAAAAACATTTGCAGCTTGTTATGGGAATTTTCCTCCCTTGTAGAAATATTTCCTTCATGTCTTTAGCCGAGTAGCCTGTTATTCATCCCTCCACCTCTCTCTCTCTCCCTCTCCCTCTCTCTATCCACCCCCATTCCACCCTCCCTCCACCCCCTCATCACCCCTCTCCAGACTGGGCTTTCACTTTGGGGGGCCCTCAGCTTCCCTCTCGGCTGACCAGGGAGCTTTCAAGGTACCCTGATGGATGCTAATGCCGGACTCTTTCAGATCGTTTTACAGCCGGAGCCTTTGATCTGCCAGCAGGCCTCTCTCCACGGGCTGCCTGTCCTGAGAAAATGTAAATCCCCGCCTTACAGACACCTGTAAAAAAATACAGCAGAAAGGGGGACAGAAAAAGAAGTTACTCCAAAGAAAAAAGGGGAAAAAGATACAGTATTGTGACATTTGGAAAAAGGGGGCATAGTTAAGATTGCGGCAGGGTGACAAAGAATGATATGGAAATTGTGCGGAAATAAGAGCAAGTGGCAAAAAAAGGGGACAGAACTGCAGAGAAAGGAGTGGAGAAACTGAGACATGGCAGCCAACAAAGACAGAAAAGAGGAATGGGTACCACAAAACAGAGAAACAGAAGGGACATGGACAGAGGCAACTGAAAGAAAGGCTACAATGGCAAAAAAAGAAGGAAAGTTCATCTAAAGACCCAGCATGGAAGACAGGAGGAGAATGGGTGGGAGAGAGAAAGCAAGATGGAAATAGTGGAGTAAAAGTTGATAAAGGCAGAGACAGATGGACAATTTGACTTGAGAAGAAAAAGAAAGAAAGACAGAAAGCCAGCCCAGACAGACATATGAGGCCTGCTGTGCAGCTCAAGGGCGGATGTGTCTGTACGGTTGAAAATTTAGGAAGGAAGAAGTGAAAAACAAAGTATGGTGAAGGGGACTCCAGTCAGCAGCGCCGGTGACAGCAGTGAAAGAGGCCTCGCTCACCAGCGGCAGCAGCAGTGCTCTGAATAGTGGGGCTGCTGCTAGACAGCTGGGTGCAGCTGATCGGTGGACAGACTCTGTGGAAGAGAGTCGCTTGTCTTCCTGCAGCCAGCTGCTGTGTCCAGAGGCCAGCAGTGACAGCACAAGGCTCAGAATTGATTACCAGAGCTGGCAGTTCAATGGGGTGGATGGAGTGCAGTGAGGTTGACTTCTCTGAAGTAGTGTGCACTGTGCAGCAGCAGCAGAGCACAGCTGGCACTCACTGTATCCTCCTCTGAGGAAAAAAAAACAAACAAAAAACAAAACAAAAAAAGACCAGAGGAGGGGGGAGAGAAGAGACGTTGCTATTGTTGTCATCCTCCCCCTGACTTTCTTTCATTTTGTCTTTCTTCTGCACTTTCAGCCACTTGCTATGATATCTCTTCTCCTCTTCCCCCAGAGACTGCTGGAGGAAATGGCTGTCTTGCAGAGGAGATAAACTGCATTGAGAAGAGGTGCTCTGAAACTGCAAAGCCTCTCTGAGCCTTGTTGCAGAGACAGCTTGCAGGTACAGAGCTGTACAGTAAGACGTGAGGTTGCTTTGTATAGCCGGGGCTCTTCCTGTGTGAGCTGCCTGCAAACTCTGTGCTCCATATTTGAGAGTGATGTATAAAAGAGCGCTTGTGAGGCAAATCCGGCTCGGGCCTTAATTCACTTTATTGATTTCATTGCTTTATTAGATTCAGGAGGAGCGGGGAGATTGGAAATGAAACATGTATGTTTCTGAAAATAAAGATTTACGCATGGCATATCAAAGCCTCCCCGAGACCTGAGGTCAAATGCACTTCCACTGGCATTGTCATAGCTCTGCCTCCTTTCTGATCATGTTTTGCTTCCTAATACTCACTCATGTTCTCGCCCACAGACCCTGCTGCTCTGTCTCCCTCCACCTTCCTTATGTCCTATCAAAACAGGAATGATGTCATTCTCCTTGTAGCTCCGGATGGGAAGAAAACTGAGTCTACAGTAGCAGCAGCATCCTCCAGTCTGCATGTCTGTTCCTTGTCAGTCTGTCTGTCTGTGCGTCTGATTGGGGCACATCCGGCCATCCTGACTCCCTTGTGACTCCCCCAGGCCTCTGTGTCAGGAGGAAGGAAGGAAGGAAGGAAGGCCCTGCGGTCACACAGGAGGGAGGGTTTGGAGAAAGGGAGGGAGGAAGTGTTAAAGGGTGTCTTAGCTGGAGCTGATCCACTCCAATGGTGCCTCTCACTATAGACGGGCTGTTTGGACAGGGACAAGGCCAAGTACAAGTGTGTGTGTCTGTGTGTGTATGCTTATATGGCTGCGTACCAAGATCATCACAGAGAGGCAGAAAGTTGTGTTCTGTTGTATTTATTGATGGCTCCACTGAAAATATTCAGCATATAATTCTATCTGGCCCCTACGCTAGTTGGGGACATTAGACGGTGTGTGTGTGTGTGTGTGTGTGTGTGTGTGTGTGTGCTTGCATGTGTGTTTGTGGTGTGTGACTCAGTGCTTCTGCGAGTTCACTGTTCATCAGAGAGTGACAGCTTGCCTCAGTGGAAATTCAACTGAGTCATCATGTTCAGTGACTGTGCTGAACATGGAGGGTTTAGCACCTCTCTCTTCACAGCAGACATACATATAAGTGCACGCACACACGCAGACACACAAACACTTCCATCCACTTGTGTGGGAAAAGCTGCATGAAAACCGTAGCAGTAGCCTCGAGCATCACCTCGCAGATTTTCAGAAGTTGCATTTTCAAAGTTGCGTATGACAAGTTTTTGCAAAGCACGCGAAAATCAAAGTGTGAAAGTGGCGGAGGAAGACGGCGAACGCTCGAGGAGTGCTAGCAATTGCACTGGATCTTTTTTTGCTTTTGGCTTTGTCGCTGCAGAGCAGGGAGGAATTAAGTGCACTGGAGAATGAGTTGGAAAAAGACATTTCCTGGTGTGAGCAGAGGGGCGGCTGGGAGGAACACTGCCAGGCACAGAGGCAGTGAGACATAGCCACTGTCCACCACTTAGCTTCCCCACTGCTACAGGCACCGCGTCTGCTAGGAGAGACTGGTGTTACTGGTCTGATCCCTGGAAGTAAAAGGAAGGTATGAGCTGGACGCCGACCAGTAATCGAGGAATGGCTGGCAGCTATGCCTGAGGAACGCTGCTGAAGAGCCTTTGGCTATTACTGAACTGATCTGTGGCTCAGATGTGCTTTGACCTCGCTGGGGAAGTGCGCTTGCTGGCAGGGGCATATGACATAAAACCTATCACTATGTAAACAATCAATTAGAGTAATCCAGGTGACAGAAGCCTGGCGTCTCCTGCTCGCTGCGCGAACACAGCGCCGAATGATCCAATATGAAACACTTAGCGTAAGCGAAAATGAAAATTTATTACACCTTGAGCGTGTGTGCAATGCATCAGAGAGAAAGAGAAAAACAGAGACAGCGAGACAACATTCCTTCCCTATGTTTAAAAAAGCTGCCCCAGTATTGTCTGCCAGTTACAGTTAAAAGCTAAGCCGTAAATCAACACATCACTTCCTGTATTGTGCCATTATTGTTTTGTTTGATTTATAATTTCTCTCCTTTATTTCTGTGCATTCAACTGATAAGACTTACAGTCGGGGCTTGAAAAGGCACACCCTTGCCTGCTCTTGTTCAGCTACTAAAAATAAGCAGTGAAGTAATCTGAAAAACACTGCTCTATTTACATTCTGGTAAGTTACAGCCTCTACACTGCCTGCCTGCCTGCCTGCCTGCCTGCCTGCACTGCTCAGCTAAATGACTGAGGGGAAATTTCAATGCCTTTTTTTCTGTCCCAGGGACAGGGACAAATGGTGAGAAAGTGAGTGAAGAATGAGAGAAACAGAAGCTGGAGAGAAATCAGGAGAAATCGGGAGAATATTTAACATACTGTAAACACAGTGGAAGCAGAAGCAAATGATGGACATAAAAGGTAAAAGAAGAAAAAAAAAAGAAAGAGATCTGTCAGAGATGCCAGAGGGAGATGAGGAGAGGAGACAGACGGCTGTCATCACCATCAGACATGTGAGTGTGTTTGTGTGCGTATGCGCTGTGACATCTAATTCCTCCCTAATAGCCAAAGGGAGGTGGGGGGGCAGAGATAACAGACACAGCAGGGCGGATGGCGGATGGCGGATACAAATCTCTCTGGCTGAATTTATGAATGATTGGGATCAGAGGGCCACGTGGACGAATGTGTGCGCTCTGCTCAGTTCCTGCATGCCATCAGGCGTCCCGAATGACGGCACTGTTGTCCTCAATCGGAGAGAGCGGGACGGAGACGGGCAGAGGGATGATACCAAATGCCAAGAGGATCCACAATCAAGCTCACTGCACTCAGCTGACATGTCTGTGTGATGCAGAGTCTTGAAGGAGGAGGCACATTTAGTGCACTTCCGCCTGGAGGTAGATACAGGCTGCGAAACGACACAGTGGGTTGTGGAACATATTAAAGAGGCAACTTATAAAATGACATTTATAACATCTCCTCTGTCCACGTTCCTGAGCTAAAATGACAAAATGTGGGTTTTGCACCGTGTATGGATTTGATCAGCTTTGATTGGCTGCGTTTTTCTGAGGCATCACACAACTTCTGACTGACCGGCTCTGCTAACATGACTGATCGCACAGCTTTGATATTTCTAACATGACTTCTAGAGCGAATCGCGCAGTGTGACGATTCACAGATTTATTTCAATATGAGCCGGCTTGACAGCGGCCTTCTGCCTCTATTGTTGTTTATGATTCATTTACATTACATGAGGTTCTCATTGGTGATCTCACTTACATAAATTCATTTATTTGTTTGTTTTATTTTTCCAAAAGGAAAATACATTTATTGACCTTTTCTTTCTTCATGACTGGAAAACATTTCTTGAGATGCGCTCCTCAGAGGAGGACCTTGATGACTGTCAAATGCTGGTGTCTTTTTCCAACTGAAAACCAGTAACTTTGGATACATTTGGGACATAAAATCCTGAGATCTGTAGAAACCAGTTTACTTCTTTTAAAATTCTGTGTGTTTTACAATGAAAATTAGCTGTAAACGTGTGATTTTTTTAGCTATTTTTTTGACTGCAGAGGCTGTAATCTGGTGTCTCGTATCTCTTATAATCTCCTTTTAAGCTGGAAACAATTTGGAAGTTCTTGGGTGAGTAAAATAATCACGTAACAAAGCCTTGATTGAGTCACTTAGGGACTGATGGAGGGCAGAGCGGTTCGATATGGATAACTAGATCTGGTTCTGTGCACATTAAGAGGCCAGTCTTTAATTCATTCCACTGATTCCACTTCATTAGTGACTTCTCTGATATCTCAAATTAATGCAAAGTGACAACAGGCATGGCAGCTACAGAGCAGGACCCAACTAGCTGATGATGAAACAGAGCACGGACTTCATCACGTATTTTGCCGCCGCCCTCCCTCCCCTCACCTCCCAAACCTCTGATGAGGAAAAAGAAGTAAAAGGAGCTTGTTTGCATCTTATCTGCAGGAAATAGCATTAGCCAAAATTGTACTCTTGGGTTGGGGCATGAAAGGGATGGCATGGCTATGGCCATCATTAGTCTTGTCCCCCGACGTGCGGCCTGCCTCTGATCCAGAGCCAGGGCTGGGCAGGAAGGCAGAAGGTGGGTAGGAGAGGGTCGGCAGCCCTGGGTGGGCTCCGCTACTTGGGCTCCGCTAATGGGCCGGCAGCCATCAGCCTGGTATGTCGGTATGCAGGCCGCCACTGCTCGTGCCGACGTCAGGGGATTTTAAATCGGCTGGAGCAAATGATTGTGAAACAAGAGTGACCACCCTGCCCACCTCGCCACCCTCACCGCCCCTATCACTGACCATCCACTCCACATCCTCCCATCTTCCCAGTGAAGTGAAGCCAACAGAGCAGAAACGGCAGAGTTAGTTCTGCTTGGTCTGGTCTAATCGGTGCTTTTTGTGTCCATGTTTCCATGTTTCCTCCGTCTCAGAGGGAGCAAAGCAGCCTTTCTCGGCTCACTCACATCCCACAATGCCCTGCACTGCTACCAATGAGAACTCAGCCTTTTCCCAGCAGTTTCCACCACGCCAGCTATTTTTCCCATGCTCTCCTTTTGGAGAACCTATTTGGGGCATTGAGGCTATCAAACCAGCTGAGAATGAAAAAACAACTCTTTGAGAAGTCAAGAAAAAAAAAGAATCAATTCAGTGGGCACAAATGACTTCTTAATTTAACCACGCTATTGTTTCTAATTGCACTCATGCCTTTGTATCATCCTTTAAAAAAGTTTCTTTAAACAACTCTCACCCTGCTCCGCTCGCCTTTTTCTGTAACAACATAGAAAAGTGTTACATGATGTTTCCTGTGCTTTCGGAAACAATGAGCTAATCAAAAAGCTGAGTGCCTGTATTTACAGCCTCTTTTGTGACCAGTGTGTCGGGGTGAATGGATCATCTGGCCCTGAGGCAAACACACAACCTGTATTCAGGATAACGGCTGTGTCAGCGACAGAGCGCATCGCCTTTGCTCCCAGTATTTTCCAACACAAGGCTCCGATAGTAACACCGCTGTAGGGCAGGCAGCAGCATCATAGCCCCAGCAGAGACACTGTCAAAGATGCAGTGTCAAGTGTCCACTGATGGGACGCTCAAGTGTCCCCCATTGTACTGTAAAAAGGTTGTGATGTACAGTGAAGCACAGGGAGCAAAAACATGAAGGCAAGGGAATGTATATTCTGTAAGAGCTCTTTGATACTATAACAAGAAGTTCTCACAACGAGACGAAAAGGCTGTGACACCACGACGCAGCATACGAGCCGGCTTATCAGAGGACTACTATTAATACCAGTGAGACGTTGTCCGCCTGTCCCCTGAGGGAGAAAGATGAAGGAAGTCATCGATTCTTCCCACCATAATCTCTGGGAAGGACAAACCTTGCCTTTTCCCTTTTGGGTGACGAGGGTTATTATTGTAAATTTTTGAAAGGGCCCACACAAGGGCTATTTCTGTGCCTCAGCGCTGGTGAGGCATCTCAGAGTCTCCGTCTGACCCGCTGTAGCACTAACAAACAGTCGCTGTTGTCGCCTCCCCTTCTCAGGACTGGTCATTTTAATCTTCGGGAGTGGTGTCGATCTGTCGAGACACAAGCTCTCGAAACTGTCCTCACACAAAAAAAAAATGTCGCCATTTGTTGGTTGCTGCCAACCTGTGACTACCTGACAAGGACCTCTAGTGGCTGCGTGAATGATTAAACTGCTCTTTCAGAGGCAAAGTCGGAAGTAGCATGATGTTGTTAATGGCTGAACGCATGTGACTTTTCACACACCCTCTCTTATTAACTATCGATGTCGCTTTCTTTTCATGCCTGACCTTAAAAATCTTTCTGTAACATTAAGCCAGTAGTTACCAGCAGGCTAAATCCTGTGGTGGCAGATGTGAGAAATGATGTGGTTTGCTCACATGGGTCACTCTGGATGGAACTTCCAGCCCACATATTTCATTTAGTTTTATTCATTTATTTGAAAGGGATAAAACAGTGGCATTGTTACATTTAAATAAAATACAACCACTGTAATGTATACAGCACTTCTAGCTGTAGCTCATTCACAGTCCTCGTACCTGGTTCGGCTTTTAAGGGATAAATGCGAAATAAAACACTATAAGACAAGTACAGTGACAAAAATAAATAGATAAATAAACAAACACAGACAAACAGCCACTACAAAGTTCACAGATTTGTTTTCTATTTTTCTAAAAATCTATTTCATAAATGAGAAATCTATATTCTTTGTTTCATCTCCTCTTGAACAAAACAGTTGAAACCGATCTATCAGTTAGTGACTATATCTATCTCAGTTTTCGTACTCATATATCATATTTGGTACATTTTCACTTGTTGGGTGAATGCTACGGTTGCGTACGGCACAACTGAGACGGAGGAGACGACAGAGAGGCAGAAAGAGATCAGACCAATTGAAGCAGGGGAGAAAATGGTACTGGTAGATCTGGATGCCAGAGCAGCTGTCAGAGCAGGTCCTGATGGCAGAGGCTGAGGGCTGGAGGACAAACTGCACAGTGGTTGTGACAGGATGAGGATGAGAGGAAGACAGCAGCATCTGTGTGTGGGTGTGTGTGTCTGTGTGTGTGTGCACCAGTATCAATGCATGTGTGCTTTGTGTAGTAAAACTCTTCCTCTGGCAGGCCCAACCACTACTGTAGGCCTGCCTCTGTGTGTGTGTGTGTGTGTGTGTGTGTGTGTGTGTGTGTGTGTGTGTGTGTGTGTGTGTGTGTGTGTAGATCTGGAGCAGTTAGAATAGCAGTAAAGCAGATGTTTCCTCTGTTTGGCTGTAGAACATGAACATGAAGAAAAACAAGGGCCTAACCCAGAACACAGGATCTCATTGATCATACCTCCAGTAACAGAGGCAGAACTGCCACCAATAAATAAGGAAGAACCACAAGGTTTAATTCCATATATTCAATATTTTGACAAGATATTCAACGTCTTTGAATACATGGGCTAGTTTAAATAACTGACACCATTCAGCAATGATGGCTCATCATGATATTGTGCATCAACGGCGCACTGACTGCTGTGCACGTTCGGCCATTGTGTTTAGAAAAAATGAAGCAATCTGTGTGTAGAATCCACTCGTTCTTACACTTAAGTCACCCACCGATGACAAACAGCCAACGCAGCCTTTGTGAATGAATATGGTTGTGAGAGTGAGTGACGGTGAGAAGGTCCGCTGAGCTCCACCTCTGTCCTAATAGTCCCAGATTTGGTCAGCTGTGAGGGGCCGAGCAGCTGCACAGTGCTAATCCTAACAGGCAAACGTTGTGAACACAAGTGTTTTGCTGCTGCTGAACAGCCAACCACATGTCAAAAGTGTCGAGTCACCCTGAGAGCGGCCACTTGACCCAGGAATGCTCTATCACACTGGCCTACACTGTATGCTTCTTTCCCCCCTCTTGCAGACTGTGGCCAATTAGCGTTTAGGAAGTGTGCGGTGAAGTACAGTGTGAAAGCACATTCAAGACTTTCCCAATTAAGGTGCGAGTTTATGAAAGGTGAGCTGGGCTTCTAATGATCACTTAGCAAACTGCACTTTTGTGCCTGATGGAACACAACCAACCCTGCATGCGCCAACACCTGTGACAAGTTTGTAGTGCAACTCGACGGGGAATACCACGAACCAATTCAACACCTATGCAAACCGTTTCATAACTATAGTGCCATCAAGGTGTTGATAACATTGTGCCAAATGAAAGGCCTGTGCCAACATGCCAGCGCCAACTGTTAAAGCATTTACTGTATAAATAAAAAGATTGTTTTTCCCCTGAAGGTTACACAGACATATGAACATGCTGGACAACACGTCAATATTAGTACACATCCAGCAGTCTGTCTTATTCTCTAATTGTCCTTTTTGCTTTGTGGTTGTTGTGCTTTGCTTTCTCTTCCTCAAACACTGTGGTTGCGCTGTGACGGCGGCGTGTTTCAGACTTAAATTTGGCGCTATCTTTGCTTCTCCAATTACGCTTTCTGACTATAAACTACACTCTGCACTGTGTCTTTAGCTGGTGCAGAGGAGAACAGCAGTGCTTGTGACTTGTGAGGGCACTGTCCACCTGCTGGTTTCATGAGAGATGAAAGCCGTGTGTCACTGGTTTGCACTGTTCAATGCTTATTTCATTTAAGGTAGTGAAATGTAATGAGAAACATAGGCCTAGGCTGCAGTTTGTCATGTTTCCTGTATTGTACAGGAAGTTATTTTGATGGCGTCGTCTTAGTTTTGCTGAGTTATTCATTTTATTTTTACTAACTGTGAAAATACATTTGAAAGATATAAAACACTACATGTTACATCTGTACTCTTCATTTCATTCAGAGTCAAAACCATATAATCACATAATGAGTACATACATCCACATGCACCTCAACCCTGATAAATATGCATTTGACACCATCTGAGAACAACCATTCACTGCAAAATAAAGTTTGATTATCAATTTGAAAAGCAAATCAGTCATTGTGGGCAAACAGATAGAAGCAGAGAAACCACCTAAAGCTAACATTTACAGGAATCCATGCTTGTGGGGTTTCAATAGCAGAGAAAGGCACAGTAGTGGTATCAGATCACTGTGATACTGAAAATGACAGTAACAAGGTCAATAATAGACTCTCTGCTGACCTTTACCTCCTTCAAAACCACATGCATTGTCCATTATGAGAACGTTATACACCGGCAGCACATCTGAGAACAGATGGACCTCAATGGAGCACAACACCAGCCACGAACGAGACAAACCGGACTACGAAACAAATGTCAGCGTCAGCACAACTGAAGAAAGACGAATCCCAGCTCCATTAAGTTTCAAGTTCAAGTTAGACCACTTGGGGTGTAATATTTTTTTTCCACAAACAACCATGACAAGTATTTTAGTGAGACAAGCAGGCAGAAGAAAGCATTTCAGGTCTCTGTGCAAGACAGACAAGCCAGCAAGACTGGTTTCAATCAAAACAAAAGTACAAGCCCAGCAGTGCTGTGATCTATTGTTAACAGAGGAGGTGGCAGCAGTGGCGTTGGCTAAGATAATCTATCCTGCCTTCTAGAGGCACATCCCAAACATCTGATTCTTTACTCTGCAATGTATCATCTGCATCTCTGTTACAGCGCTGCATAATGTTTCAGGATATGCATAAGATACGCACATCCAGCCAAAGGCCATTTGACACTTCGTGTGTGAGTTCACACACAGCCTGTGAGTCATTCAGAACATGGTCAGTCAGGCTGGTTTGGCTTGAGAGGCAGCGAGTTGAAACACAGAAATAAGGCACACAGACAATGAATCAGCAGCACATGTGGACTAGGTGAAAAAAAAGGGAATTCATCTTACCTGAGATCTCCTCCTGAGGCTCGTCCTGAGCGTGTCACACTTACAGGATCCCATTCCTAGAAGACATAACATGCAAAGAAGTGTGAAGACAGTGGTGAGGCTGAATGAGATGATGACATTTCAGAGATCACACACTGAAACTTTGCTGGTGGCAGGCAGCGGCTTAGTTCTTAGATCAGTAAATTGTCCTACGTTTGATACAACGACGATAACAAATTGGAAATTCCTATTACAGAGTCTGATAAAAAAAAAAAAGCTCTGACACATTCTGATAACTGCGAGAAGACATCTTTGATGTGTCATACTTTCCAGTGTCCTGTCAAGCAGGGGACTGTTAGACTGTTTGTTCGAGGATGTGACATTTCCAGCACGGGGCTGTACAAAAAAAAAAAGTTTAGAAAAATTCACATTACTTTTGTGTAACAGGAGAACAGAAGCTGGGTTACTGCATTACTCTACCTTTGTTTTTTGTCTACTCGCATGCACTTAAAGCCTTGTCAGTGATGAGTGATAAGGCATCAAGTGCGTATGAATGACTTAGATGAGAAGAGTGGATTATGCCTCAAAAGTCTCCTTCCTGTAAAGAGTGAAGCCTAAAGGCCGTTCACTATGGTGGGTCAGAGAGCTGGCCTCACTTCTGACAGGTAACGCCCCACCCCTCTCTCCTGAGTTCCTGCAGAGCTTGACTTAACAGTAAGACGAGGCTCAATTCACCGAGAGGGAAGACAAGGAGGCGGAGGGGAGCGAAGGAGTGATGAACACGGGAGGTGGGGAAGCTGTACCATGAAAGCCAGTCAAATGTGAAGTTGTCAAAACACATATTTTCCCTTTTTCAAACAGAGTGAATACAGTGGGAATACAAAGCGGCTGAAAAGCAGAGTGGTTTGAATTAGATCCCTCAATCTTCAGAAGTCAGGAAATGGGATCAGATGAATGATGAGCGAGACATCCAGGACTTAAAATCCTGCATTGTGTGAGATGGCTTTTTAAACGTCTTCCATTATCCAGCCTGGTCTTTGAAACCTGAGCCCCTGGCAGAGCACATCAGTTACCCGCTTCCTGATAAACAAATGTAAGACAACTACAGCAGGAAATTTAATTCAGCCGAACCCGATTTGACTACATGCTTCGCGCTGTAACTCTATCCAAACCAGTCTGATGGCATCTGATAATATTTATTACAGTTGACGAATGACAAATCACGCAGCTCTTTCAGAAGAGCTGTAACTTCCCCTTTCTCTTTCAAACTGTCATCATTTTTGCTTATTTCTCTCTCCCTCTCCCTCTGTCCCTTTAGCTCTGTGCATGAGTATGCTGACAGTGTACTACCAGCTTTAAGGTCTGCGTCGTGTCCTGAAATGACAGCAGCTGCTGGGACGGGCCACACTGAGAGCGGCAGAATGCTTCAGTGGAAGGGGAATCTCCCTCTATGAACAATGCTACAATCATTAGTGCTTCAAACAGCCTTTGCTGGGCATCCTCAGCTCTGAAGCAGAAGATAAACAGCTGCTTTTTATCAGGGTATTAGAAAGTTTCTCTGTTGTGTGTGCATCTGTGTGTGTGTGCATGTGTTACGCAACGTTAACAGCTCATCCAGGTGGGTGACAACAAAGAGACAAGGGTGCAGGTAGAATCCCAAACCCTTTCTGGCTCCCTAATCTCTCCATTCTGACACACACTTTGATTTGTGAGTCAGCCCAAAGCCTGAGTAAACAGCCCATCCCGTCGCAACCCAAGTGAAGACTGCAAGTAACTTTCAGTCATCTCTTTGGTCTCCCCAGCGTTTGTTCAGGGAGGTTCATCTATCCTTTCCGCCCCAGGTTAACTGGGAAGAAAAAACGGTTGATTGGCAGACTTCAGTGTCCTCCCCGTTCTGCTTTGTGAAGCGTTTTATTTGAGGCCTGTGAAGAATCCAGCCTCTCTGTTTGTCCCTCATTAGCATGAGCAGGCAGATGTTCTTTCACAGAGATCAGGACACACACAATCACACAATGCTGACAGAGATGTTCCAGATCATCAAAGATAGAGAAGAAATAATAGATAACCAAAAAAAAAAAAAAAGACAGCAGAGAGAAAGGAGGTGGAGGGGGAGAGCTGCAGGCACTTCACAGGACAAAGCCATGGATTCCTGCCTCGTTTCTGAAGGTTACGATCATTTGTTCTCAAAGAGAAAAAGGGACATGGTCTTTTCACAAACTGTGAAACTGAAGGCATCAAGCTCTGTGGAGCTGAAAAAAAAAAAAGATTTTTTTTTTATATCTGTCATATTTTTGACACAACCCCACCCAAAACCAGTGAACCTTGAAGTAAACTTTGACAATGTATAAATACAAGGATAACGGCGATATTCATCTGAATGCCAATGCTTTCTAATACTTTTAAAATCACTTAAACAGAGACAGGTGGAGTAAAAGGCAGGTAGGGCATGGCTGCAGGTGGATGTTCAGTACATATGCTGAGTGTGTGTGTATGAGGGAGATGAAGATACAGCTGCAAACCAAACAAGCCCCCAAATATAATATGAAAACTATGACTAACCACTGATGCTAGCAGCACTACTGCTAACAAGGGCTGATGACTAATGGACTCATGATGAGATGAGGAACAGAAATGGGTCATAGGAAAATGAGCTGCTGGGAGGAGTGGCCAAATCACAGATACATGTTGACCTAAATTCATTAGCTAAACTCTCAATTCCAACCAGTTTCACCTTTTCAACCTGGTCGGTGTGAGCGTCAACAAAAACCCACAGGCATAATCCACACTGCTTCAGTTGTTGTTGTTTAGTAAACGCACCTCTTGTGTTTCTGGGGACAGATTTGTAGTCTGCAGGTGGAGGAGACAGGACGGTGAAAAGGTGATGGAGTTAAAGAACATGGAGTTCACAGTGATAATAGAGTAATAAATGAGGTCTGCTGGGACCCCACACAGTGTCCTGCAGTCTGTGTGCATCCTGCCCCAAACCCTCACAGAGCCCACTTAAGACATGAAACCTGTCCTGACAGCTCCACCTGCTGACCTCTGTGACCCCCGGGACGGGCCACGGGAAAGAGACATGGCCAAAGAGGGGAAAAGGTCGACTCAGACGATGCATTTCAAATGCGAGGGAACAAGATGGATGGTGGCGGCTGCAGTGGAAGCAGCATGTTTGCACTAGTCAAAGAATCTCAAATAGCTTTCTTCACCATGTACAACAAATTTGTCTCATTGCTATGGTTCAGTCTCCGCCTGAGACTGGGGGAGATAACCAAGATGGGGGCAAGTATCGTCTCTTAGGCTCTCAGATCTTCAACAGTCAACACTGACAAGAAGCATGGAGGGTGAACGCAGCCCTCCAATGTCAAAGTCAAACACAACTGTATGCCCAACCACCTTCTGTGTCCTCCACACTCCACACCCATGCCCAGAGCCTGAGCCTGAGCCTGAGCCTGAGTCTGAGCCAGAACCTGAGCCTGAGCCTGAGCCTGAGCCTGAGCCAGAGCTTGAGCCTGAGCCTGAGCCTGAGCCAGAGCTTGAGCCAGAGCCAGAGCCTGAGCCTGAGCCTGAGCCAGAGCCAGAGCTTGAGCCTGAGCCTTGTGGTGTGTCTACACAGGAGGTGTTTTTTGTTTGTGGTATGCGTGTCTGAAAGAACACATTCGCTTCTATTTTAAACAACCCAGCAGACTCTGTTGGTTAGGTTGGTTGGGTAATGGCTTGCACTTCAACCACACTATATCAGGACAGGAATTACACCATGGCCAAACAGCCAGTGCGTAACCATAATGCCCCTTCTGCCACGCGGCCAGTTTGGCATGCCCCATCTTGAACTGTTCGTTCTGACGGATTTCCTCTATTAAAACTACATTCAACACAGCAAATTATCAAACTCCCATATCCCAGTGTCTCCATCATCACGCTGCACTTCAACACACGATTTCTCCCACGCAGCACACATTAACAACTAACCTACTAGCTAACAATTAACAGTATGTGATAAGCACAAGCAGCTAAACACTGTATGATTTAAGTATTAATATAAGTGTGTTTCAGGGTTTATAGAGCTGTTTACAAGCTTATTGCTGCAGTGTTAGCTAACCATGAATGTAGATAGTGTTTAGAAGTTGCTGTGAGATCTGACTTGCTGCTTATCTGTATACAGCATGCAGTAATATTCAATTAACACTGATGTTGACAGGTGTGCCCCGTGGGTTCAAATCTATTATCGACTTGTTTAGAAGGCACACCTCGATCAGTGTGCGACGTGTATCTGATACACCAGCCAGAAATCATATTTTTTTAAACCGTTCGCCTCTCATTTCCACAGTCATCTCACTCATTGAACCAGTGCAACTAACCAGTGGAAGCTGGTTAGTTGCACTTTCTGTGTGACACCCCCATCTCGGCCCATCTGTTGCTATCAACACTCCCATCTATTGCTCACATATCTGTCTGTGGTCTGTCTTACTACTGTTTTATGCAAAGCAGCCCTGTTTCAGATGACATCGCACAGAATAAGTATTTGAGGCAACAAAATCCAAAGTCTGTAAAATTTCTACCCAGTTTCTATCTTTATGGATTGTATTGATATTGAACTGAACAGAGGACTGTGGACATATGATGCCTGTTTCTTGTGATCTCGTGTTTCTAGGGTAATTTGTTTTGCGGACGCTTAAGGAAGTTTGGCATGATGTTTCCTCACAGAGTGCAGGGTTTAATTCAAATACTGTGTGTATATCCTTTAACGTTTTGTCTCCACCACAGAAACAGTGAGTACCTGCTAAAGTAAGATGAGGTCGTCTGACGTTCATTGACTGGGATTACAATTATCAATGTGTGTTTGTATTGATCAGGCTAATTATCAGCTAACTGTACAGAGTTTCTCACGGCATCGCTTTGACAAGTTGATCAGTGCTTCATCATTAATGAGTAAAACAGTGTTTTAAGTCATTTTTGTGATGGTCTTATGATCTCAGAAGCTAATTGTTGCATGGGTGTTGAAGCTGGGTCAGATTCATCTTGATCATTAAAATACAACAATGAAATTAAAATAAAGTCTTGCTCACAGTTAAAAAAAAAGTGAAACATTCAGCTTACAGTTTTAATAAACTCAGTACTGTTTTTCAATACACTGACTCCTAACTGACTGGATGTGACACCATGTTTTGTCTTCATAATATGTAATTATTACGTATTGTTGCTTTAGGCGTTGCTGCTCTGCATTTTGGCCACAATATCTCAATCTGGATTTATCAAATGTATCAAATCTCTGCGCTCTGAGCTAAAACACAGTTGATCTACACTCAGTACCGTGTCCGCTGAAGCTGCTGCTGTGCTGCTTACACTATGCAGCCTGTGAACGGCAGACATTGCTGCTGAGCTGCAGACCAAATCGTGCTTTTATGACCATGACATTTTTAGGCAAAATAAACAAAAATACTGTTAAAGACAGCAGCTGCGTTGTGAGAAGGTTGTCATATTCAAGTACAGCCAAAAATCATCTATTACCACACTGGAGCACAGCTGCAAACAGATGATGCGCACACTCAGCATGACGCCGCTACCGCGTGTGTGTTATGGACGTACGCATGTCGCATAAGACAAGCAGCAGGACAGAGGTGATGTGAACTTGGGTGGCACGGTGGCACAAGTGGTAACACTGTCGCCTCACAGCTAGAAGGTCCCGGTTCGAATCCCGCTGTGGGCGCTGGTGGCGTGTCCTCCACCATGCCTTCAGTGCCTGCTCTGTGTGGAGTTTGCATGTTCTCCCCGTGTTCACCCGAGGTATCCTCCATAAATATACCCCCATTAAAAACATGCAAGACGATCACCACCTGACCAATGGTGACAGAGGGGAGTTGGGTCCCCGGGCGCCGCTGTTGGCTGGCGCCCCACCGCTCCTGGTCTGCCGTGGAGGAAGGCAGACGATGGATGGGTCAAATGCAGTGAAATAAGAATTTCACGAAGCCTGGCGTGTGCACTGTGCATGATGTGCGTGTGATTAAATAAAAAGTATGTTTCTTTCTTTCTTTCTTTCTATGTCCACCAAATGATGTAGCTGATCTTGCTTTGACCAGTGCGACTGCCTCCATTTTACACTGTATTTTGCTCTCAAGTCAAAATAAATGAAGGCATGTAGTTAATTAAATTTGAGGAACTGATCAGAGGTTATTTTTCTGTCTGAAAATATCATAATGCTCAAAAGCATGCCTCATATTCCTCTCTCTCTCTCTCTCTCTCTCTCTCTCTCTCTCTCTGTCTAACATACTGAATAACCAGAAGCTGAGTCTGGGGGCCACATTCTTGCCCTCTCCACACTCAACTGCCAACACAGCACGTGGCTTTGTGCTGGCTTCGCCGATGGCTCCTTTTAGGAGCTCTTAATGGGTCACATGCAAAAAACACTTTGTGTTACCAAGCAGTGAACTTCCACCGTGGAGATCGGTGGTGTCACCAGGGTTCAGGTGAGGAGAGGGGGACAGAGAGAAGGCACAGAAAACCCATGTGTTGATGACATATTTAGCTGGAGTTTGGGTTTGTAGGCCTTCTGACTCATACTCAGCTCTCTCATGTGTTGAGGTCTGCCTATCCTCAACCTGCAGTCTGACAGCTCACAGTTACTCAAAGGAAAGGATGGAGAATGTGATGTGAGAAGACTCTGAGAGGTTAAAATCTCCAGGGTCTTCTGATAGCATGTGCATGTGCACGATAGAGTACACACGCACATACACGCATAAATGCACACATTCATGCAAACCTGCGTACATAATACATACACATGTACCATCACATACACGCAAGTATGCACATGCATATAGGCACACATATACACATGTACCCCACACACACAGGCACGCACACACTTGGACATGTCCAGCAGTGGTGAACAGCTGCATGGGTTGGTCTGGAGCGAGACCAGCCACCTCTTGGTCACAAAGGGCTGCTTGTGCCCCCGGCGCGCTAGGAACATAAAACACAAGAGATAAGACCAGACACTGTTTGCCAGGACCAGCGGACGTCCCTAAACAGGAACTGCAAGTGCAAGTGTTTGACACACACGCCCGTACACACACAGACACACAAACACATGCACAAACACATACACAAAGGGATGCAGGAAAGCACTCACATGCATGTGAAATACAGACACACAGTACATGTTTGAACGTGTGTGAGCGTGGAAAAGATTGTTAAATGACATGCAAAAAGGTCAAATGGTTTGATTTGTTAAAGCCTACCTCTGCTGAGCTACTACAACCCTGTAACCCAGCTCAACAGAAAGTCAATCTGGCCTGAGCAGTCCTTAAAGTGATGTTCCCTCTGCTACGAGTCGATTAAAGGCTGCACTGTAGCAGGAATCAGGTGCTACCGGCCTTTACGTGCAGAGCTTGCTTGAAATATTTTAGATTGCTGATAAAGTTGTTGATCACTGGGGGAGATTAAGAGTTTCACTTCTTAAGAAGTGATTCATTATCTCTGTAGCAAACATAAGTTTTGTCATTGCAACCAAGCATGGACTGACTTCAGTTTTATCCTTTTGGGCTGCTGTTCTTGGCCTCAATTACGGTATCTGACATCAATCCATGTCCCCTGGAAATGACATTTCTATACAACTAATTTGCATTAATTCATGTTGTGCTGACAAACGTAATCACTGCCTGCATTATGTTCAGTCAACATTTGTCTGAGTGAATGAAACACTACGTTTTAAGCACTGCTCTGGAGTCGCAGGTAGGTGGTTGGGGTGTGTATCTGACACACAAAGTGCAGGACTGTGACAGCAGAATCCAGGGTTCACATCCAGACTGCGGTCAGGTTTAGACAACAAACAAGCTTTGGTTAATTTAGGGAAAAGTCGTGACTGCTGCTGACTTTTCTGTACTAAACCAGACCGTGATCTTTTCCTAACATTACCCAAGAGCTGCCAGTGCCGAAACACAACCTGAAGAAAGCTAAATAATGCATAGACACGACGAGTGGACACTGCATTTCAAAATGCTTTTTTGGTAGAAAACAAATGAAATACATTATCAGTTAACACGTTTTTGTGTCAACATTTTTGCAACTATGGTCATTAAGAACATTTCCTCACTGTATAAAATGTATTTGCTGTTGCTAATTAGTTGTTATACACATGGAATTTCTAGGAGAGAGAAAAATCATGTTGTTTAAAAGAAGTCTGAAGAGAGACCGTCACTTCAAAAAAAGAAGAAAGTGAAAAGTTCAGTTCATAAACTGAAACGCATCAGTTCCATTCATTCAGGGCTTTTGTCACGATAACCTAACTTGGTCTGGTATGACCAGCAGCTTTTGGTAGCTAATGTTATCTAACGTTAGCAAACTTTAGATAATATTTGTTGTGTAAACTGACATTGCTCAGAAATGGCTCCTCTGTACCTGTGCTACTTTTGCAACATGCTTAAGCAGATATAAGCATATGTGTCATAACTGCAGTTATGGACACAGTGGCTGTTGTTCAGCACAAGTTGCAGAAGCTCGTTGTAAAAGTTCTGTAAAATGCAGTGATAATCATCTCTGTGAAGAAACTTCCACACAGGTTTCTTGTAAGTGGCTAGAGGAGGTGCTCTGTGATGGTCTGTGAAAAGAGTCACGTCTATTGTGTCCTGAATTGAGGCTAATGTGAAGCCAAAGAAACCTGCTTCAACAATGACGCTGTGCTCTATTCTATTCTATGTGGCTCTATTTCTGCTGAGTCATGATTTGTCCAGTCACCACTTGCAGGCCCACACAGACACAGGGCCACACACACCATGACACAGTAGAGTCTGTGTGGCTTGGATCAAGGTCCACTTGCAAAGGGGAGGAGGGAAAAACCCCTAAACGTGACTGATGTCTTTGTCCTTATTGCTGCTCTTCTTCTTCCTCTCTCTCTCCATCTGTCGATCCATCACCAGCTCCGTCTCTCTCTCTGTCTCTCTCTCTCTCCCTGTGTGACACCCCCATCTCGGCCCATCTGTTGCTATCACCACTCCCATCTATTGCTCGCGTATCTGTCTGTGGTCTGTCTTGCTGCTGTCCTTTCTCTCCTTGTTCTATGCAAAGCAGCCCTGTTTCATATGAAATCGCACAAAATAAGTATAATTCATAATCCGGTGGGAGTTCCCTCTAAGTACATGAACAAACTTGATGACCTTTTGGTGTTTTAAATATTTGTGTCCGTTGCATCAACAGGGTGTGCGTCTTTAAAAAGCCAGATGTGTGAGCAACGTATCGATGGAGAGGCCGGTCACATGCACGTATCTGCATCACCCAGCAGTTTATTTCAATGTTTTCCACTTCATTCATCAGCTGTCCATACTGACCAATGGGCCATGCAGCTGTAGCTCATTCATAACCTCCACACAGCCACCACACACACACACACACACACACACACACAGAGGCATGTTTCCATCACTTTTGGGGACATAACATAGACTTAAATTCATCTATTAACCTTAACCTTAACCACTACTTGCCTAACCCTAACCACTTTAACCTAAACTTAACCCAAGGTTTCACCTTAAAATCTAATTCTAACATAACTTAATATAATAACTTTTAATATAATTCTTAGTTGTGGGGACTTGTGTTTTGTCACCATTCTTTAGGAGTTGTCTGACAATGTTTCTGTTCCCCCAGCGTGACTAATACACGTCATGTGTAGACGTGTTTCATAAACTTAGAGGGAGAAGAGTCAAATGTGCACGTCGGTCAAACAAACAAGCAAACACAAACAAAAAAACATGGTGAAATATTGGCTTGCATGGTTCAGAATGAGGTTTGGGGGATTTTAGAGAAGTGCAGTGTGTATACAGAAGGTGGAAGCTTCAACATCTGTGTACGCAAATAAGAGTGAGAGGACTTTGGTGTCTGAAACACCTGGGACTTGGTCCCTTTTGGGAACACGCTCAGTGTTTAATCCACAGAATCAGCCTGTAATAAAGGAGCTCACTGATATAAAGGACAGGAAGACATGGATGGACACATAAGTATGCACATACAGTCATATACATAAATATGATAGTTTTGTTCTTAAAACACAATGAGGCGTGATTCCACAATGACTTCAGAGGTTGTTTGTTGTTTAATCTTTGGCTCATTTAAGGTTAAAAGATTTAAGATTATACTCAACCATTCAGCCATGGGACACAAAGAACATTCAAAAGAGACATTTATCCATATAGGGTTATTTGCACAGCAGTGAAAATCTATTGCACTGAGTGAGTGAGACTGAGAGTGTCACAATGCTGAATGTGTGGCGGTTGTTCATACTAAAGCTCTACTTTCAAATTCTGCTCATTCACAGTGGTTAAGGGAAGTTTGGACGAAGCTAATTTAAAAAGGGGAGGCTCATAGAAATACACCAAGGCATCGTAAGCGTACAGACTAACAGCAGCGTGAAACTATTAAGATAGGCAGTGTTTCCCAGTTAGCTCTGTCCCTCCACAACACTCGATAGTATATATGTGCTGTCTTCAGGTGATCAAAATGAAGAGGGCTGCACTGGAGTTTCTATTTCTGTGTTGTTCCAAGTATTTGGCCTGGCCCATATGGCATGACAAACAGACTTTCCCCCTCATCATTCACGCTTCCCCCCAATAAATGGCTGGCAAAAGGAATGGCCGACTAAGTCTTTAATGCGATGAACATATTTTCTCACAGGTTGACCTACTGTCTAGTCTCTACATTTAGTAGTAAAATACTGGATTTTAGTTTAGTTGCCTTTACACCTTTCATTTTGTAATAAAAAATTCTGGCTTAGTTGGGACCATGGTCACTTGAAAAGGACGCTCACAGTGATCATATAGACAAACTGTATCAGCAGTGTTTATGTAAATGATGCGGTAAGCATTGTGAAGAGGAGGATTCTCCCTAATTAATCATGAAGTGAGAGGTAAAAAAGGTGTGTTGAGCCTGTGTGTCATACTGTCAGATGAATGAGTTAGCTGTCAGTCTCTATAACTTCGCGAATATAACTTCATCAAGCTCTTGCTTCATTTGTAAAAAGCCAGCGTAAACATGAATCTGACCAGAACTAAAAGGCCGCATCATTATTTTCCACGGTCCTGACCAAGCAAAGTCAACTACAGGTGTGAAAGCGACAAAAGATGAATGCTACACAGTTCTCTGCTGCCAGGGAACACAGCGTCTCTTAATCATCATTAACATTTACAAAATACCTTGTATTTTTCTTAACATTTCCTTGTCTTTGAATGGATTGTTGCTGCCCAACACTGGCCCCAACCACAGTAGTGTGTATGGACGGAGAAAGCCTACGTTAAGCAAAGGGGTAATAGAGCTGATCAGTACAAGGTCGGCTGACCGACTCCTACTATAGCTGTGAAGAACTACATCATTGAATTACTCCAACAGTGATCAACTCTGTGCATTCTCCAAGTGTTTCACTGATAACAGCTAATTCCTGCATCACCTCCCCGTGCCTCCAAACATTCCACCAATGTTTTCTGTTTGGATTGAGGTATTTGGCTGTTTTTCTCTTCATTTAGCCGCTTGAAAAAGGTCCGCTGAATGAGCTCCTTGTGAAGAAGCCTCTTTCACTCCCGGAGTGATCTGACTAAACTTTAACTGTTATCGGACAAAATGAGTCCACATGACAAGAGGGAGACTCATTCCCATGTGATTGGTTGATAATTGCCATGTTTGGAATGATGGAAAGATTCTTTGAAATCTGTGCCGCCACTGTTCATGGGCAATTTACGGTACATGAAAGAGGAAAGGCGGTACTATCACTGATTAACAGAAGCCAATATGTTAAAAGACAAACTCTACCTTTGGTGAACCCTGATCCAGAAACAATATATCAACTAACTGTCCAGAGGTAGGTCACTCACTCTCTTCAAATACACACGCCTTAGAGGTGGATTTAGCTTCCTTGCAAAAAGATAATAACTGTGCAAGTCAAGTTAAAGCATTCACAAGTTAACACCCTTAACACTGATAAGATTTAAAAAATGTTTTCGTTTCATTGCTTTCAATTTAGTCATAGTTTGACTTGTGCTAACTGCTATTGCCGTGACTCATAATCAACAGGGTGGGCCAGCCGAGATACTGTAAATATGCTATGCAGCTAACTGCCTGCTAAAATGTGTCAAAGTGAGCTGAAATTATGATACATTGATAGCCTTTGATCAGCAGCAAACAGGATGTTTCTTTGGGTTTGCCAGAGAAGGATGTGAAACAAAAGGTGAAGTGTGAGGTGTGGTGAGCGGCAGGCTGCAGGTTGGGAACAGCTGAGAGCTCTCGTTTTGACTCAGCATTTTGGCACGCTACTTTTCTGCAGCACTATGAGCTGAGTCAGTGGCTGCTGAAAGACTATTACATGGCTCTGACTCGCAGCAATACGGATTTCAGCAAGTCATAAGGTTTGCTTTGAGTCTGGTTGATGTAAAATGATCATCTTTTTGAAAAGTGAAATGGCTTTCTTGTTTTAAGATTCCGGTGAAATAATTTGCCCTTTCTTGATAGCGATAAAATGAATATCAAAGATACTGATACTTTAAGTCAAGCAAAAGTTTATTATGACCCAGTATCACAAAGCATGCCTCAGTGGGCTGTGCTGACAGCAATCAGCGACGCTAGCAAAACACACAATACGCAAAAATATAGAGAAGTGAAATCGACTACATGCAAAGCAAAAGCGTTGCAAACGGAATATTTTACACGCACTGCGTACAATAAAAACAGCAATGTGTGGCATTAGCAACGCAGTTGTTACGGTCATGCTGGGATGTCAGTCAGAGGGTTAAACGCTATATAGTTGATAAAATTTGATACCTGTTTCTTGGTCACTTCCCAGTTGAGGTGTAATCCATTAGTTTTACACAGGTCCTACTCTAACCAGAATGAGTGGAAATGGCTGATAAAACCATAACTTCTTGCTATACTGAAGTTTTCCAACTATTGACGGAGGCTAAACGGATGACTGAAACATTCAGATCTGGTTTACATTCTGGGAAAAGGGCCAGATAGAAGACAGTGTTTGACCAAACTCTCAATAGTTAAAGCTAATGATTCAACGTTGTGCTGGATTGAGTGTCTGGACATGATCATTTGTTCCTGTATGCACTTTGACTATGTGGACCAATCAGCGTTGGTGAAAGTTCAATAAAATCTGCCACTCTGGCACCATAAAGGCAGCAGGTTATGGTACTGGGGAGATAAATCTGATAATGGAGTTGCCTTGAACCAAAACTTTGCGGTTAATTTAGCCTCCAGCGCCCCTGTACACCGAGGGTTTGGATGGGAGCTGGTGAACTGCAATCACTGCGCTAGCTGTGTTAGCATTGCTGGAGGAGGTGGCTTCATGGTCAGACAGCAGCGTGGAAAAGGAAATGTTGGCTGTACCAGCAGTGTTACTGGGTGATGTAGTGGAGTTATCTCTGCGACTAATACTACACTACTGGGGCTGGTAGTTGCGGACGTTTGCCAGTTGGAGAGCTAACTTGCGTAGCTGGGCGACTGATGCCTCTGGAATGATGCTGAGGGAACGCTTCATCCTGCCTTCCATCACTGTTATCCTGGAGGAGCAACCAGGAGAGGGGACAGTGTCACCCCCTTATGGCGTGAATGCCGAGGCCGACGGGGACTGACAGTCCAGCTTTTCAAGACAGTCTAGCCAAGAAGAGAGCAACATCAGAGAAGATCGGTGATGAGAAGTTAAATGGATTGCAGCTCAGTTTGTGCGTCTGTAATTGCTGACGCTCCAGCCATTCTTAGCAGGACGCCTGGATGGACATAGAGAAAGGATCATCAAAGTAGGTAAGAAGATTAACGATGTCCTTTTAGTAAAGACTAACAGTCAATGCCAGTGGGGAAAGGGTGTATACTATATGATGTCCCAGGCAATCAGGCTTTTGAGATGATTCTGTGGCTGAAAGCAAAGAAAGAGAGAAAACATCTGCAGCAGTCTAGAAATGTGCAAAATGACTCACTTGTTTAGTTTGTGGTAGCTGTTACAATCAGGCAAACAACCATCATAAAAGAAGATAAGATGCTGAGGTCCACATTCAAGGACTGGAAACTGGGAGGGTGCTTCAGGAGGCAACACTTACTGCTGGTGGCCAGCTGTGGTGATCCAGCTCAGATGTACAGTTTCACTCTCTGCTCTGTGGTCATCTTTACTGGTAAGGAACCTAATTCACTCAGTCATCATCCTTCAGGAGGCTTGCGCCAGAAACTCCTCTCTGAGCATTACAAACTGCATGAAGGTAGGATTTAGTGCAGGACTGTTGCATTAGACTGCTTTAGCTCTGCTGATATGTGTGTATATTCACTTGTTTGCCACTACAGCTCTCAGCAGTAGCAGCTACTGACTCTCCTCTGTGCTTTCCAGCAGCTGCAGCCAGCCAGTCTGACTAGCGCCCTCTATGAGCAGAGCAGGGCAGGACAGGGACAAGTGCAGCACGGCCACCGGCTGCACTTATCATAGAGACAGTGGTACAGCCCCCAGGAAACAGCTGCTGTGCTATCAGTCACACTTTGACCACAGACACGGAGTGGAGTGAGTTAGGTTTCTGGGATCATTCTTTATGGCTTCAGAATGTGTTTTACATTATCAAATAATAATGACGAGCGACTCAAGCTCATTAAGCATGTGCAGAATGTGAACTCCGCCAAGTTCATGCCTTTATCTCATCTGAACTAAAGCTTATGTCACATACAGCTCACACAGCCCACATTGTGCGTGTGTGTATGTGTGTGTATGCCAACTGTGAACAAATTAACCACAGATCAACCAGCTAACACAACAACAGCACGAAGCAGAGTCCAGGATGTGTTCATTCAGACTAGTGGCAGATCTAAACTCTCATTAGATGGACACTAACTAAGTCTTGTGCATGAATCAAAATATTAACTTTACATTGAGAACTTTATGTGGACATTGAGCATCACAATCTATTTAACCACGGGAAAAATGCCTTTTCCATACACAACGCCGATGAACTGCAGATTTGGTTTCTTTCCTTCTTTCTGTTCTCTGACGTTAAACCGTGCTGTACAGACTTTCATGCCCTGCTTACTGTCAGGCTGCACCTTGTGTTTTCACTTTCTGGGTATTTAAGAGCAAAACCCCATTCTCCCTCACCTTTAGAGTTTAAATAAAATAACAACGTCTTGTTTTTACAAAGCTTGAACGCAACCCTCAATTCTGCAAACTCTCAATTTTATAAAAAAGATACTTAGAGTATGAAGGGCTCCTGCTATCAATGAACCTTTTGGGAGCTAAAGCATAACAAAGTAGGTGGGGAAATTCACTACATGATTTATTCTGTGTGAATTACTCAAAATGAAACTGGATATTCATTCATTTGACAGTGTTTATGCATGATGTACAAGGACATGCATAAAGGGAATTTATGAGATTCTAGTTCTTCAGGACTAACACAAATAATTACCAAGGAAAAGAAAGAGAACAGAAACCAATTCAACCATTTTAAAACTTAGCTTTAGGGTGTGGTCGCTGGTAGTTGTTTCAAACATTTGATGTGTTCAAAGGCGATAAGCGACATATTTCAAAGACACAGGACGTGTCATCTCAAACTCAGTCATGCATGTGCTGCAGATGAGCTACCCCTGATTGTAAAAAAAAAAAAAAGAAAGGGAAGAAAATCAAAATTAGGTCCTCCAACGATCAAGACTGGAGCTGAACAATTAGGACCAGAGTTGATATAGACCACGGAGGCCTAATCTTATCAGCTGGGGTGGAGAGTGGATACAAGAGGAAGGACGGCTGGTGTTATTTCCGTTGGCACTCTTTCACATCAGTATTTGCAGTGGCATGACCTCTCCACATCAAGCATGGCAGGGAAAGGTGGTCATTTATCAGCGCGAATAAAAGGGCTCTAAATAAGGAACGCGACTACTTCAAAATGGAAAATAGCACAGTCAAAAAAATCCCCTATGCTGTGTTTCAGACCTGAACATGTCTGCTCACAAGCAATGATGGGCAACAGTTCAAAACACACCAGTCGAGATATAAGTCATCAATGCTTCTTTTATTTGAAATGACATTATCTAATGAGTAATAATGAATTAAGAATCAGTCAAACGTTCCAGTCTCCTTCGAGCGAGCCTATAAAAGAGCTGTGAATATTTTTAAGAAACAAGAACGGTTAGCCATCAGCTAACATATACTTTATGGATAACGCGCCTGCTCCTGGTGTTTCTTTACTCAAGAGTTCTTTGGGAATGTGGGGTCCTGGCAGGGCTGCAGTTAATATCCCGAGGGCAGGTGGGGAGAAGGGTGAAGCACAGTGGGGTTTCATATCGTATGTCTTTAATGTCTGTCTGTCTGACATTCCTGCTTCCCGAAGCCTAGTGTTCCCATTCATCTTCACGCACACACCGTCTGCCACCGACCTACAAAATGCACAATACCACATTTCTTTCTCCTATCTGTCTTTAATCCACACACACACACGCACACACGCACACGCATAGACACAAGCACTCACAGTCATTCTCTCTTTCCCAGGTGGGACAGTATGGCATTGAAAAATAACACTAATGGCCACAGTGCAGCGCCTCAACAGTATCACTGGCCCGGCCGGATATTGAACCGCTGAGTTCTAATACATGATAGGCAGACAGGGATGTTCCCTGTTATCCACACACACTTTTCCTGGAGATTAAACGTGTGTAACAATCCATTCTTGCACGACATCTCTGTATCATATCATAGTGTGATGTGGAGCCTTGAAGCCTCCAACCACCAACACTCTCAGTATGGACTTGGGGAAACGGCGTGCACTCCATGTCTTTACTGTAAAATGTTGTGAGCATTCAGCTAGACTATGGTTTCATTAAGCTGCCCCCTCCCTCCTGCCTTTCCTTTCCTAAGCCTCGGTTCACCCCAGTATGGCCTCACGTAGGCCCACACCTCACTTCTGGGCTTCCTGGCTACTGATTGCAGTGTCTGACTCACAAAAGGCAAAACACAAGCTGCTGGGTTCTGTACCAGGTACCATCTGGGTCTGGTTACCCAGCAGTGGAGGCAGGAGAGGAGGAGGGGGCAGAGCATGAAGGCTGGGTAGAATGTGTTCCCCTCTAAAATGAACCAGGGGCCATGAGAACCTACAGAAAGAGCATGGATGTATGTACACAACTTAAAACAATGTAAAACACACACAGCGATGCAAAAGCATAGTCTGTGAGATCTTAAAGCGTCATGCTTTTGTTTCTGGAGTTTGAAGCTCAGCAAAAAGATCTGAGGAAAGAATCTTTTAAGGATACTCTACATACTCTAGTATGTTTGGTTTCACAGTCATTCCACCCTTGGGTTATCAACCTGCTCAAAACCAGTTAGTTGAACAGTTGGCACAGGTATTTGCATGCCCTGACCTATTTTGGAATTTGATGAATCATACCATAAAGCAGAGGTTCCCAACATTTTTGACCTCTTAAAACAAAGCTTGGTTGAGTTGCACCATCTTGTCACAGTTTGCATAATATGAGTCAGAAGGTGGGATGCTGTGCAAAACATAAATAAATGTTGTGATTATTTGCTCATCCCTTTTGACATACAGCCAATTGAAAACAGTACAAAGATAATATCTTTAATGTTTCACCTCATCACATTGATTTTTGTAAATATCTGCTTATTCTGAATTTAATGCAAAACGAGTTGAGACAGGAGCAGCAAAAGATTGGGAAAGTAATGGAATGCTCCAAAAACACCTGTTTGGATCATTCCACAGGTAAACAGGTTCACTGGTGACAACTGCGACTGTGTCCATTGGTGGACATCTAGCGAGTGGCCGTGCTGATGACACTGCACAGAGTGTGGCTGCTTCACACTCTTGTCTGACTGCCTGCGTATCGTTTTCCACTCTTTCGTTAATATTGCAGGTCCGTCCAAATATATGAAGCACTGATATCAAACAGTCACCAGGGATGAGCCCCCTCCTGTGCGCTCTATCCAGGCTGCATCCCTCCCCTAAACCAAACACAGTATCTCCAGTAAGTGAGAACACATCTGACATGGACAAATGTTCTACATGTGTGAAAGGACAACTCTGGACAATGTCTGGACCTGATTCTGTGGACACTGTCCGGAGTTCATATGAGAAAAGGACTTAAGTGTTGCTGCAGTATATTCTGGGCGGCAGCACGACGTAGCATCCAGCTGCCTCTATTTGTTCAGCAGGACTGTCGACCAGGTTCTCACGAGACAGTTGATGGCGATAATGCACCTCTGTTTTTCTCATTTGAAACCTTAAAGCTTCTGTTTTGCAAGACTGTTAGTTTTGAGTCTTTTGTTTTTGACTCAAGTGTTGTCTCGTGAGGCAGATGTCTTTGTTTGTATGGAAGTTCCAAATAAAAGAAGAAGTGTGGTTACCTCCATTTTGAATTAACATAACAGTTACGACAGGATACGTCCCATTACTGTGATATAAAATGACGCAATCATAACAGATTTTGGCAGTCGCTCACCTATGAGTGGGTATGAAAGGGACATCCTCGAAACGTTTTCACAGGATGAGGCAAGGTTCACCGCTTTGTGGTGGCTAGACTGACATGGGAACAGACAGCAGCAGCGGTGCGGGTGCTTTCCTATGCCTGCAGATTGTCCACTGTCCCGCCTGTGTGTCCACTGCACCACTTTTATCTCCCAGTCATGCTGCTGGGTGACATTACTGTATGAAGGATGTCCTGGACAGAACTGATAACGCATTCCTCATCACTGGGGTCATTTCCTCTATCCATAATGCATCTGGGTGAGTTTGTGAACTAGTTTGTCGCTTTTTAAAAAAATGTGATCTATTATTGAATTTAACGAAAGCATTTTGACTGGCAGCTCGTGACACTACACATGCTTCAGTGACACTGAGCAGCGACACAAACCTCTGTGCTGTACATCAGCATTTTACAGCAAAAAAACACATCACGATGTTATATACATGTTATAACTAAAATGTTATGACTTCATTCTGAGGCTGCGTTACAACCTAATGAATCTGTATGAGTGTGTTTTGAGATGTATACTGCAGCATTAAACTTATGACTCACATATGACTGTAATTAAGAGAATATCACTGTGGTAGCTGACAATGCTGCTGCTGCTTTCAGCAAACTCCAAACATAGTAGGAGTATAGAGGTAAAATGCATGAGAGATGCTGTCACATTAACTTGATTTTTACGTTCATTTGACAAGAAATGTGGCATTTACTTTGTAAAGAGCAAGCAACGCAACAAGACAAAATTCCTTGGACAGGACAGGAGTGAATAATCCCCACTGTTTTCTGCAGCAGAGGCACAGAGGAAGTAGGAATCATGGATGTCAGAGATTTGCATATATAATAGAGTGCATGTCCTATGTTCAACAGCATAGTAAACCATATGGTGTACGACCCTGTTAAAACATAAATAGAAACAGAATGTGATGATCTGCAAAACACCGAAACACCACTTTGAAAATAGCACAAAGCTAAATCATCAAATGCTGAACCTGAGTTGACTGACTTGACCCCCATTGAACATGATTGGCGCATTATGAAATACAAAATACGACAAAGGAGAGCCTGAAGTGTCGAGCAGCTGAAATCAAACGCTTACAGTGTTGTTCAAAGAAGAGGTGGTGCAGCAGAGTGGCAAACATCACCCCGTCCTAACTTTTTGGAAACGTGCTGCTGGCATCAAATTCTAAATGAGGATAGTTTTCAAGAACAATAACACGTCTCAGTTTGATATGCTGTCTTTGTGCGATGTTCAATTAAATATGAGGTTTCAGTGTTTTGCAAATCATTACACTCTGTTTCTATTTACACAGAGTCCCAAATTTTCTGGAAAAGACAGCTAGATATTGCACACCAAGCATCTCTATGGAGCACTCAAGCTTCTTGGCCATGGCTTTAATAACTCTATTTATGCTGTATCTGAGAAACATGATCCTGCAATTTTTTATTTACTGCCCCCTCGACTGAAAAAATGTGTTTTGCTTATTGTTGCTTCACTTGGATGTTTCATCTTCACTGTGCAGAAGTGCATGTGCAAAGTTTGATGCTCGACGGCTGTTCTCAGATCGATCTGCTGAGGGGTGAAAGCCTCGCTGTGCTTAAAGCTGAGTTCAAGGTGTGTTCCTGCACGCAGGATTTTGTGACATCACAGCTATGTGGAGGTCAGTTGTGCTCTAATATGCAGCTGACAACAAGAGTGATGTGAAGCTTCCAACCTACACACACTGAGAAGTGACTGATAGGTAATTGATTACATAATTGTGTCTGTCTGTCTGTCTGTCTGTCTGAGAAGCAAACCATCCCTCTAAGCAGAGTATTGTTATCTGTGCTGAAACGTGTCTGAATTTGTTTACTTGAACACAAAACTTTGGTAAACAAGTGAAGTTTTTCTTTCTTTTTTCCTTTTAAATTATTATTTTTCTCAATATATACAATTTACATTATAGACTTCTTGCATCCACAAAACAGAAACCAAAGCAACACACACATATTTTATCTTTCAGCACTCGAAACTTCAATGATACAGTTTTCAGATTCTGACCACTTAATCATCATGTCCCAGGTGTCACCGCCGTCCATCTCTCTTACATTCTCAAAAAAAAAACAGTTTGAAGAAGTTTAAAGTCCATGTTTTCATTGATTGTACTACTTGTCCACATATCACTTCAAACTGACTTAATTAGTTCTTTTCAATAATTATTGTTTTTTTGTTTTTCAAATAAAATGTTCTTTTTTCATTTCTTTCTGCGAATATCTTGAAATATACAATTTGATGGATTAAAATTCAGTTTCACCCCCACTATCTCTGATAACCAGTGTTCTCCAAGAGGGGTTCTCAAATTTATCCCTCAAAGGTCTGCATCATGTTTTGATTCACGGACTGAGGTCTGGATCGACTGGCGATAACGAAATAATATTTAATCAAATAATAAATGTCACATCTCTTGTGATTGGGCCAGCATTGAACCAAGACAGACAAGACAATTACAATTTGTCATTTGGCAGATGCTTTTATCCAAAGTGATGTACATATGAGATTTTCATACATCAAGTATCATACAACAAGTGCCCTAATGCAACTTTCTGGTCCAACTGGACGCAGGTGCTACAAGACAGTGCTACGAAGTAGTGCAAAAAGTGGATTTTGTGGCAATTTTGTATGCAAGCATCAAGGACTTATACTTGATGTGGGCAGCAACTGGGAGCCAGTGGAGGGATATGAACAGCGGAGTGACATGTGCTCATTTGGGCTGGTTCAATACCAGGCGAGCCGCCGCATTCTGGATCATCTGCAAAGGTTTTAATGAACATGCTGGGAGCCCTGCCAGTAAGAAATTACAATAGTCGAGGCGTGATAGTACCAGCGCTTGTACTAGGAGTTGTGTTGCATGCTCAAACAGGTAGAGTCTGATCTTCCTGATGTTGTACAGGGCAAATCGACATGACCGAGCAATAGAGGTCACATGCTCTTTAAAAGTTAGTTGGTCATCAATCATGACACCCAAGTTTCTGGCAGATTTTGCGGGAGTGAGCAGAGCTGCTTCGCTCCTTCATCCATGCCGAGATATCGGCAAGGCATGCCGATATCCGAGCCGAGACAGTGGGGTCGTCTAGCGGGAATGAAAGGAGGAGCTGGGTATCGTCAGCATATGAATGGTATGAGAAGCCATGTGAGCGGATGACTGCACCAAGTGCGGTGGTGTATATTGAGAAGAGAAGGGGTCCAAGCACTGACCCTTGAGGTACCCCTGTGGACAAGCAGTGGGATTTAGACACTTCTCCCCTCCAACATACTGCAAAGGATCTCCCTGAGGGGGTAGGACTCAAACCAGCGGAGAGCAGATCCTGAGAAGTCGAGCTCAGCGAGTGTGGAGAGGAGGATTTGGTGGTTAACTGTGTCAAAGGCAGCCGAGCAACAGTAGAACAGAGGATTGACCAGTGGCTCTAGCTGATCGTAGTGTTTCCACTACAGATAAAAGCGCAGTCTCCGTAGAGCGTCTGTGTTTGAAAGCCTGGGATCATGCAGGTTGTTATCAGAAAGGAATTCAGAGATCTTGATTAAAGATTGTGTGCTCAAGAGTCTTGAAAAGGAAAGTGAGGAGTGAAACCTGTAATTTTCAACCTGAGCTGGGTTGAGTGTAGGTTTCTTTAGCAGTGGGGTTACTCGGGCTTGTTTGAAAGCAGTGGGGAACACACCTGTTGTAAGTGAGGAGTTGATCATGTGGGTGACAGCAGGGATAAGTGTGGGCGAGATGGCCTGCAGGAGGTCAGAGGGTACGAGGTCCAGTGGACAGGTAGTGGGGTGAGAGTCCAGCAGAAGGTTGGAGACTTGCTCCTCTGTGACGTGGGGAAATGAGGAGAGTGGGGCTCTGTTAGCTGGTGGTATCCGACTGAGCTGGTCAGGCTCCGAGAACTGGTTGCTGATGGTCGAAGCCTTATCAGTGAAGAAGGAAGCAAATTGATCAGCTGTGAGCAAAGTTGAGGGGGGAGGCGGTGGGAGGTTAAAAGCAGAAAATAGTTTCCGAGCGTCTTTGGCGCTACTGATTTTCTCCTGATAATAAATGGACTTGGCACTTTTCAGGTGGGAAGAGAATGCAGACAGGAGAGCCCTGTTCTATAGGAAACTAAATCTCCTGAATAACACAGAATCTTGGTTCCATCAGTATTTAAAAAAACTTAAAAAAGTAAAATAGTTAATTTAGTATCTGTTTCTGAATTAAACACGTCCTTTCAGTAAATCAAAGGTTTCGATAAGACTTCTCAGTATATTTGAAAAATTCTGCAATGGTCAGGTCAAATTTATTTTGCTAATCAGTCCAAGAATTAAATTAATTTATTCTCAGTTTTCGAGCCCTCCATCCGTCAATGTATACCAGAATCATTATTCTATATCGCTACTGTTTTCATCCTTTGAAAATAAATATGAAAAAAAAGGATTTGAGGATAGACTTGTGCATTGTCAACATGAACTGTGTGTGTAGCTACATGGCACCAGTAAAAGGCAAGACGATGTAATTCTAAATCTGGCACATTAAATCCCCCATGGTCTGCAATAACAGATCATGTTTTTTAAAGAATATTTTAGGCGGGCTACTTCGTACTTTTGAAAATAGAAATGAGAAATTTGGAAGCCAGTCATTTTAAACAGATTCATTCATTGTGTATCTGTTATTATCTTATTGTCACTTACACATCCTAAATATTTATTACAGGTTGTCCACTGAACAGAAAGTCCTGTAACATGTAATTCTTTATGTTTCACTCCTGTCATCATCTGTCTGTTTTGACACCTGAGACCACTGAATAAAATAATAATTGCAAACAAAGACAGTACAGATTTTTCAAAGTTAGCAAAGTTAATCAGAAAATAAATTTACTTTATAATGATGTTTACCTGTAAACTGACACCTAACTGTTGGATCTTGTCTCATTCTCACTGAAAGCGGCTCTATTGCTAAAACAAAACAGAGTGTGGAATGTGGGCAGCCCTGGACTTCTCTCCAAACATCTCTGATTTAATGCTTTTTCATCATCAACAGCCATCACTGAAATATTTTTTGGTGTTACATTATACCAAAACCCGCTCCATGCGCCTGTTTTAATAAACCCTGTTTGAGTCATATGTATCAAATCTGGTAACACCTTTGCTAATCTATTAGTTATACTCACAATTAATTAAACGTATGTTTCCGGGGGAGATTCTCCAAACAAGTGATGTTTTTATTGTTATGAAGCAGAACCAAGTTCCACCCTGTGACCAGCTGCTGACTTGCAGTTAACCTCAGCCAGAGACTGCAGACATAGACCCGCCTCCACAATTCTGCAACAGCACCTTTTTAAAAGTGAGTCCCAGTGCAACTTGTGACTGAACCAGGGAGACAGAAGAGAGGGGACGGCAAGGCATGTCCAGCACATACAGTGATTCTGCTTCAGCTGGTCGGATGATTATCTACACATATGTGACCAGAAAATACATGTGAAACACCGACAAATAAATGACGGCGCCCAGTGCAGCATGAGGTCCAGGTGAGGACCACAGACTATGCAGAGCTCATTGGATTGGCTGCACAGGCTGTATGACTGACAGAGGGACAGGGGAGGGTGTGTATTTGAACAAGAGGCCAAGCATGACTGGATCGCTTCTCAGCTAAAGTTTGGAGAGAAACTGCTGCTGTTGGCTCTGAAAGGAGAAGCCCAGTCAGGGTGGCCGAGGATGATTCCTCTTTTGTTCCATCTCTGTCACCTAATCAATTTTCTTTGGCAAGTCCTAAATAAAGTCATATAGTGGTACTAATGTTTTAATATAACGCCATGTGTCTGTGGCACAGTTATGGCCCCAGACCTCCTGATCCGCCTTCTGTATCTTGATTCATTAGCAGGCAAAGGGGGCGGCATTTGTGCTGTGGCCGGGCACCAATGAAGGGAGAGAAGATAAGCAAAGAAACAATAGAGAACAGGGGTGGGAGACAGGGAGGGATGAAACAAGGAGAATAGCGACATGAGGGAAAAAAGAAAGAAACATAAAGAAACAAAGAAAGAAAAGGAAAGACACTGTGGTCCATCCATTTACCCACCATGCAGAAGAAAAGTAACACCATCAAAAGCTTTAGATTTCAGGGAAACTAAAACACGAAGAACAAAAAGAATAGAGAGTAGAAGAAGAAGAAGGAGTAAAGGAAGAAGATGACAAAAAAGAAGGGGCGAAAAAAGCCCATCTGAGCGGAACTGCTGGGCTCAGCAAGTTAGTCATTACTGATTAGCCAGTTCAGTCCTGGAGGGAGGCCTGTCTGTCCTTGGCTTGGGAAAACAACATAAAAGGGAGCCGGCTGTTTTGTGACGGGACTTGAAAGCTCGGTAGCTATCGGGAGACATTAGCCTTATCAATGGCCGGTCACCAGAGCCAGGCTATATGAAGCAACAAGGGCACTGCTTTTCCAGAGGGAGATAACCAACGCATACCTCAGCCCACATTTGCATGTACCGGGGCAACAGGCAGGCAGAGACACACAAAATGACAGAAAGCGAAGGACAGGCATGAAAATAACATCAAAAATGTCGTGAGGCTGGAGAGTGCAGCTTTGCCAAGTGAGGCAGTAATGCCAACCAAGCCAGTCAGACAGCCAGTCAGTCAGTGTGTCCTGCCCAGTGCCCAGATGGGTGTGGCAACCTAGCAGACAAGTGGAGTGCTGTATCCAGGCCTGCCCTAAGCCACGCCGCCCCGTCGTCTACGCTTTCTACATGTACGTGGATGGAAATGAGCGCTTATCAAGTGCAATGGTACCTTTCAGTCACCGAAAAGAACACCTTGCAACTTTGTGTGTGTTTGGCTGGTTTGTGGGAAAGTTTTCCACTGGGTCGAGTCCACCAGTCCAATCTGTTGAACTTGGGTCAGTGGAAAAAGCAGCTTTGGATGACTAAGGTGAACTATGACAATATGAGAAAACATCAAAAGACTTTCTGGAAAGATCCCTGTTTTTCCTGTATCACCACAGTACATAACACACTGGAGCAGCCAACGGGCAAACTTGTGCGAGAGGAGACCAACGCACACACTGACTTCCCCTTTTTTTACCGCTCCGCTATCCCAGCTCTCCCAGTATGTTTGTGCTGATTGATTTTTGTGGGGTAAGGTCACTTGGAACAGCTGCTGATAGACCCGCAATTCATCTGCAGTTCAAAGAGTGCTCGGGTCGGTCAGTGCCGTTCTTGTTTGAACTTTACCGAATGACAACGTCATCAGGCACCCTGCCTTGTCAACAGCGTGGGTGGCAGGGCAGTACGTGCGTCTGTCAGTCAATTTTCTATCCACTATCACAGCCACCTAATCAATGCAGCACAGTCACAGGATGTCAGCTTAATCCTTACATGCAGGATTATGGGTCTGGGCTCTAATTTAGATAATGGAAGACAATATAACTTACCATCGGGGTTTCCAACTGCGGGAATCCCTTCAAATTAACATGATTTTCCTGGACGGTGAAGACGCACACACTGCATTCTAATAAAAGTGAATGAAAATATTTATTTTCCAAATTACCTGCACTTACAGTGACTCATCTGAACAGTCATTTCCTGAGTAAGTGAAGAAGTGATCAAGCTCAAAGAGATGAAGAATGAAAGTTATCTGGGCATAATGCAACTGTCATTAACTAAATACTAGCCGAATCCTGTTTGTGTCTGTTATGCTATGTTTGCCATATTTGCAATGCACAAACATCTGGAACACGGTTCAAAGCAACACACTGTGCACTCCGGCGCCACTTTTCTCTCTTTGCCCCAGTCTCTCATTCTCTTGCTTGCTCTCCCTTGTTTTCTCTCTTGTCTTTGCCCCAGTTCTAACACTACCGCCTGCTTCAGATCTTGTTTTCCTCTCTCTCAGCTGACTGGCTAGCACACCTTTCAGAGGACAAAGTCCCCGAGTGAGAAAAGAGAAGAAAACACATGCATCAGAGCACAAGTGAACACATGAAATCATATGCAAACACAGGCATGCGCACTGGCATGCAGACACACGTTACACACAAACCAATACACAGTTGAATACACGCACACAGAGGCAAACCTGCTGTATACACACACAAGCACTCACTTCCAAAGTCCTCCAGCATCATGCCTTCTCAACCTACACTTGATAAACCCTTGTGTTAGCCTGACAAAGCAGGAGAGGGCACTCAGCAGCCTTTGAACACTGGAGCAGGTTGCATAAGACAGCTCAGTGTACCACAGTACACATGGGTTGCACTGACATTGGCATGGCCAGCTCTCCTTCAGAAGGTGAAGTCAGTACTGACGGGGCGTTATCCTGAGTTTTGACTCAGCACTTGTGTGTACTGTAAATGTGACAAGAAAGTTTCTGATCAGGGAAGTGGCTTAGCAGTCGGTCGGCAGTCAATAGATTATATGTGTCCTTTCAAAGTCCAATTTGGAGCTGGACACATGCTACAGAGGAAAAGTCTGAGTATCTTTGCCTCCGATGGTCTGAATCTTTTACTATTCGTATTGTCAGCGTGTATCTTGTGAGTCTCCCATCTTTACAGATACACAAAGTGGGTGCAGTAGCCCCTGTAAGAGGCCAAATCTTTCCTTCAAAAATTCTGGCAAAAGTAGAGCTTTAAGCACTACATTTACCAGGCAATAAACTGGCTAGAACATTATGTGGTAGAGCAAAAACAATAGTACTCTTTTTGGTTAAATCCGACTAAAATTGTTGTAAAAAAAAAAAAGTCATGTTAACATTTGTAGGGAAGAGCCAAATCTAATCACAATCTCAAGCCATCCAATAAAACACCAAAGAACATTTTTATTTGTATTATTTTGGACAGTCACACTTTACTGGAAGCATTTTGGCTGTCATGCAGATTATGTAGGACTAAGTCCCTAGTGTTTATATCCATAAGGAATGAATGGAGAAGTTGTTGAAGTTCAAAGCAGTAGTTTCCATCCCTGAAGAGGAAACCAGAGTGCTCTGTTTGTCATTGATGTCATCGCCAGCAAACCACACTTCAAACTGGGAATAAAGCAGCGGGGGTATACACTCCAAAACACAGAGGGCCTTATTTGTTCAATCCACACACCCCGCGTGTGCCTCCATGCTTCTACCAACACTGTGTGCTAATGGTTCCCACATCAGACTCTCTCAGCGGCCTCAGCCACATATGAGTGCCATGCGTCGTCATCTCCATCTCCGTCCACCTCACCTCACCTCCGACTGGCTCGGTCAATTAGTACGTAGCACGGAGTGTGCAGAGCAGGCTTCTGAGGGGGCTTCCCAGTGGGGGATGGGAACAGACTGGCTGAGGAAACAGAGCTGTATTCACTGAAAAGCACATTTGGGATGCACTGATAGTAATCTGACTTTAATTTAACTTGTAAAATAGGGATGTGAGCGTATGCGTGTGTGTTCCTATGTGTGCATAAAGCTGGGGGTTTGTGGGAGTCCTGCACTCAGTAATTGAGACCGTATTTTCAAACAACCCACACCAGATCTTGACTCAATCATGTCTGGCCCCATGGATGGGGTAGACCAGGGTCTACATTGTTTGACAATGTGTATGCTGGAGATTGATTTTCTGGTTCCAGTGGACGGGGGCAAACGGATGTGAAGGGAGGTAAAAGAGAATGAATTTAATTACAATACCAAAGTGCTCCATTCCAAATCTGTAAAGGAGGAGAAGAAGAAGAAGAAGAAGAAGAAGAAGAAGAGGAAGAAGAAGAGGAAGACGCTTTACTTAAAAAGCAAAGATCACTCTTGTTTAGTTAGTGTTTTTTTAGCTGAGTTTTACTGGACAGCCTCCTGAACAGCAGGAGTAATACAGTAAGTCCTACTGTAGTGTCTTTGTTAAATTACTGTATATTCTATGTTTGATTCTTATCGTTTTACAGTGTTTTTTGCTAGCTTGAAGTCTAAAGGATGGGCCAGAAAGGATTCTTTCAAAGTGATGAGTGATGATTATTTTAAAAGCAGCCTATGCACAACGATGCTTGCAGCCACAGCTACAGCTGTCAGAGCAGCCAGCTCCTCCAGTCTGCATGTGGAAGTGTCCTTGGGCAAGATGCCGCACTCCAAATTAGTCCTGACGCTGTGTCACCCACTTTTAATGAGCCCACATTGTGTTGGTTACATTATACTGTGGGGACAGATAGTGTTTTAAACTGCCCTTTAAGACATTTAACATTTGTGAGGACACATTGTGCTGTTAAGCTTGTTCTCCACATGACAGCTAGCAAGTTAGGCTAAAAAGCCAATCTGCTCAACCCAGTGTAGGAATGAGACCAGGCTCAACAAGCTTACAGTTGGGAAGGGCAAACATTAGCGCTGATTCCCACAGAAGGTTACGTTTCGTTCATGTATTTTCAACACCTGATGAGTCATCATCAGCTTCTTCACACTCTATGCAAATTTTGTGGGCAAAGGTCTCTGTATAGGACTGAGCAGGAGGTGGAAATATGATGTAGATGGGAGTTACAAGAGCCACAAGGAAGGTTGAAGTGGTGGACACAAACGTGCATGAAGCGTAGGCTCATAGATAAACAAACCCTGATTATAAACTAGGATATTACTAATGACTAGTACTACTTTACTAGTTCAACTATATTTCCCTGTAGCTTGGTGATGGTGCACGCAAGCTACATGTTCTCAAACATTTCTGAAGCTCAACCTCTGCACAGCTTCCTGCTGAAAGGACGCACATGTGTAGCTGATAAGAATAAGAAGAAGAAGAAGAAGAAGAAGAACAAGAAGAAGAAGAAGAAGAAGAAGAGGAAAGAAGACTTTACTTTATTGATCACCACACAACATGCACATGCCATGCTTCAGTGAAATTATTCCTCCGCAGTTGACCCATCCTGGTAAGTCCTTCCTCTGCGGCAGACCAGGAGCGGTGGGCTGCCAGCCGACAGCGTTGCCTGGAGACCCAGTTCCTTTCATCACCATTGGTCAGGTGGTGATCCTCTTGCATGTTTTTAGTGTTTTTTTTTTGTGGACGATACCCCAGGTGAACACGGGGAGAACATGCAAACTCCACACAGAAAGGCCCCTTTCCTCAAGATAAGGGGCAGCAGGCACTGAAGGCACAGTGGAGGACACGCCCCCCCCAGCGCCCCAGACGGGAATCAAACCCAGGACCTTCTAGCTGTGAGGCGACAGTGTTACCACTGTCCCACCGTGCCACCTAAAAGCGCTTTCCTGTGACAGTGACATCATGTACCAATCCTTGTGCTCAGCCTGCAACATCTCTACTGCAGAGGAATACAGACACATGAGCTTGAGTTTACTTGATGAAAATACGCATCTCACACACACACACACACACACGCACGCACACGCACACACTCTGGACACCTGCTGAGACAGCACTGATTACTTTTGTCATGTTGCTGTAGCTTAGCTTGCAACATCTTTCTGGAGGTAGCTTCAGCGTAGCCCAGCTTCGAGCAGCTGGTAGCTTAGCTCACCACACTTCCAGCTCAACAGTAGTACCCTGAGTACATTTTCTGCATCTTTGATTAGTCTTACTACTGATATTTGTTAGTCATGAACATGTTTATTGCTTCCTAGTCCATTACTTATTAGATGTGCGCTAAAGATTAGAACATCATTTAATGAGTAATGTTGGTGGAGTTGAGCCACAGCCAAAGTAAATATTTTGTAATCAAGATTACTACACTGTCATATCTTTTCTGAGCTTGGTGACCTCACAGAAATCCTGCCGATGACCTGCACCTGCTGTATGAGCTGGCCTTCACTGTGTCTGCAGGTTCAGTCCAGAGGCTAAAGAGGAAGATGGCTGACTTTCATAACTAATACAAACAAAACCAAAACTTCTTCTTTTTGGTGAACTGAGATGCAAAGACTACTTACGTCTGAATGTTTTCTGCTTTTCCCATGAACTACTGCACTACTGTACACTTGTCTGTGTGTATTCCTTTGCAGATTTGGATCGAAATACATCAAACTATCTATTATTATAATGTATTTAGAAGACTGTTCAGTCTCAGTGCAATTACAGTATGCACACGTTCTCTCTCTCAGTAATTTTCAGTTGCATCTGTTTTTGTTTTGTTTGGTTTTTTCTGATGCCGTCACCACAGCAGAGCGATGTCGGGCTTTAAAAGAAGTGAAGTACTTAACAGCTCACACTTTCCAGCGAGTTTCTGGAATGTCTGATGTAAGCGCAAAATGAAGAGCGCGCAACAATGAAAATATGTCGGAAACATTTATCAACTCAACACATATTTGAGCGGTGATTTTTCTTTATAACGAGACACATTTTCAAACAATTAGTTGAAGTGGCGGCGATATTAGCATGTTGTATTAAAATGTTACCAGATTAAGTGCAATTATAAAGACACAACAAGGCCATGTTTCCTCTGCATTCTTAGCACTCACCACTTATCCACTATCTGATGTCAAACACATGATCAAAAACCAATACACAACATGGTTTGGGTTTCACACCTTTAGAGATCATCCCACACTAGCTGGGAAACGGTGTTTGTGTGTGGGTGTTTCTTACTTCCAGTTTAACTGCTACACTACCTGTGGGCTCAGGAGTTTTTGTTCTCTCCTGTCTTTCATGTCTGCTCCATTGTGGCAGAATGATTGACATCAGTGAGACCTGATAAAACATTCCCCACCTACAATTATTCTTGTAATTCACATGAAGAACGCGTTATTCACAGCAGGATGATCTCGAGAGTCATATGAAGGCTCCATTAAATCCAGGCATCGTATCAGATTTTGGCTGCCGGGTTAGAAATTGCGATTCTCATTCGCTGCTGGAATGCTGCACAGATGCAAGTACTCAGCAGGATAATGTATACAATATGAAACAAAAGGAAACAAACTTATTATACGAACCTGGTTAGCCGTTTTACAGGAAGTTAATCGAAAAAAAAAAGAAAAGGAAAAAAGCCTACAAGCTTTAACAAAGATGTGAATGAATGTACGAACGCATGACCTAATGTTGTCATAATATCAAGCAACATATGAAAACAGTTTTCCTTCTCCGTGATGTCAGATTATTATAGGACGAGATACCATAACATCCTGAATGTGCATTTCTTTCCTCACTCAAGATGTGGGTAGCTTTACTGAAGGGGGTGCAGATCGAATGCAGTCGCCTGGGGCAGATTAGATCCAATTGCACTTTCTTGCAGAGGTCTGCATTTATTTTCTGATATTTACCATACAGCAGACGTAACCCTCGTGGTGGAGGCCCCTCGATCTGAGCCTCTTAAACCTATCAGCGGACGACGAAAGGAAAGAGCCCATCTGACTTCCGCCGCCGAGCTCGGCTTGTGTGTTCCGCTCAGCCACTGGCGAAGGAACCGTCGCCAGAGCCCCACACTCAAACACTGATGATGTCATTGAGGCTGAATCATTACAGGCTGCAGATGATGATGTGTTGGGCCGGGGTAGTTCCCATGCTTGTTAATGCAAATATTACTTTGGAAGCAATAATGCAAAGAGGCTTCCAGCTGACACTTCGGGAATCCAGAGGGAGAGCAAACCTCCAGATTTCTAGATCTCTGTTTTTAAGTTCCTCTCATGTTACAATCCATTTTGTGGCATCTGTCTGAGAGTCCTCTAAGGAGAAGGAACTATTTCCTGAAGCTCCTGTTGAACAAATCTCTCATTTCAGTTTTCTGCTGTCATTGCAATGAGGTTCAAATCTCTTTTTTTTTTAAATTTTGAATCATCTATCGCCGTCTGTTATGATCACAATGCATACAATATGCTCAGCAAACACAGTAATGTTTTTTTTCCAGCTGCCTATTACGTTTACAGTGTAACTGGGCGTTAACTTCCAGATAAGGTCGACTGGGCTGCACTGCATTCATAATGTGGACAAGCAGCTTTCTTGAAACATCTGAGCATTTGGAATGAATTCTTCACTTAAGATAAGGACTACAGGTAATCTGGTCCAAATAGGCCATCTGCTGTTCCCACAGCCAGCAACAGAGGCTAATAACATGCTGCATCCAATCAGATTGTACCAGAGTCAGCCATGATAAAGGCACAGCAATAAAATGAAACAATCTGGTGCTTTGACACTACAAGGGAGCTTGCTTTTTCACTGCTGGGCTGGGGGCAGGAATGTGCTCTTTGAACCAGCTTTATTTAACAGCGGAGCAGCATGTGCACAGCACGCCCTGAGTCTATGAGCTGGCCCAGAGACCGTTTGCTCCTGGCGTGGGCACGTCAGACGCAGGGCCACCGGGTCAGGGAGCTGGCATCCTCACCCCTGGCACAAGTTGCTCCCCTCGGGGGCGTAGGGTCTGACACCAGGCTCATGGGGAGCACCAGACAGACAGGGGCCTACCAAACAGCTTGTGACCATAACCAACAGTGGCAGAGAACAATGAATGCAATTATTTACAAGAACACAGTCCAAGTCTCTTTTAGTCTGTCCCTATTACGCCTGTTTACTCCCACTCTCCTTTCGCAGGGCAGCATGGAGGGGCTGTGACCCTGTCGGTACAGTCGTCAGCAGGATGTTTTCATAGTGCCCAGGGCTACCCTGCTGTTCATGCTCTATCGCCATCAGGCCTCATCAGCGTCCAGCTGCAGCCTCTTTCCTACCAACTGCACATTTTGACGAGAGGTCAACAGAGACACATCAAAATGAGTTGAACAGATCTCTTCAAGCTTTGCGCAAGAGAGAAAATGTCTAAAACTCCGAATGAATAGAATTGAAATGAATAGAGTTATGTTTAGGTACAGTGTTGAGGTAATGCGGAAAAGATCCCTCAAGGGTTCAAACAATAATACAGTGGTGAATCATTACTTTCACGCACCATTAGGAGGGAATTTCTCTTTCTACTGGTTTTAACTGCTGAGAACCTGGAGCAGACCAACAAGTTTCTGTCAGCACATGGCTACGAGTGGCAGGGAGGAACTCAGACCCAAGTGGGCAGAAAAGTCTGCCCAAGTACAAATACCGTATATTTAGCCTCATAAAATGGAACCATAAAATTACATTTCATGTGCTACTTTTTTAGTATGATACATTTTTAACACATCACAATCAATGAGTGGTGCCATTGACATTTTTCTCAAAGACAACATCCATCGGTTTCACCCAGCAATACATTTTTCCATTGAGAAGCTGCTGCTGTCTAACTGACAGTCAGACTCCCACAGCTTTTTAAAATCTGAAATCTCTCAGAAATACTCCACCATCACAAATAATGTGCATTTTCGTCTCTCCTGACTTATGAAACTGTATTCACTTCCCTTATATCACCTAAATAAACTTCCTGTCTTCATCTAGACTTTTTCCTCTTTGTATTTTTTTTTTTTTTGCATTTTCACTTGCATTTCAAAAAAAAAAAAAAAAAGCTATTGGAGATACTAGAGATGATTAAATCTAGAGTGGAACAGGCAGTTGAATTCATAATTAGGGGGAATATGTTGATGCATTTAGACATATCCCCAAGGTTTCATCAAACTTTGTTTCTCTTACACATTTTTTGTTTTTTAGTGGAATCTGTAAAAACGATTTTTCGCAGTGAAGCTGCATGGAATCTACCAACGTGTGAACTTCTTTGTCAAGTTCACACATTTTGTTCTTGTTTCTTGAGTTTTGAGATGCTTTGTGGTGAAGTAAAGAGTAAATTGTAAGAACACTGATATTATCAAACAGGCCCAGTGAGTCAAAGGAAGACAGATTGGCATAAACCCGACTGTGTTTTTGTTGCTTCTGACTTTCCGCCTCAACCTACGTCGTCTGTCAGACCTGAGAGGAAGCGCACATTGACTGCCGTAATGACTTTATTGTGACGGAGACTCCAGCGGAACAAGATGGCTTCCCCGTCCCCTCCACGCTGAACCAACTCCAGCTGAGCAAACAGCGCACACTCAATCCAGAAGCTACAGAAGAATAATGGCACCCGAGCTTGTGCAGTAAGTGTACATTCCCACTGTACATGCAAACACAAAAGCATACATGCACACACACACACACACAGACACACACATGCACACATACAGTAGATACAGTGAGCTCCATTTTTCTTTTCCCCTGTGGCTGTTGGCTGTGGCCCTTTAGGAGTCTCCAGATGAAGAGAGCGTGGAGTGTGACAGAGGGTCCTCCCATAAACAATAAACAACAGTTATCTTGTGTGCGGCCGTCTGTGTCAAGAGGCGCATGAAGCCAAGCGTCTGCTCCTCTTTCCGCCTTTGGTCTTGTCTCTTTCAATGGCTTATAAAAGTGTGGATGTGTGTGTACGCCCAAGGGTGTGTGTCTGTGTTGACAGCACAGGGATCCTCTGTATTGTATTCTGAAGCTGGCTGGAAGTAAAAAGGCAGAATTAAGAGTGGCGGGGGCAAGAGAAAGGGGGCTGCCAGCACACTGCAGAACTGCAGGGAGCTCCCCCAGATCCCAGCTGCCCGGGACTGGCTGAGAGCTTCAGGCGAGTGCCAGGCTTCCTCGGCCCTCATGGAGGTGGGCCAGAGAGAGTGGGAGGAGTGGGAGGTACACGTCAGAGAAAACTGCCAAAAATAATGTCTGGGCCTATATAAAGGAGGCCTTAGGAGACGCAAAATGCTGACATACACAAGGAAAACTCAATCTGTTGGCAGGTGAGAAACATCAGGGGCAATTTTTTCAGTTCTTTTCACAAAGAACAAAACAGAGTTTTCAAATAATAATTGGTTATGTAAGCCATTTCATATTTTATGAAGCAGTGGAACATACAACGAAATAACTTCCTAAGTAGCCCAATGAAATGGTCCTCCAGTATTGGTGGCCTGAATGCCTCTCCTTCTCCACAAAGGCTGGCAACACAGTGGAAAACAAAGTTTATCTGGAACTGTTTAATGCATTATTTGTCTAACAATCAAGGAAGCCAGTTTATTTTGCAGATAATTATAGCTTTTGTTGCATTGATTGCCAAGATAAGCCAGAGTTCCGAACCATTAACTGGTTGTGCTTTTCCTGGCAAACGCCGGCACTGAGTGTGCAGAATGCAGAATGCACTGTAAGAGCCCTGGCAGCAAGCGTGAAGACTCTGACGTGAGGGTGTAGGACTCCTTCCAATGGACAATGTAAATCAGTCAATCAACCAACCAATCAATCAATCAGTCAAGTCTTTGAATAGAACTGTTGGGTTTTTCAGCGTTATACTTGCCTTTAAACAGTTCCCACCCTCCCATCTCTTGATCCGCTTACATCAAATAACATGACCGTTAACTATACTGTACTCCAACCGTATGAAAGCCAATGTCTGGTCTGATTCCCACCACACACACTGACGGGAGTAAAGCTGTACAACCGTCTACAGTGGAATGTGGGTTCTCAGAGTTGGGGCTCTACTATAAGCAGTAATAATTACAGCTGAGGTCAGAACCTGTGGAAAGCCCAGCAGCTGGTCTGGACACTTTTGCCCTCTGAGCTGACCGAGGAACTGGCCCCGGGCACCAATCAAGGCACTTGGCAGACAGCAGCATTTTTTCATAGGTCCTCAGAGAAAGCCCTTCCTCTACAGAGGCAGGTAATCACAACAACAGCACACCCCGCCCCAGTGGCAGGCCAATGAATGCAGGAGGAGTTGGAAAAGTATTTCTGTGCTTCTGACAGAAACAAATAACCCCTGTGTCACCCTGATTGTCAGCCAGACTGCCTGCAAGGGAGCTAATGTGGGTGGTGTTCGTCATTGTGTGGTCCCACCCTGGGGCCAGCGACAGGAAGTGAGCTCCACTACGACAAGGGAGAAACTATTTACATCTGTAGGCTGTTTACTCACCGGCACTATATTAGGGTGATGAGAAACTCAATACTGAGGTGTTGAGAGCTCAGGAATGGGACTGCGTGTGGCATCAATGGCATTTTCGATCCTCTGACTCAACAGACTAAAATTAGTGCCACTTGTGGAAAAATACATGAGAGAAAGAGATATGGTGCATATTCAGGCTCCTGGTGGTTAATACTTCTGGTTTCCTGCCCTACACGTTCACAGCATTACCTCCAACCACCAGGGTCCCCAGGTTTGCTTCCCATGTCAGCGTCCTGACGTGTGCTGCCTGTGTTTTCCATAGCTGAACTTTTTCCTTTGGACACCTGGACTTTATTTGTCATGTCCAGAGGGGGCCATTTGGGTGCATTTCATTACCACTGCTGACACGCTGTTCTCTCTAGCATCTTATAATTCCTACAATAGCTACGCTGGCAACAGCGTGATGAGGACATCAGGGATGCTTCTGTCGGACACACTGTTCCAACACTGTGAGCAGATGTAGTGTGAAAACATCCCATATAACAGCCATACACTCAGCCTCTCTGATGAAAGAACTGCTTGGTTGTCTGTTGTAGTAAACACTTTATCTTCTAAGCCAGAGCATTCAAACGTATAACGACATCAAAACTGAAGCCAGACTGAAGCTAACTTTTTATCAACATTGTTAGATTGACTGTGACTTTCTCAAGGCAATCGCTTCCTTTCAGCTGGGTGCTATAGCTGGAAATGTTAGCAAAGCACAAGTTGTTTATTTCACAACGAGGAGCTGAAACACTTGTTGATTTTAAACCAACTGCCAACAGTTCTCACAGTCTAAACAGGAGGTCCCAATTTCAGTGGCCACCAAATAGTTTGGCGACATAAATGTGGAGGACTTAGTGACAGATCTCATGCCAGACCACTTTTCCTCTTCTCCACAACTCTGAGTGATCTGAGTGATAAATATACTTAAGCACAGACCGATGGAAATCCCTCATTTCCTCCCAAACTGAACCCCAGAGACAAATCCAGAGCAGGTATGGAGCTTCTTTCAGTTTTCACACACACAAGAATACAGATGATCGTCTACACACAGCACACACAAGCTGTTCTCTCAACTGACAGGAGCTTCACACTCGACGACCAGAGGAGGACCTGCGCAGCGGCACGGCCATTTCATTAACACTCAGCAAGTGAAATGATAAAGCCATGAGACTTACATTAAAAGCCTGGACTGGTAACGTTGGTCATTTCAGCCATGTTTATGACGTCACTGAGGTGTGCCAAGAGAGAGGCTGAGCCGAGCGTGACGTCTTGTCTTATGTGGGGCCACAGCAGGCCTTCTGGTGCTGCTTTGCATTGGATCATTCCTCTCGTCTTCATCAACACTTTCTGAGCGGAGCTTAATTTCAGCATCCGGGTGTCTGTCTGCGATGAGAGAAAACAGACAAAAATGATAAATTATTGCTATTAATCGTATGAAATTAATCGCTTTTTTGGTGTGTGTGTGTGTGTGTGTGTGTGAATGGGACATGCTTGCAACAATGTGAGTGCATCTGTGTGCATCCTCTGGTCTGTTTTAGCCAGGCCCACCAGGCCGAGCCCACCCTGGCATTGGCACTGGCACAGCCAAGCTGACAATTACTATCTACCTCACTGCCCTTGCTAGCAAGCTGACGGGATGGGCAGCATTTGTCTGGCTGGAGTATACAATATCTGTCTGCCTTTGTAGGGTCAGTGAGTGCATCCTGATCCCCCCTACCCAATATTAGAGAAAACCAGTCTCATCTATAATAAGCCTCATGTGCAAATCTGGTGACAGAAGTTTGGTAAAAGCTGCTAAAGAAAAGAAAAAAAGAAATAAAAGCTGTCAATAAGCAGCCCTGTTATCACGCAGAGGCTCAGATCTTCACAATGTGGCAGATGTGTGTTTGCGGGAGAGCCCTCTCTAACGAACAAGTGCTGCGGTGGGACTCATCCTGGGATCTTCTGATGCTGTGGTCTCCTCCAAATCCTCCTCCACCTCTCCTTTCATTACTGACTGGTGTTCACCCAACAGGATTCCTCACAGTCACCACAATCATTATTTAATCATCCTGGGCCGCGAGCAGAGACTCTAACTCACCAGTTACTGATGAACCAGCAGGCATAAAGCTGCTACTTCCTGAACTGACTAGTGCCGCTTTCATGTCACTCCGGTAACGTCACTGTATACCTTTATGACTCAACTGCAAATGACAAACCAATCTGGCTCGAGCAGAGCTTGGAGTTTTTCCACCCAAATGACTCAACTTTGACTTTACACAAGAACCATAATCTTTACCACTGTCACCAAAGATTTACCAGCAGCTTTTGAGGAGCTTTGTGACTCAGAGAGAATGCAGCGCTGAGGAGAGGGCAGGAGCAGGCGGTAGGCAACGCTGCAGAGAAGACAATAAAAGGCCGATAATGACAGATACGGCCTGTGACACAGATGGGCCAGGACTGTTTTAGATAGACACGCTCCACACCAATCCGAAATTGCAGAGTTGAAGAGAGCTCTCTCGACGGAAACATGGCTGGAACTGAAGGATCAAAGGGAGAAGACTTATGGACTTACATTATAGCCTACAGATGGTGCAAACTGGTGTTTTGGTGTGGTGATGCTGACAACTGTGTACAATAATTCAAAGTCAGTCATATGTGGAAATGCTTTTTCTGTTTCTGAAAGAAGGTTTCGGGTGTTTGTCGTGTAACCTTGCTTGCCCTGCTGCCAGTTCCATCCAGCAGAAGTTTGGTCAAACTGTTGATAACTAAAGAAGTGACCAACACTCTTGTGTAATTATTGATTCTGACCTGAATTTTAACAACCATTTAAAGCTGACCTGAAAAATATAACCAGAATTAAGGGATGTCTGTCCAAAGAAGACACAGAAGAACTTGTTCATGCATTCATTTTCAGTAGGTTGGACTATTGCAATGGAGTCTTTACTGGCCTAAACAAAAAATCAATTAGGCAACACAGAAAAATGGACCACATCACACCAGTCCTCAGATCACTACACTGGCTTCCGGTGAGTCAAAGAACAGACTTTAAAATCTTACTGTTGGTCTACAAAGCATTAAATGGTCTAGGACCAAAATATATTCTAGGTTTATTAACTCCATATGAAGCATCCAGACCTCTCAGGTCATCAGGGACAGGTCTATTGTGTGTTCCCAGAATGGGAACCAAACAAAGTGAAGCAGCTTTCAGTTATTATGCTCCTCACCTGTGGAACATTCTCCCTGCACACCTGAGGTTTGCACCGACTGTCAGCTCGTTTAAATCAGGGCTGAAAACATTATTGTTTGCTACAGCTTTTAATTAAAATAAATATATTTGCTCAATGACTTTAATCATTCTAAATGCTAAATTATTGTCTTTTACTGGCTTCTGTTTTTAACTTTCCTTTAATTGTATTTTATTTTTATTTTTCTATTCTTTTCAAATCTTTCTTTCTTTCTCTCTTTCTTTGAAATGTATGATTTTAATGTATTTTTATGCTTCTGTAAAGCACTTTGAATTGCCCGGTGCATGAGTTGTGCTAAACAAATGAATTTGCCTTGCCTTGACTCCTGAACTGGAAATGATCAAACATTTTTGAGCTAAAAATAAACACATTAGCTGCACATAAACATCTAAATGAGTCCAACTATTTTTGAGGCATGTTACAAGCAGGCTTTTTAGAGGTTTCCTCACTGTGGTGAGGAGTGGGTGGCCCTGCGCTGACCTCATTCATCTCAGTGACATACAGTAGGCTAAGCTGTGGAGCAGCATCTCCTGAACATGAACTGCACACACACACACACACACACACACACACACACAGAGGACTGGGTGCAGCTATGCGCAGCGGCAAGGCTGGTGTGCTGACCACGTGACATCACACCACATCTATGCATTCATCCATCTGCGCACACACACACCTTTAAAGTGAATTTTAGTTCAGGAAACAGATACATCATATGACACTTCCTGTCACAGACACCGACAGAGGCATTAACGTCATCCGTTCCATATTATTCTGTGTTTGATGAGGTCTTCCTAGCCTTCCTTCTACAGCCATTTTAGAGAACAACTGATCATCAATTGATGAACTGTCTGTTCAGTAGTTCAGCTCCAGGGCAGAAAGCCCTGGTCACATTTTCCACAGGGAATTCCAGAAACAAAATGTGAAAATTAACAAGTGAGACTACAGAGAGATTTCTAATTTACTGAGGACCTTCCATTCATGTAACCCTTCTCTGTCAAACATGTTGAAAATGAGACAACGCAAACAGCATGTGGGTCCACAAAGGTCTACAACTCATGGAGATGCAACACTCTTGATAAACTCTTCCTGTCGCCATCTACAATCTTTAAGAGCTCAAACATCAAAGCCTGGAACAGTGCCTCATTCTCAAAGTCCAAACGATCGCTTGTCTCAACTTGGATGTGATCCTGGAAGTTTCTGACATGGACGTCAGTGAGACATGGAGGCTCATTCAGACAAACTCGCTCCTTCCTGGCTTGCCTCTCTTGTTCTCACAAGATCCAGTACATTCATAACCAAAGAGTGGTCAACAGCTCAAGAGGATCAAGGACGTAAAAAGCCTGTGATTCATAAAGCAGCGCCGAAGGATTTTCTCTATGACCACTTATTCTAAATGTCAGTAAAGCTCAACTCACAGCACAGCTGCTGTCATTAGGCTGCGTGTTTCTTCATTTTGCTGCAGCGGGCAACAGTTTAGTCATGACTGCTTGTTAAGGTAGCGTTTATGAACAGTGATCAGATTTCACACTACTTCTGAGGTCTGACAGAAAAAACTGTGAATGACAACAGATATATTGTGAACTTGGGGACATTAAAACACGGTATATGTGATCACAGAGCGAGGGAGGGACTGAACAGAGGTCTGCAACGGGCCTTCTCCGTCCCTCCTTCTCTCTCTCTATCAGGGGTGCTGCTAAGGGGGGGCCCGAAAGGCCATAGTCACCTTGATAAAACTGCTGGTTTCCAGACGGGCAGCTCCTTCCCCCTTGCATATGCATAATAAGATTCTCAGAAGCTGCCTGCTGATCATGATTGATAAATATCATTTTCAGCATCTTACTGACAGATAACGATAAAGATTTTCATCTTTGTTCTATATCTGACATTGGCTAAGTTAGCTTAACTTAGTATCAGGACAGTCACGTTAGCTTAAAATAAGGGTAAATTGTGATATATCATATCGCTTCATATCATCTTTCTGACTGAATGACTTAACTTCAGAGGATCTCTTCAGCTGACTCAAACAGACAGAGCCTTATTAAACCTTCTTTCCTGTCCTCCTTGACTTCTCTCTGAGATTTACAATGAATTTCATCATTTCTGTGGGCTGCGTATGTGTTCAACTCTACTGGGACCATCTCAGGCTAGCCATCCACAATGTTTTTGATATGCATGCTTCCAAATGCTCTTTATTTTCATCATTGATTGCTACTTGCTCCAATTTAGTGTATTCTGGTCTTAAAATTGCTTATATTTTAATTTTTCTTATGTGCTTTTCCACTTTCTTTCGCTCACTCACTCACACACACATTTAATCTTTGTCTTTGTCTCTCTTCCTCCCTTGTCTTGGACACACACCCCCATTATCTGTCACTCTCATCGATGTTTCTGCCTCTCACTGGCCCCTGGCACAGTCTTGAATATTCATAACTGCTCTCTGATGAGCATGCTAAAAGGGTGTCAAGATGATTTGGCCACATGACAGAGCTGGATTGTCTTTGATAAGCCCAGACTTGAGCCAGAACAAGGCAGCAAGGAGGAAAAGATCGACTGGGAGAAAAGAGACATTGACCCTAGAGGGGTTTTTGGGTGTTTTGTTGAACCAATCAGAATCCGGGAGCAGGACCGTTGGAACTATGACTGGGCAGCAATGGAGAGGTCAGTAGGGGGGCGGACCCCTGTGGTGGCCCCGGGGGTGAAAGTCATTGTCACCAGGCTTTAATGGGTCCCAAAATTCCTCAACTGACCAAAACCTGTGAACGATTGAGAAACGAAAGATATTTGTGATTCAAATTGGGCCTCTGGGGGCTCCACCATGAGGTCCGCAGTTGGAAAAGCTTCTCAGAGGAAACAAACACTCTCCCATACCCTGAAGGATAAGCCAACCTGGTCCCCTTTCTGGCTACAATTTCACATTTTCATATTTTTACATCACAAAACTGTGGGATTTCGCTCGGTTTACTTCAACCTGGGGACAAAGGCAGCTTCTATTTGAAAAATGAAATATCTGATTCATTCAGCTGTGTGGCAAAGTGTACAACCATGGTGGGAAAAGCACAGGAACACGAAGAACATTTCTTTACTGCAAAGAAATTCCATCACTAACAATATACAAAAAAAAAAAAAAGCAAAAGTCTACTTTGGCATGTTAAGAAATCTTTAGAATCACAAACACCAACACAGCCTGTTCGTCCGGGACCTCCATCAGTTTCTCTACAACTATAAAGAGAAATGCCAATGAGTAATTTCAGAAGGGAATAATTTCCCTTTTGCTTATTTATTTATTGTTCCGCTCATATTAGTTTGGCATAAGCCTTCTCCAACCTCGACAGCAGCTATAATAGGAAACAGTGATTTCTTTATTTGATAGTCCATTTGGAGCAGTCCAACTTTCCTATAGGCGGTTCAGACAAAGGCCAGAGCGCAGAGCTTAACCGACTGCTTGCTTGTATGTGTTCACACTGAACTGTGTGCAGCTGCAGACGTCCAGGTCTAAATTTCTTACCTCCTGATAATGGTGGCTGGCTATCCTTCACTGAGGTGGGAAGTAATTCAGTCTGATCTGAATTCTGCTATACCTCTGCTTAAATCTCATCGCTCCATGCGAGGAGTTGAGGACTGGCACTGCAGGCTTTGCTTCCTCTGTCAGCCTCGCAAGCTCACTGTCCCATCACACAGCAGACCCTGCCCAGCCTGGACGACAGACAAAAACCACCAACCACTCTTAAGCCATCCTTTCCCACAATCCGCTGTTGGCACCCCACATTTACCAGGCTCATATGAACATAAATAAATAAATGTGCATGCACACTCACACATGACAGAACCCTGAGTGGAAATCACAAACCTGCTCGCTAATCTCCCCTAAATCTGTCCCCCATTTAGCATTATCTGTCTTTTGTTATCACTGCTGGGACTGGAGAATGGCGAGGGGTCACAAGGGTGAGACTTGTTTTCCAGCATCTGCTTAAAAAGAGGGGGGCAGGAGAGGAGAGCTACACAGGGCAAGGGGCCACCCCTTACTCAGCTCCTCAACCCTCCGCACCCCAGCCCCCAACTCTGATATTTTTTGGAAGTCTTTTTTCCTTTATTCTGTCCTTTTTCCTTTTTTCTTTCCTCTAAAACCCAAATAAAGTGTGTGATGGATGAGTGAGCAGAGGCAACACCTCCCCCATCAATCTACAAACAGCCAGAGGTTTTTTTTTTTTTTGAGGGGGGGGGGGGGGGGGCGTCCCTTCACAGGCCTCCAGAGAACCCAGGAACTCTCTCACACACATCCACTAGACACACACATGCCCAATCAGCTATATTATGTAGTCGCTGTGCACACACAGTGTCCGCAGATGCCCACAAATGCGGATGCATGTTCAAAGCACATGCACGGTGAAGACACACAGAGTAGGTATGCAGTGATAGCAATGATAGATAAGCAACTGCAACTGTCCCAAACCTCAGACCTCAGCATGTATACCTCTGCACTCCACCACAGCACAATTTAAAAACCCTTTCACAGGCCTGCGTCTGTGGACCCCCTATGCCCACAGACAGCCTCGTTTCAAACCAAAAAAATGTAAGATTGCTATAAACCAGACAGGAAGGGGAACAAGTGAAGAAAAAAAAAAAACCTCTGAGAGAATAAATGCAAAAGAGAGAACAGGAGGGGTAAAGAAAAGAGCGTAGAGAAAGGAGACACCAAATGGTCCTGGTTAGTGGCTGCAGAGCACAGAGAAATCCGAACAACACAGTCAGCCTCTCTCTCTCACTCTCTCTCTCTCCCTCTCTCTCTCTCTCTCTCTCTCTCTCTCTGAGAGCACCACCAGCACAAGGAGTAAATTCCAAGAGAGTGTCGTCACCAGGAGCAAGCAAAAGGCAGGGAAGTGGTTTTAGAAGAAAAATGAAACACTGGTTTAAGCCTCTGGGTAAGTTTGTGGGTGGTTTGGTGGGTGTTGTTGTATATACACACTCTAAATCTATCTATATCTATATATATAGATATATACACACACACAGGTTACAAGATCTACATTATGCATTAAGAAAGCAAACTCGTGCGTTTTAAACTGCAGATGTGCATTTAATATACACAAGCAGCACGTCAGAGCAAATGAGCTAATGAGTAATAAGGAGAAACTGCAGGAACACAGCCTGCAACAGTTTGTCTTTAGACTGTGTTGGACAGAGTTTTGTTAAACTCCATGGTCATTTCAGAGGTCGGAGTCAGTTGGTAGTGTTGAATTGGATTTTAAACCACAGCCAGGCACATCCTCTACTTATTTCTTACTTATTTAGCAGCAGATATATGGTAAACTCGTAGCTTCACGCAACAGTTTAGCCTCCACTTCAAATGGTAAATGTGAAGGGACAAAATATTAGAAACACATGTCAGCGCAGGGACAGTTGTGTCTTTCTTGCGCCAGCCTCCGCAAACATGTGCGTGGATTCGCGCAAACCGCAAATATGTAACTGTGGTCAGTGCGCAGAGCCGGCGTGTGCCTCCTAAAATGTGAAACAGCTGACTGCGCTCATTTGCATGCTTTCTTCTTCTGCAGTGGTCTTCCTGCGCACTGCTGTAGGTTGGTCCACAGCGCCCACTTCAGTGAAACTGAATACACCGCCAAGTATTGAAAACTTTCCAGTAGAATCTATTGCATGATGTTTTATTGGAGTTTAGTTACAAAAGATACAAACAACAACTGGAGTTCAAGAGGAGGTGCAGTCAAGAGGAGCTGTACATGTAGCACACACACAACCCCCCCCCAACACCCCCAAACACACAGCTATGTCTACACTGTTGGTCCAGTGGCAGTTTGTAGTGAAAACATGGACAGCAAAAACACTTTGGTGATTAAATTCACATGAATAAAGTGTGCCAAACGTTTATCAGAGGTCTTTCCTCGATCAGAGGCCTGCTCTCGTTTCATCCCTCGGGGAGAGTGACTGCTGCTGGGAAGTGTGTGTGTGAGTGTTTGAGAGGTCTACACCTGAGTGCAAATGGATGAGTTTCATGTGAGCCAGTATGAGCTGCGATGAGATCAGTAAATGGACGCACACACAGAGGCAGAATCAACATCCAGCAGCCGACGCAGCCCCAAACTTCATGTGTAGCCAAACCAGATTCATCAAGACTCCAGACAGCTCGGTGTGGGGACAGCAACCCTGCGTTGTTGTTGTTGTTGTTGTTGTTGTCATTTTTGTTTGTGTGTCAGGCGAGGGCTTCTGGTATTTTGATGCCTCACATTGTCAAGTGTGTGGTTTTTAAACTATGTGTTTGGATACAAAGTAGGCTGCAAAAATCACTTGAGATTCTCGTGTTGTTCAGCTGAATGGGAGCATGTTGTATAGATATTAAAGTCAAAACTGAGAAAAAGGAAAAGTGACCCACAGCAGAACTAAAAATACTGGTTATCACAAGCACACGAGGAGAGGAGCTAAACATAGCAGCAAGCTTCTGATGTGGTGAGAGAGAGAGATGGATAGATAGAGATGGAGAAACAGAGTGAGAGAGATAGCCTAACTAACAGCTGTGAACATTTTCCATTTGAAGTGAAACATTCCTGTGTGCTCGTGGCCCTGCACACTCCAGCGGGCTTCCTCTCAGCTCCATGTGGTATTTGTCCCCAGCTAAGATCCAGAGAGTGGGAGAGTGAGCTGCAAACTTTCCCAAGGATACCATCCAGCCACATGCCACTCTTGCCCTGCTTTCCCCTCTTCCCCACTCTCCTCCTACACTCTCTCTCTCCTCTACTGCCTCCTCACCACCAGCCATGGCCGACCAGGACATGATTTTCATTAAGAATCCGCTCCTGATTGGAGTATCGTTCTGTTATAATAATGGCCACCCACTGTCAGCTTTAACAGACGTCCGCGTCCCCAGACGATGTGTCCCGATGATTTCTGATGCCCTGATTTTTCCTCCAGCAGCACTATTTGCCGATCTGATTTTGAGCCGAATACCTGCAAAACTAATGACCATTACCAACAGCTTCTGCTGCACTGAACCATTAAAATAAGATGACAAACAATCAGCATTGTCATTCTGAGCATGCTGACATTAGCATTTAGCTCAAAGCACCACAATGACCTGTGCAGCCTCACAGAACGGCCTCATCGAACAGCAATCAGTGTTCATTTTGGTTTAATTTTCTGGTGAGAGAGCCACACTGAAATTCATCCACACCACTTCCTCTCAACAACGAAGTTTGGTGACGTAGTGACTATTTTGGGGTCATCTAGTGGCTACCATTGGTTATGGCTTGGTTTGTAGTGCCGAACGTGGATGCAAAGAGGAAATACAGCATCTATCAGCGCTGCTCCTCATATGGTAAAACCTGACGTTGTGACAGCTAGTACGCTAACTTCCTCCATTTTGGTTGCTTCCTCAAATGTCATCAGTCAGGACGATTTGCAATCAGTTGATGGTGCAAATTTGCCTGTCAAAGATCACCATGGCTGTGTGAAAGCAACACACAAATTCACTCCACCTCACCTGATCCAGGCAATTCCACTGAAGTTAGCGCATGATGTGAAATTTCTGTTACATAAATACTGGTGAGACCATGCCCTGGCGTTGGTCATTCAGGGTATTGTAAAAGCTGAAAATGGCTTGACTCATGCCTTTTTTCTCTCCCTCCTCTTGCAGGATCTATTCCCTGTTTTGACTCCTCTTGGCTGATACCTTCCTCACTAAAACACTCTCAGTGTTTGTTTTTAAATGTTACACGTCCGTGTATTTCCTTCCAGGAACATTCTGCCATTTGGTTCCACCTTGTCTGCGTGTCCAAATGCACAATAAATAGCCTGGACCTCTTTCTGCTCTCTTCACCGCCACATCTCATGACTGTCACAACTGTAACCGCCATGAGGTGTGTGTGTGTGTGTGCGTGTGTGCGCTCAGGATCTTGGCTGTGCTGCGTGTCCTTAGGATTTTTGGGTCTCCAGTTGTGTGGGTAACATGACGCTTTGGCCCCAGCCAGTTGCCGCAGATGGTAAGAGCACAACAGCAAAGCGCAAGAGGGGAGCGAGGAGGAAGTGTTGTTATCACCAGCTGGCTCAGTGGCTCAGCCAGAGCAGTCAGTAAGACGAGTGCAGCAACAAGAACGCGTGGGTGTGCACGGAGGCCCCTGAAGTCTTAGAGGACAAGTGTTCGGAGTGTGTGTGTGAATCTACACATATGCTGTTTCGAGGTATAGGACGTGCATCCACATCTGCCTGTGTGCGCATATGTGTGTGTGAGTGTGCGTGGCCTTTAATGCTCATCGACACAGCGGCCCACACATGATGAACTTCCAGCCCAGAGCGTTTTCTCTGACCTTGATCTTGGCTGTTTGTGCAGCCTTCTGGAGCTTATACTTGTTGCCGTGTTGGTTTAGTCCTGATTAGCCAGCGATTAATGTCTAGATGTTACTGCAGTTTGCAAACATTGGAGATAAGTCGATTCTGTATTCTACATATCACTTGAAATATTTGTAATAGTTTTACTTTCACTGTTAAGACGAGTGGGCAGTCTGTTCTGATTCAGGACAGTAATTACAGTTTTCTTTTTTCCAGCCTGACGATAGGAGGAGTTTGGGTATTTGGATGCTTTACATTAACGCCCGTCTGAGCTGCTGCCTCTCACAGTCTCTAAGGGGTTCAGACCTAAAGGAGCAAGGGCCTCTGACAGTTGGGAGGATGCAGCTATGAGACCTTGCCTACCAGTAAAACTAAAACAAGAACACATTTCCCGTAACATACATTGATTCCCCTCCCATTTTTAGTGTTTGTGTGTGTGTTTCTGTGTGTGCGGTGACTGTTTTTGTGTGGCCTTGCGGTGTTACTGAGTTCACACACTCACAAGTCTGCATGGGAAATTTCTGTAACATATTGTATAAACTTCTAAAGATGAAACAGAAAGTTACTTTGAAACTTATCACTGCAAATATTTAAAAGTCTGTTTACAGTTTAGGGGTAGTTGGGACTTACAAGCCTGTAAAGATATGACAACACATCATTTTCCAAGCGCTCTCTTTCCAAGCAGGCTCTTCTCTTTCCACATAAATCTTTCCATATTTACATCTCGATTTATAAAAAGTCCAAGGCCAACATTCCCTTTCTCCCTTCATGTCATCCCACCCTTTCCAGCCAAACAACAAAAGGGATTGCCCACTACAACTAAAAAGGGGACTAAAACCTGACATCATCTCTTCCTTGTGTCTTTTAATAGCTTTTTGATGTCCAAACTCAGTTGCACCTCTGCCGCACTACATCTTTAAGAGAGTGGAGCTCCTGTTAGGGAAGGCACTGTTACATAACAGAGCCCCCGCACCCCTTCCTTTGCACATGTTTCAGAGTGTGACTGCCATGAGTTCAACACTGAAAAGGGGGACAGAGGACCCTCTGAATGATCAGAGCTGGAGGAGGGAGGATAAAGAGCGGGAGCGTGTGTAGTAGTGTGATGTCCTCACAGTACATCATTCCTCCTCTCTATGTCACACTCCACCCTCTCCCGCAGGCAGTCAGCTGTCCCCAGTCCACAGACAATGGGACTGTTCAACCAAAATAGTACCTTGAGTTTGCCAGGCTTCCTGTCTGAGTCCTGGCCTTGCGATATTTCTTGCCTCTTATCAAAAGGGGATTCCAATAGATTCCTAGCTCCAAGTGGTGATTGGCATGGGGGGGGCAGTTGGCAGACAAGGGCTTGAATCCACACTGGCTTCATTTTAAAACAGTGCTTTATAATGAAAACGATCACCGTGTACGCGAGTGTTTTAGCACCGTACCAGAAATAATCACCATCCAGACTACCACGCCTGAAAACACACATCACGTGACTATTCACGTACACTGAGCATGTGCGTGCCAGGGTTTGGTGTGTATATGTATATTTTAACACACACACATATATATACATGTATACATGTACAGGCTGACGCCATTGAGTTTCTTACAAAAAGGGTCAAGTGATAAGCTCATGACAAACCAGGGAAGGACACACAGTCACTGATAAGATAAGTCTCCATTTCCACTTGTCCAGACAACAATGCAAGTGTTCAAACTAAAACAGGTTGAGCAGTGTTTCCAAAAGTCTCTGTTTCATGGGGTCTAGAAGGCCAGAGCAGTGTGGACGCTAGGTGTAGCTAAAAAGATATTCATGTGGATGTAGCCCAACTCCGCCAAGTTGAGCAGACGGGGGAGAAGTGAGGAGAAAAGCTCAGCAGAGCAGCGACAATGGGGAGGCTCAGGACTGAGGGACGACTAAATCGGAGACATCAAACCCTGCAGAGAAGAGAGAGCGTGAGTAAGCAGGGAGCACACTAGAGGACAGCCTAGGAGGTACCAACACCAGCTTCCTGTTTAGTTCACGGTCCGTTATGTACATGCAACATATCCACAGGCTGACGGACTTCTGCTGAACCTCGTAGCTGCTATGTAACTCTTCTGAGATTAGTCAACTCTGACCAGATCAGACCACAGACAACAGCGCTTCACGTTGCAGGAAAAACAATGGACACACATGTTATCAAAAACAGGCTGTGTTTGGCCACAGAAAACACAAATGACAGCTTTAAATAGGCTTAGCGACTGAAAATTCCCCTAAAATCTTGGCCTGGGGAGGGTACACAAAGTAAAAGGAAGTACTGTAAGAGTCATCAACACACACAAGTTGAGAACATTTGCATTATCCTCTGAATATCTGTTACGTGCTGGGTGAAATAAAAACAGTAAACCTATTTTTGGTCTGATGTGTTATTACTCAGTGTCTTGTAAAAATACTGCTTTGCGATACGGGGAAATCTTGAAATAATCTCATCAACATAATCTATTGGTGGTTCATTTTCACTGTTTACACATTTAAAAACCAAACAGTGACAAAGAATAGTTTGTGTTCATTGTATTTTTTTCAGAACTAAATAAACCCAATAATCAGAAAAGTTTTCAGGGTAAAATACTTGTTTCAAAGCAGTTCAAACGTTATGAAAATAGGGTCGTTAGTACATTCATTTGTAATGAAAAAAAAAGAAAAGCAACAAAAACAAAACAACATAGGTACCACGATTACAATGTCTGGGCATGTTATCGCCTGAAGAAACAGTGTTTTATGCTCATTCACATTTGAGTTCTTTGGCTTTCAGCCATGGACTTAATTGCAATCACAGAAACGGGGCACGTCTCATGTGGTAGCTGGCCTATTTGGCCTCCTGTTCACAGCCTTACTGTCTATTACTGCTTTATTTTGTTAAGCCTGTATGATAGCTGTCACATCCACGTAATGCTGCCCTAGTTGGTGCTGATCATTCTCGTCAAACACAACCAAACCGATGAGAGCAAACAAAAGTAAAACCAGTTTTGCAGTAGACAATTTTGCAAACATGGTATAAAAAGAGCTTGAGACCACATGAAGGACTGAGGGTAATATGACACTGCTCTCCAGAATTCCGAGAAAAGCAAGCCATCTCTCTTTCTCTAAAGCTCTCTTTCTCTCTGAAGCTCTCTGTGCTCTTGCAGCCTGAAGACAGACCCTGTCCTCCCTAAGGGTTCTGCTCGGTGCAAACCCAAGAAAGAGTTTTTCTCTGCATTGTGTAGAAGGCATGTTGTGAAAGGTTTTGGCTCTGACTGTCTGACAGCAGTGGGGGCTGTCTGTGTGAGGGCCTCATTCATGGCTGTGGAAATATGATGTGGTGAGTAGATGCATATGGGGCTGTACATCTCTCCCCCTTTCCGTCTGAAGTGTATTCAAACCACGTCGTCCTACTGAGAGCTTTATTATGCTGCCCAGGGGAACACAACGTCTCTGTGGCTGCATCATGGATCTCTCTGTGGACTTTGCCTCTCTGGTTTCTGTCTCTCTCTCTATAACACACTGCAGTGATGAACTGGGAATGCACCTTGTCTATCCCAAGTGGGCCATCAGGACTGAAGAGCACGCGTCACCTGGTCAGCAAATATCCCCACCTCATCCTGCCGCCACCCTTTTAGTTTACAGTGAGAACTCCTTGGAGTTTATATTTCACACGAGCTACACTGAAAAAGATTCATCCCACTTTCGTATCACGTAACTGTCAATAAAATGATTTCTGATATATTATCAAAGTGTGGAAAAGTGATGATCCTAAAACACACTTTATAAAACGGAAAGGTGAAATCTGGCAATCTGATTGGCTGTTAACTGTGATATAATGAGCGTATACCACAGCTACTATTCTAAAAAGCCTTATCACAGCATATCACTCCGCTTCAGGGAAGCAACAATGTTTCCATGACAACGACCAACTGTTACAGTACGCAGCAAAAAGTAGCCGGTTTTGATCAGGATCAGCACCTTGACAGCGACTGTGACACTTTGGGCTCTATAGGGTGATCTATCAGTGTCTGATTGAACAGCCTCATGGAAATGATATTTTACAATTCTTCACATTATTTACTAACGAAATTCGTTAAGGCAAGTAATTTGGTGCTTTTAAAGTCATGATATTCAGATGCCGCTGCTGCGTCTCCAGGTGCCCGCCGCGATGTCACATATAGTCGGCTTAATAAAGTCAGCGATCACTCAAAGCTAAAAGTATTAAAAAAACTCTCATTCATTGAGGTTTTGGGTGGATTCTTCCGGACCACTCACTCATAGTTAACTGCCGGGGGGCTCGCATGTCTACGTTACAGGGCCGATTGTCAGAGAAGCAACAATGTATCCATGACAACAAACTGTTACAGTAGGTCGCAAAAAGTTGCTGACAACGTTAACAAATAGACTAAATTAGTTGAATTCACATGTTTAAGGTTAACTTTCACCTCCAGGTAGGGTTAGCAATGGTAGAGTTGATTGAGCAGCGACTTTCTCCCAAAAAAAAGGTGAGGAATAGACGACATGCAGAGCTAACGTACGGAGAGGTGGGACTATTTTTTTCACAACGGGGCTATTTTATTAGATAATATGTATTTGTGTTTAACTAAAAACTACATGAAAATTATTGTGTGTTCCTCTTTCATATTACCATTATTGGTAACCGTTTTATAAAAGCAATACATCACTCCAGTCCGTGATATACGCTCATTATACCACGCTAAGAACGCCCCTTAGCTGTGGTATAATGAGCGTATATCACGGCCTGTCGTGATGTATTGCTTAAATATACTTCCAGGACACCTACTGCAACTGACAATACCAAGGTGAATTTTGTAAATGAATCCAAGAAGGTGTCAATGTACTGCTTCAAAATCACATTTAGGTGTGTGAATGCACAAAAGTCTGCAGGTAGAATTAGAATGAACTGTGAGCACAGACAGGCCGTCGCTGAGCAATGTTAACATGGGATATCTTGTTAGCCTCAGAAGATTGATACAACCCAAACTGAATAAAAAAACAGTCCATGAAAGAGCGCAATCCCCCAAACCAAAAGCACTGATCAGCTGTAAGTGCACTTGTCTCCAATTCAAAACAAGTAACACATACCAGCAGCATTTGGGGTTGAATGTGGCCCCATACAATCAACAACAATTGGTTGCATTCCCTTAAGGATTTTCCCAGACAAAAGTGCTGGTCCTATCAATACTGTCCCTAGCTCCCTCCCTTGCCTGCAGTGCTGTGGTATCATATCTGGCCTCTTTGTGCGCAGGGGGATTTCCAGCCGCTGAAACGGTGAGCCGGTTGGGAATGGGCATCCGACCTGTGGGCAGCGTTTCTTTAACTGTGTGGGAACGGAGCACTCCGTGTGGGACTGGATGACACGTGGAAAATGCACACATACATTTTGGGAACACACAAACGGTGTCATAGCGGGTGTGACAGTGTGAAAGCAACAGGGCAGATTTGAAATGGCAGTAAGAAAAATTGTAGGTATCGAGGCATCAGTCCTACACGCATAGGCAGACCTTTTTTCTGCAGAAGCGAAAGGTCTTGGGCTAACAATGCATCACAATGTGTGTAAGCAAATGCATACAACCGTAATCCTACACACACAAAGATACACACACACAATTCTGGTTGTTATTAAATAAATAAGTCAGTACATTTATAGCTGTTTGTTTTTTTAAAAAAACAGGAAAGAAATGTTTAAGTCAAGTCTGATGCACAAAAGAATGATCCCAGTCTTTTCCACACAACGAGACACACCGTTTGTTAGGTAATTCAGCGCTGTTTTTCTGGATAGTATCAGCTGATTACTAAACCTTAGATATCGGTATCGGTACCGGAGGTGAAAAAAGCGGATCGGTGCATCCCTACATTAAACATAAAACACTGATGAGAAACTTCTCAAGGTGAGACTTCTTCTTGTCACTACAAACACTGCAGACACACAGCAGCTGACAGAAAGAGGAATATTAGCTGTTTCTGGGTGATCAAGCACATCATGTTTAGGAAAGTAATAAACAAACACACAGAGGACAACCATTTACTGCATAATGCCATGAGAAACTGGGTACAAGTAGCTGAAAAGTTGCCTGATCAGCCACAGAAGCTCCGATGTGCTCTCCGAGGAAAATATTCCTCCAAACTTTCTTTAAGATGCGTTACATATTAACAATTCCTTATGTGCCTGCAAAACACAAGATTAAGGGTGTAATATGTTGAGTGTTTCCTTGTCAATTCAGCTTCAGTAAAATCCATAAAGATAAACTCTATTTCCATACAACCTTTACAGATTTTGGATGTTGTCGACTCAACTCCGTACCAGCCTCCAAAAAGAGGCTACAAAAAGAAAATACAAAACTTTTCACCAAAACGCCTGCAGACTGGTTTATCAGATACACGCTAAATTTAACACTGACTGGTATAATTCCTGCTCTGGGAAGGTAAAATTACAAGCGACGCGTGCCAATGTCTCTGTAGCTGGCAGCAAGAACCAGCAAAAGTGAAGATTAACTTGATGGAAATGCCCCCACAACAACTGGAAATCTCCAAGGTTATATATGTGTGATGATCATTTTCCTTTGGACTGCTTTGAGGGCCAATACGAGGCAGGATTCACTTTAAAGCTGAAGCTCAAGGACGGATCAATATAGACATCAAATTTAGAACTTAGCCTGTTGAATTTGGAGATAGCGTGTGCCTAACGTGCATCTACTGTAGACCCACACGCTGCAGTAATGTTGCTGTGTTAATATTGAGTGACTGTATGAATACTGGGCGTCATTCGAAGCAAATTAAATAACCAGAGTAGCAGCTTCGATGTGGGTAACTGTTTTTTCATGTTCCCTTTTTCTTTTGTAATTCAGTGATATAGTAGTCACCATAGAAAAAAAAAAAAAAAAATCTATCACTCACCCTACCAATGGCACTATATAGTTGTCATAACTTACATAAGGTTTGGGACAAATTTGCAGTTGAAGTTGAGCTCCAAATTGGGTGTTTACAGTGCTCTGTTTACATGCAGAAACTCCAAATACTGTGTGTACAGTAAACAGGTATCAGCATCAAGCACACTGAATTGACTGGCGATGGTCAGTCCACACTCTTCGGGAGAAAAATGCAGCAAACTAATTACAGGACCTCAGCAAACTAATCCTGTCATATGGATTTTTCTAGCTGAAAAACGATCTCCATGTTTGCTTCTCAGACTGGTGCACACTTTTAAAGCCTAAAAGGCGCATGTGACTCCTCTGTAGTGTGACACATTCTTTGCATTCTATCTCATCAAGGGAATTTTAACTAACCAAGAACTAAATTAGTTGAATGCATTTGAGATGCATTTGAAGCTGATGCAGTAGATCATGATGTGCCCATTAAAGATGGAATTTATTATAGAGGAGAACAGAAATTATGGAGATTTAAAAAGCTAAAAAAGTTAGAAATCCATTGTTGAGACAAAATCTCCACTAATGCAAATTATCACATAATGCATACACCCCTTACAACTATAATAATTTTAAAAGTGTAATGCAATAGAGAAATGTGATACATATAATTACAATTAGAGTGCTCTGACAAAGAACATAACACACAGTGTGTGACCTTACATAGTACAGCTCTTGTACAAGCAAAAAGCTAATCTTGTGTCTCAATGACTGAATCACTAAAAAGTGTCTGTCCAATGGTCAGTAATGAGCAGACAGAAGGTTAATCAGATCTACTCAGCAAATGCAGAAAACCCCAGCTGCACAGAAACCATTCTTCTCGTAACAGACTTGTAATTGCAGAGACAGACAGACAGATGCGGCTTACAAAACAACCCGTGAAGAGGAATGCCAGCCATTTGGCACGTACAGTACAACAGATGAATGGTTTTTGTTGAGGGGTTTCACCGGGCCGAGTTGACAGAGGGCTAAAGTCAGTGCTCCCCAGCCCAGCAGACAGACGGGACAAAGACAGGCCAGTGTATTTCACCCACAGTTTTTCTCTAGGGGCCTTTTCACAGCTAATCCACTGGGCCTGAGAGGAGCAGCAGGACAGGTCAGTAATGCTGCTCCACCTCTGTGAAGGCCTGAGTCTTTGGCAGCATTATGGAGGCAGATAAAGGAGCTAGACGCTGCCTTCTGTGTCTCTGAAGTCACTCTTGTTGGGCTGATCCTGATCCCTGACATTGGACTATTGGAAGGAAGGCTGGCAGGTCATTGGCTCAGTTTGATGGCCAGGTAAGCTGCTGTACAGCCTGCTGTTACTAGAGTCTGCCCTGGCTGGATGCTTGCACTATAGCCTGGCTGAGATCAACAAAAGACATCCCTATCTTCCATAACCACTTCCCCTCCTGATTTGATTCTGTCTTTCTCTCTCTGCAGCTTGCTTTCCCAGCTCTCCACCCTACTTCTGGATGCCCTAAATCACCCAGCCCACTTTTTTTTTTTAATAGTGGCCAATGCCTCTGAATCAAAAGCACTCTAAATATGTCACATTCCACATGGTACCTATCTCTGTGGTGGCAGGACTTTCTCACAGAACTTAAACCCCATTTTTCTTTGAATGAGAGTAGTCTATTGTTGTTCAAATTGTCCATCCAAACCCTAGCAACTTCCCCAAATTGGTATGCCACAGGAATTCCTGGCTCCACTGCCAACTCTAGCTACCTGGTAAAGGGGATTAGGGCTGCTTTATCCTTTAGTCAAGAATGCGGAATGGCTGAACTTCTGACCAAGTCAGTTAGGCTTGACATTCAAAGCCTGTGTTCCAGGGTGATGCCTCCAACCTCTGTTGTCCCTCTCTCAACTTAAAATTCCATAAGTTTGACCATTTGATATCGATAGCACTTAAACTATTTCAACCATAACCTACTGTATCTTATGAATAGTGATACATGGTGCAAGTCGGGTAATGATGTTTACACAAAAGCTTTGGTGAAACTTGCGGATCAACATTTAAGAAATAGGTTAACACCCTTGCAAATGCTTGGCCAACAGCATATCCTTATTGTAATTATAATCCGAACATTCGTGTTTGAACACCATCCATCCCCATCAAAGACACTTAGAACAGGTAAAACCATGTGCCCACTCATTTGCCCCACTCCTCCTCCTTGGCCTCCAGGCTACCATGTAAAAATAGCTATCATCGATAGCATTCCTAAGTCGTGACAGTGTGTTCAAGGTGACTGCCACTCCCAGTAACCCCTTAGCAAGTCTCACACACTCAAGCCCATTCATGAATGCCATCCCTGTGCAATCCCTCCCATCTGAATAATAGCTATGAGGATGCACATGGCCCCATCAAAACATGAAGAAAAAAAGAAAATCATACAAAGACTGTTGGCAGGTTAACGCATCTTCCAGCACACCAAATATAGATCATCCATCAGAGATGCTGCAAATTCTAGAAATACAGATACAACAGCAACTTCCAGAGCATAAAAAAAGAATACAGCATCTCCACATTCTCCAAAGTGGCAGCACAAGCGAAGTTTGTAAACTGGCAAAGGTCTGAGGTACATGCCAGGGCAAGACCGTGCTACACTGTGTACTAAGGCAGGGCGAAGGTTCCTCTCCCCTTTAGGACAGTTATAAATACTGAATCGTACTATAGAAAGAAACTTGTGGCAGCAGTTTTACCTTTATACACAGCTTTATTCACCAGCCCCACACACATTTTCAATATGGGAAACATGGAATTAAACAGCACCAATGAGGAAACAAATCCAGCTGGTCAGAAGACTATTATAAGTTGAGCCAAAGCAGCTGCATACTGACTTTAGCCAATGGCTCATCAGCTTAAGGTGCATCATGGAGCATCTAATTAGTTCTTTAAGATCTTATTGTTCTGACTGTATGGTGCTTCCTGCCTAAACAGTCCCATCCTCAACAAACCATATACAAGTGATTGTGAACTGCTTTCTGAATTTGCATGTAATATTGTCATCTAAACATTATCTGCTCTTCAGTGGGTACAGACTGTTTATCTTTTTATATGTTCTGTATGTATTTAGACCACCGACCATAAATATGTTCTGATAATTGCAGTAACTACAAACTTAAAGCTTAATCGCTGTCACCTGTGGAGCAAAGGTTCATTCCCATACATTGTTAAGATATATCGAAAACAAAGCTGTCTTGTGAGGTGAAAGAGGTTTAGCCTGTTTTTAAAGCATTAACGTCTCAAAATTCTGAGAAACCGTAGCTAGGCCACAGCCCAAAGTATGATCAAACACAAAAACGGAATCTTGCATTTATCTCAAATCAAAACCTAACAGGGCTTTTCATTTTTTAGTCGCTGCTCACCAAAGTGACACCACATAAAGGCACAAAGGCATAGTGTAAAAAAGAGAAGAATTCTACAAAACAAGGTGTGTCTTGGTTTTGGCAAGGTAGATGTGTCTTCCTCTAGAGTAGAAAAAGAATAAACAGGAACTTCTCTTGTAATTTTAAAGATTAAAACGAAACTGTGCACTGACAGGTTTGCATCTACAGGACTGTCAGTTAGAAAGACCCGTCCAACTGCTTCCGTAATCCGATGAGATGCCAGCCTGGCTATTATTTCTGCTCTTCAGCCAGTAAGTCCTAGTGCCTCTCTCCTTCCCTCAGCTTCACCAGCCAGTGTATGGAGGTATATTGACAACAAAAGATTTGAGACAGGCTTTTGAATATCTTGCTCCTCTGTAAGGACCGACTGGCCACCAAACGGCTCTTTAGGACAACATGTGATTTGTGTATTTTATCGTTTAGTCCACAATTTCAATTATTGTGGGTGTGTGGAACATCAGATTAACGTTCAGCCAAATTCCGGTGATCCAACTGATCTTCTGACGAGTTTATTCATTTTTTATCTTTATTTCATCTCTATTTAATCAGGCAGTCTAATTGAAAATACGGTCCCTATTGCAAGAGAAACCCGAGAACAAGAAACATTCACAATTACACAGTCACCAAACAGAAACAACACAATCACACAATAAATAAGGAATTAATAAAAACAGTTACAAGAACCAACAAGCTTTAAAAACTCAAAGGGGAATGTAGGACTCTAGTTTGCAGCCAGTGTGCAGTTCATCCATTCAAAGGGTGTATATTAGCTGAAACCAGTCCTGCCAACATTAGTGCGTCCATAACAGATATCTAAGGTTTAGTAGTTTCCGGTTTGTGTACTGTAGTTAATAGATATGTGAGATAAGAGATGTGAGGTAGGTTGGACGCTTCAACAGCAGAACTTTATAGATTTTCCTTCTTGGCTGCAAGGAAGTCCCACCCAACCATGTGACGCAGAGAACAATGATGAAGTGTAATGTACTATGTAACACAGGGTTTAGCTGCTGAGGCATTAATGGGGTAGCATGACAATACAGAATATTGCCATAGTCAAGGACAGACATGAAGGTAGACTGCATAATATTCATATAATTGGAATTGGAGAGACCTCCTTTAATCTTATACAAGAAGTCTAGTCTGGTGTCTAGCCAAAAGTATTTGTGTGACTTAACAAGAGTAATCCAAGTACCATTTAAAGTTTGAATGGAAGGAAAGGCAGAGTTATTGGTGCAGGTGGAGAATATCATGTACTTGGACTTTATGCATTTAAAAGGGTTAGTTGTGTTGTGTTGAGGGAGTTATAATTTGAAAGCATCAAAGGCAGGCTGAAGACAAGTCAGGGCCTGGGCTGGGGTGGAGCCTGGACTTTTAAAATAGTATCATCAGCACAAAAATGGACATGTAAGTACTAATAAGGAAAAAACGTGCTATTTATCTATAATGTCAACAGTAATGGACCAAGGATAGACCCCTGTTACAATGCATTTCTAATGGAAAGAGGGCTTGACTGAGTACCATCAGCAACAATAGTTGCTTCTCTGGAAGCTAAGAGTGGAATCACTTAATCATGGCTTCATTTAGAGGTAGAGACGGTAGTTTGTGGAGTAAGATTTGATGCTCAGTGATAACAAACGCTTTTGAGAGCTCAATAAAGAGGGCAGAACAAAATTGTTTTTTTATCCAAGGAGGAGGCAATGCCACCCATGACTGTGGTGTGACCCAGGCAAAAACCAGACTGCTGTGGTTATAATATGTTCACTGAGCCAATAAAGGTGCATAGTTGTTAACTGACTGGTAATTGTATTGTATTTGTTAAGGTTGGAGATATCACCACTTTCATGTAATGGTACTACGAAGGCACGTCTCCACAAACCTGGAATCATGCCTGTTAAAAAGGTTTGGTCAACAATTTGAGCCAGATGTGAACATATTAAGGGGGCACTTTGATGGAGAAGATACGGATCAAGATTATCTGTACCAGTATTTAGAAATGTTTTTAACCTAAGAGCTTTAAAGACATCTGTGTTGCTCACCAAACTGAAATAAAGCTGAGGCATTGGAGCCTCCCTCTGCTGGACAGATATGGTAATTGGCTATTGTTGAATCTGCAGACATTAAATAGACAAACAGAAGACAGGAAATGGTCATTAAAAGCTTCAGCCATGGATGATCTATCGCCAGTATGACCAGATACTGGTTTGATTTGAGGTGGGAGGTGTGGCTGTGATAATACAAAGTTTAGTGGACCTATCACAGGCAAAAAGAGCAGACTGATAATAAACTGATTTAGCCTTCTTAATTATGCTGGTGCAGATATTTCACTTGTGCCTAAAGGTTAGCCAGTCCTGAGGGGTGCCACTGGATCTAGCTTTGTAGCAGGCTTTGGAGAGCTTTGGGGACAACCAAGCGCTGTATCTGCTGTTAAATTCGACGTTGTTTATGTCTGTCAGCACTAACATTGAAAGACTGTGAGAAGTTTTCCAGTGCCACAGCAGGGTCAGTAATAGAGAAAATACCATCAGTGTCAGAGCTTTTGATTTTCTGATTTTTGATTTTTAAGCTAATACACCAAATACTGCTCTTTGTCTTCATCTGGTGGTTAAAAAATGCCATTGTTGTAGCTTTTATTTTAAAAGTACAGGGAAGAAGGGGGTCTAAAAAATGACCTTTCACTTCAAATTGAACAGGTGACACTGCTCTCAGTTTGAGTTTGTGCTCAGGGGATTCAAACTACACAACAAGTGAGCGCAAGCAGAGTTGATCATTACAAGTGTGAGAATCCACGTAACTGGATCAAATGAAGTCACACACTTTCTCTTGCATGCTCAAATCATCTGTTATGCTCATGATTCTGTCCTCCCTCTATACCTCAAATCAAATTCTGACAGTCGGGCCTGTACGCTGTCAAAGTTTGACTTGCACACTGAGTAGCACTCGAATTTGTTTTGCGCTGTCTCAAATCTTTTGCCGTCAATAACCCTCCATACCAACGCTGCTGTCCTTCATGGGGGACAGGAGGCACCTGTGAGGGGGATGCTGCAGTCGGCCTTGCCCTTCTCTCAGTTCTGGAGACCAGCTGACTTATATCAGAGGGCCAAGTCCATCAAGGACAACACTCAAGCATACCACTGAGAGAAAGAAACTAACCTTTTCCACCAATCTAGCACAACATGCAGACAGAAATGGACACACATCTTGTCTGTACATCTACACACGAATACTGTATGTTCACATACAACCTCTGCATCAAAATAAACCTACATTTTTATACACTCTGTTCCATCCACTGCAACTGTTCCCATCAATTAGTCTAAGCTTAGGAAATCTCAGTGGCTTTTTCATTCCTAGAAAACCCTGGGCCAGCCAGAGCATGGAGGACTGAGGCTCTGGGCCGACACCTGATGCCCTCCTCCTGGCACCAAGGGCCACTGAAAGATTCCTCAGGCCCATGAAACCAGCCGGCTGTGCACAGGGTTCAAAGATTCAACAAATTCCAGGGCAGCTCTCAAGGGACAGTTACTTTGTGAACGGCCACACAGAACTCAAACCCTCCAAATATTTGAGAATGTAATTATAGACTCACTAAACTTATCGGGGACCATACATGTTCTTTTGAGGAGTACTCTCGGATAAAGTGTTGTATTTATGTATAGTTATGTATTACCTTTTATAATATTATTTAAATAAGAAACTCTATCTCAATACTTCAAATCTTGGGTTATCACTGCAACAAATGTATATGCATAATAGAAGTTATGGTTACAATATTTTTACAACAGTGTGAATCAGCAATAATCAAGGTAAAAGTTGCAATAGTCTGTGAAGTGATCACTTATGGCCATATGCAAAATTAAACGGGGAACGACATGCAATCTGGGACTCTACAAAACTTCCTATTGGGGTTGAGGAGGGTGGACGTGGGGGTGCTGTCCAGATGGACAGAGAACCAATATGGGCGGAATGGGGTCATAACAGAAACCAGAGTATCAAAGCTGAGAGGGCTGATTCCAGAAACTTGGCACTTTCAAGTAGCACTTATCAGGGGTATCAAATAAACTTAACCCTGCTGTCAGAATGGCCGCCTGGAAGGAAATGAGTTGAGGGTCATGACCTTGAAAGCACAAGTCAAACGTCGCCGTCCACGGCACACAGAGAGTCACACGGTAAGCTGCACAGCCATTGCCTCTGCGTGCCAGATGGCATTAAAATCCGAGTCGAGGGCTGAAGGAAATCTCTGAAGACCCACGTGCTGTCTCAGCCCCCTCCACAAGAACAGCAGACTGATACATAAGTATCAAGGCAACTGCCACAGCACGACCACACACCACTCTGGACCGTTTTCCTTCCATTTATCTTTACACTGAATCAAAAAAAGTCAGAACTGTCAAAGCGAAAAAAGAGGAAGACAAAGTGGGCAACAAACATGTGAAGCCTTATGTTAAATTTCCACTAAACGTGTTGAGCAGCACGTCGTTGCTGAGTTTGGGAACATTCAATTTCATGTTTTTCAAACTGCGGACAGTCGCGATGTTCGCTTCGCAGTGACAAATGTTTTCAGGCTTTTTTTCCACTTCCAGCCAGCTACGTACAACCTAGAGCGAACACTGTTATGTCATCAACCACACTGCCTACAACACAAGTAGGTTATAATGATGCATCACTGCTATGCTCTAATATCACCATGGTCACAAAAGTAACAAATAATTGATGTGGCGCATATCTGTCTCTCCACTCACACATCAGATTTCCAGTTCATGTTAAACAGCCCTCTTTTCCAACAATCTTCTCTACAGCCTTGCCTGAACTGTAACATTGTTATTGTCAGCAGCTACTACGTGTCTGATGGATGTGCCATTTCTGCCATGTTGGTTACGACGAGTATTAAGCTGGCTTTATTGGAAATGACGAGATCATGTCTTGACTTTTAGAGACAATCCATGTGTGCATGTCTTTTCAATTTCCCCCTGAGCCCTGTTTGCAGTGAGGAGTGAAATACTGCCAATGACTGTTTTTGGTCAGGCCCCTTGACTGACAAGGTAGGATTAAGGAGTCTCACAGCGTCTGCTCTCATTCCAAGACTCGCTGAACATCCAACTAGTTAAAGGTTCAGTCAGCAACACTGCAGGGCCGACCAATCTTGCTCAAAGTCGCAGTGAGTAGACAGTTGCCTGGCTTGGTGTCATTGCTCATTACAACAGTATTTCCTCAAGTCATAAATACCAACATGGATGACACAGCAAGTTTGATTATTTGTCATTAAAGCTATGGGGTTCTCCAAAAACTTCTACAAATCCAGCAATAATGCAGTCAAACCCTTCCCCCCCTCTCTTATACCTACGTTACCCCACCAGCTCAACCTGAGGCCTCCTGCTCACTGCCATCACTACCATTACACAACGCACAATGGCTCATCAAGGTGTCTTATCTGATGAATGCTAACCTGAAATCAAATCACACGGAAATGAACAGAGCCTCAACAAACTTACATACGCAATATACATGAGAAACAAATCTGTCTCACTACAGGCACCACTGGCTTGTCTTATATCTCCTGTCAGTTTAATATTTTCATATTCTTCTCTTGTTTACTCAGCAACAATAGGTGCTCTAAAGACTTTCCCATCATCAGCGAAGTGACCACAAGACTGGCTTGTGGACAAAGACAACCCATATTTTGTGTCCATGAGGAAACTTGAATGCGCCGTTTCCAAATCATTTCCTCTGTTCAGCTTGTTTTTTGTGTGTTTTTGATATGTAGCAATATATCTAATGAAACTGTCTCTTATGAAATAATCTTACTGATGGCTTTCTGACTGACTCTAACTGCCAAGAGTGAGTGCATTTGGATGTTATCACCAGTACATCTTTCATTTGCAGACAACTGACTCGTTGATCTGTTCAGCGCCCCCACTGTCATTTTGTATTGAGCTGTTGTGGTGGATGTCAGGACTCAGTACAAACAGTCTGAAACGTGACCAAATGAAGTTCTTCCACACCTTTTTACTGACGTGAGATTCTTTCAAAATAGAGTAGTTTTATTTTAACATAATTTACCAGAAAAAGGTTAAAAAATAAGGGCAATTAGATGTGTACATGCTTGAAACATCATTTCTGGGAGTAGAATACACTGATACATGCTGTGTGAAAGAAACAAAAACAGCAGTGAACATGTGAAAAATGGAAGGCCTGAGCCAACCAGATAATGCTCTTATCTATACCCGTTTCCTTTAGCCACACTTCATGTGACTGTGCCCGACCCTCAAACCCTCAGTCCCAAACTCAAGCTGAGGCTCCCTGTTCACTGCTATTATGAACCAGAGGGGGCAGCCTTGCAAAAACACAACATGGCCAAGAGGAATAAAATACAAGCAGAAGTCTCTAACCTCACTGCACTAATGCTCAGACAGGAGTGAAAACAGTAAAGCCAGGAGCTGGTGGCCGAGTGGACAGTTATTCATGAGAAAAGTCATTTCAGTAGACCTTCAACAGTCACCAGGTTCTCCGGTTTTGGGGATTTTGTTCTTTGTGACATTGGCCAGCTGGTGAAGTGTTCCACATTCTGTTCATTGTGGTTTCAGCCAACTGGAGAAGCTTCAGAGAGCATTTGTGAACTTGGTTGGTCATTTGTTTTCTCTCACATTGAGATAAAGGAGGGAGTCAGTTTTAACTTACTGACACATAACGTGAGTTTTCCTGATGAAAAGAAACAAACTCAACCCTCAACGCTGAAAAACTCAGTCAACGTAAAAGTGTTAGAAATGCTAAAATGTACTGCTTAATGTGAAAGTTTCTCAACTTTCAAATCTTAGTCATACAAAATCAAACACTACATACTGCAAAGAGGATACATTTGACATTTTTTTCTTAACATGCCTACTTGTAGCTCCTTCAGGTGTCAGGTGAAAATTGGGCCTTCCACTTGTCTAAACCTAAACTGATGACATCATGACAACTGCTTTAACTGTGTCTACCTGTGCACACACGCACAAAAAAAAAAATCCTAAACAGGAAATAGAAAAAACAACCCCAAACACCAGTTGCCTCACATTCCTAGAAAAAATAAATACCAAGAACAGGACGTGCATGCAGTCTTCAATGCGTCACCGCGTTTCCATTCTGCTGTTTGGTAGCTTGACAACGGCTGCTTTGTTGCCTCTGAACACACGCCATGCTCAAACTTTCATATGTTACATGAACTGTGACGACAATGAGGTTAAGAATTACTGGTAAATGCCATTATTTTGCATAACTGTAAGGTACTGTATCTATGTGTGCTTTGAAAATGTACTGCACTGTAGATACAACAAGAAAAAAGCATTACTCATTATCATCATTACATTACTATGACTGTAAATTAAGGGTACTGTGATGCTGATAGTTATCACAACTGTGGTTTGAATGTCGGGCTGTGAGTAGCACTTTAACCTAAAAAAGTACTTTGATACACAAAATGAAGTTAGCAATTGACCATGTGGTGTTCAAGGGAAACATGTGGTTTAAGTCGGGGAAACTACCTGCACAATTCTCCCCGTCTGCCTACTAACAACTGCACAAACAAACATGTAAACACGGACATTAAGTTTTACATAAACTACACATACAGCAGGTCATGCACATGCAGACCCATATGTACATCTACGCATGGCTCATCTTCACTTATCTTTTTCTGTTGGGATGGTCATACACACATATGCACACAATTAACTTAATGCTGTCTATAGGAGAACTGGGATAGTCAAGATGTGGAGTAGGCAACGTGTGACTGGATCAAAGTGAACTGTTGGTTTGTCTGGCAGAGTGGAGACTATCTTTCAGGGGAGACTGGTTCAACGGTTAAGCCCCAGATGGTTGCACACCTGTGGGCCTCAAAGAAAATACCCAGCCCCTGAAAACCTCCAGAGCTCCGGGATGCATATTCATAAAGCCTCTGAGAGCTGGAATATGATCAATCTATGACCGCAGATCAGGTTACACACTTACAAAAACATGGGACCTGTCTAATCACAGAAAAAACTGTTTTATTAAAAAAAAAAAATAGATGAACGTTTAAAATATGATGCATTTCATTCGAGACTGAAATGAAACCTTAAATTCTTTTGTTTCTCCCTCAACACATTACGCCCGGCCCCTCATTCAAAACTCCCAACTGCTCAAACACAGCTTTTGTTGTGAAATTCTATACATGCATATGCCGAATCCAAACAATCTATTCTGTGCTTTGTCATTGCTCATATACAAATCTGACACTGTGTCCTCCCTTTGTGCCGTTACAATCAGGACCAGTGATAACGCAATAAAATAATAAATGTGACTCAAAAGCAGCACAGGTGGTTGAGTTGATGTGCCAGATGGTGGAATTTAACATGTATGTATTGTGCTTGGCTTCAGGCAATCATTGGAAATATTAAATGAAAATCAATTATGCTTGGACGGTTAAATTGTCCCAGTGTTTACACGCTCGTTCTCTGTACTTTTACACCTACCGCAGCGTGTGGAGATGATTGGCTTAATGGAGGGAGTAAATCACTAATAGGTTTCCAGCATTTTTCTCCCTTGAGTGAAACCGCATACAGCATAACAAATCATATTTCATTAATGATGGAAATCTCTTTTGGCAAGATGAGTCAGATATTGATGCTGAACCAATGCTCAAATCCAAAGTTATTTACTATCCTGGCTCATTACTCACAACAATTTTATGAGAAATTGCACATTTATCATGTACTGTAGCCTGTTTGAAACACTAAGTGCAAATGTAGATTTTGTAATGTATTCAACTCAACTTTTTAATTTACAACCAAATGACTTCTGATGTATCTTTAAAGGGGCGGTCCAATAATTCAGTTTTACACTTTCATGATGTTCGTGTGCTCAGATAAAAGAGGATGAAAAAGATGCCCTGAATTTTCATCTCAAATGTTGCTGAAGCTCCAAAAACAAGGGCTCCTACATTTCCCATAATGAAGCTGGATAGCACCTTCCTTTAGACTCGCCTGCTTCCAGTTTGTTGAGCAGGCTGTCTGTTAAAAAACTTAAATGTCTCACACCCAAATTGGAATAACTTTAATGACATCATCAGGATTATTCTTTGAAGACTTTGGAAAGCTCCTTCGCAGCCACAGTGGACATTACACTGCTGTCTTCATGAGTATTTTTCATTTTTCATGGCGATAAACTGAATTTCATGTGTTGGAGCAGGGCTCAAGACTGAAATAATACTGTTAGGATTCGGACTGAGTGAAACTCAAGATTAGGATTACCAAGTGTTTTAGTAATAGGCAATTTGTGCACTTGAGGTACCATGATGCACTGCTTCATTAAGTCCCTTTCTCTTTCAAACTGGGACTGTGAGCCTATTGTACACGTGATTCCCTTCAAGCCCCTGAACATATCATGGTGGAACTGTGCTATCATTGTTGTCTAGTTGGTCAGATGGTGCCAGAACACAGTTTAGATATTACAAATGCACATCACATTTTTCAAGCCTTGGGCTCTTCCCGTTTATTCATTCTGGCCATATCAAGCCATGTAATGAACATACGGGGTTTTTATCCTCATTCTACTTTGACTAATCTTCCTCCAGTATACTCATTATGGCATGAGAACACCACTTCACTCTTACCAAGGAGAGCATTAAAATGAATGCAGCAGTTCCATCTTAAGGTCAACAGCAGGTACTGCAACACAAAACAAAACATCTCTCAGTCTTTGTCCTTTCTTTCTTCTTCTACGTGTTTTTCTCCTACACAGATACTCTTTTTCTGCTGCTTACGAAATTCAAACAAGAGGATATTCATTGTATGTGTGCAATGCATCTGCAGCAGAGAAAAATATGCATTATCTGTGTAGCAAAGCTCTATCAGTGAGACTATTGAGGGAGTTGTACTCGGAGGAATTTAAAAGGTCTGCATGTCATTGACCAGAGGGTTCCTGCAAGCTATGAGTGCAGTTTGTTTGTTGCAAATGTAGATTTTTTTTGAGTCACGAGCAGCCCCATTATTTTCAGGCACACGTCTTTGCGGCATGAAAGACAGGAAAACGCATGTACTCATGCAAAGATGCATAAATACAGGCATGTGTGCACCCACAGAAGCGCGCACACACACATACAGTGGACTGTTTTTAAACCTCTCTTGGCACCTGATCAGACCGAGTTTCCCATGAAGTTTTCTGTGGAGCAAAAGTGACTTGAACTGATTGAGGCAGATAAGTGGCCTAAGTAAATAGCCCTTCCAGTGTGACAAGGGAGTGGAGAGAGCAATTAGTCTGGTCTTGAGATCTACAATTCCATAACCTCAGATAAACCTTCTTGATTACCCCATAAAACTGGCCTTTCCTGAATGGCATGTCATTGAAGAGAAATGGGGCTGTAGAAAGTGCAATGCTGGCAGAAGTCCTGGAGTTCAGTGAGTTAAAACTTAACACCATGGGAACTATGCCGATCATCCATGTTGTAAGCTGTGACAGAGACATCTCTGCGCATAAAGACGTACCAAAAGAACACACAGAAAGCATTTAAAGGACAGCGGCACGCTGCTGGCAGGTAAAAGGCGCTGTCTGTCAAAACAAAGATGAGCGCAAGCTTTTCTTAACTGCTTTTAAACACTGGCACTTTGTGTCAATCCCACGGCTTGAGAAAGTGACAGAGAAAGTCATTATTGATCCAGTAGCAGACAAGGCTGCGGTTCAGGCTAACTGAACTGCATAAGATAACAGCCTCTCAAGAGGGCTACATTAGATTAACACATCACAGTCGCATGTGGCAACCTTTTTTCCACCCATATTCTCCTCTCAAACGACAGCTAACTGATTCTTGCGATCGCTCCTTCTGCTTGATCCACTGGCATCTGTCCCTGTTGGAGCGGGCAGCTGGATTGAGAGGGGAACAAAGTGGCAGGGAAGGCAGAGGGGAGTCACAGTTACAGTATGGGACATGTTAGCAAACTTCCCAACAGCTGATAACTTTGCAGCTCACAAGACATCTCCTGCACGGTCGGGCCGCCACTGCTGGCAAAGATACCAGCCGCACAGCAAAGTACAGTAGAGCACAGTGCAGTGACGTATGATCTAAGCAGGAGTCGTGCAGTCTCCCACAAATACAGTAGGTGCCTGGTACAAACACAGTGCACCACAGTGTGGCTCAGACTGTCTGGGTTAGGAACAGACTGCAGCAGACAGATACAGCACAGTATGGAACATTAGGGTACACAGGACGGAAAATTAAAGATTATTATATTATATATGGTACGGTGCAATATGGTATGATGCAGCTGACTACATATGACATGGGACAGCACAATTTATCAAAATGTAAAAAAGCAAATTGCGGGAGCTGCATTTTTTTGATGGATGTAAAATGTGTTTAAAAAATAAATGTGGTCCTACAGAGATGGACCATCCGACAAATCCTACTCTGCAGATGTAAGAGAGCATGTTTGTTTGGTCCTGACCCCAGCAAAAGTCACTCCATCATCACATTTATGTTTTTTTTTTTCAGTGAAAATAAAATTTTTTTTGCACATCATGATGGCATCAGGCCTAGCCGAGATGGGATGTAACCAAAACACCCCGACGTAGGCCCTGGTAAAGTACAGTAAAGGGATTCAAGATGAGGGGGCTGGAGGGATAGAGGGAGGGAGGGGTGGAGAGATTGAGCGTAACAAGCAAGCACACATAAAGCCAGTCTCATTCTTTTTTCCTCCCCTCCCTCTCTCTCTCTGTCTCTCCCTCTCTCTCACCATTACAGCAGCATTAGAAGCTGAGCTGCTCAACTGTTCCAAGATGTCAGAACTACAAAGCTCCCTTGAATGAGGGAATGTGGGGCCCAGGGTGGCGAGGGGGTCTGGAACAGCTGGCCCAGTGGTGGGGCCTCCTGTTCTTTCGGTCTGCAGCCACTTGCTAGCTGGGACAAGACAGGGATGTCTGGCTGGGGGGGGGGGTGGTGTGCGTGTGGAGGGAAGCTGGGTAGATGGGGGTCGGGAAATGTTTCTGTCTTCTTAGTGTAGGAGGGATGACACCCCAGCCAGGTCCCCCTGACCAAAGCTGGAGAGGACGGGATGGGTGGGGACACAGGAGGAAGCGGTTGACAAATTGTTGTCGGCGATGTTCATGTCAGGCTCTGAGATTTCAGTGAACAGTGGTTGCAACATTGCACAATGACATCTAGGGTACATCGCCAAAAAGGAACTGAGCAAGGAGTAGGAAATCAAGAGTACAAAGCAGAGGTTGAGAAAGTTATTGTATGGATTTATTTTGTAACACACACGCCGAAATATGCGCACATGCACACATGTGGACAGAGAGCGGCATCTCCAACTAGCTCGTGCTCTGTGCTTAGGGAGACATGGAAAATTACAGGGAGAGAACACTTGTGGCTTCCATCTCATCTTTGGTGTCAGAGAAGTGTGACTTAAAAGGGAGGAGGATAAAAGGAGACAAACTATTTTCAACAACTGTAAACAGGAGAGAGCTCTGAGCTGCTGAAGCTTGGCACACAGAAAGAAGAAAAAAAGGTATCATATAAGGTTTAAGCAGAGTTCAGCGGAGGCACCGAGTGAAAATAAAGCCTGATTCTGCAGTGCAGCAATCCTCCTTTTTTCCAGAGCATGAACATAGATGTATGGGTGTACATGTGAGCTTGTTGTGGGCCACCACACATGATGCTGGAAAGGATGGCTCGGCTCAGCTATGGAGAAGAGGCACGATGCAGGCAATGGAAAGGGACTCTAAACAGCTACATCTGCAATCATGGATGTGGAAGACCCACAATTAGGAGCTGCAATGGAAATAGGACTTTCAAAGAACGAACTCAAGACAAACATTTAATGTAAGCCACCATACAGTAAATGTAACCGAATGACATCAGGTCCCATGAATGGGCTCTGTTGTTCATTTAAGATATGGCACCATTCAAGAATCTCACTGTAATTGTATTGTTACTTGTTTTTATTGCTGTTTGTTTTTTCCACGCTTTGGGGGTGTTGTCATTGGAATTAATGAGATACATATGAAATTTCTGGAGCTTTTTCTGACACATATACACATAAAGATGCACCCCGCAAAACAAAAACACACACACACGAGCATGTACATAGAAACATGTGGACATACAAATATATCTGCACGCTGCACAAACACACACACACGCACACACAGCATTCCTGTTGGGGGTGTGAGCACTGGAGACCTCATAGATTGTGAAGTGCACAAATTCCAAAACAGCAAAGTAAAACATCCCCTTTTAAAGAGACTGGATTATTTTACAGGAGTTTCCGTTTGAGGGCGCCACACAGTCGACCACGCACTCGCTCCACACAACAACATAAAGCTTAGTCTCTGTGCAGCCCAGAGAGCCATCCAACTAAGATTAGAGCCAGTCTTAAAACCGGATCTTAATTGTGTGCGTTTGTAATTATACAATGGTCTGCCTCTTCCCTCCAGAGTAACTTAAACATCTGGAACTGGGCATGACAGAGGCTTTCTTTACCACTGCGAGAGAAGAAACAGTGAGTGAAAGTGAGATGGAGAGACACAAGAGAGAGAAAGAACAAACAAAGAAAGCTCAGAAATAAACTGGTGAGGATTCAGCAGCGAAGGCTTTCCTGTCTAGTGTGTAAGCATGTGAGGTATGTGCTGGAGGAGGACACAAAAGATGATTCCTGGAGTTCCTCTTTTGGTCCAGAACACAGCAGTGGACCAGCCAGCAATCTTTTCAGCCCGCCAGTCCCAGCTGCAGCAACTGCTGCTGCTGAGGTCTCTCAGCAGCTCAGAGCATGCACACTGTACATGCAGACTTCACCACAGAGCGTCCAAAACCTTTGGAGGTAGATGGTGGAGTTCAGTGCTTATTCAACTGATTTTACACAAAGAGTTTTCACAATTGTGTGAATACGTCGTGTGTGTTGTCTTTTCAACTGCCCTGAACGTCTCAGAGAGGTCTATTAATTCCTTCATTAACAGCTTTTGCATCTGTGGTATGCTTAAAAAATGTAATGTTCTGTGAAAAGTGACAGCATGGTGTGAAATCTCCCTTAAGACATACAACTTCATGTGGGACCACATGTCATGTCGCATGCAGGACAAAACTGTCAAGACGTGGACACTGTGATTCTTCTTTAGGAGGGGTTTTTGTAAGACTCTCCATGGTGTGAGTCAGAGGTTTGTATACAGTAGTATCTGGTCATTGTGCTTAACAACTTTCTTGGAATTTGTACTTTAAATATTGGACAACTGTAGGCCTGAGAATCCTTTCTTGCCAAAAAGAGAGACAGAGTTGTGGCTGCTTTTCTAACAGGTCAAACAGCTGGTGCTGTAGCCTCTGTGTTCAGTCAGGGAAATCACCGAGACTATCTCCACTGTACAGACAGTGAATGAAAAGATGTTTTCATTTAGACCTGGGTCAAACTCTGCGTTGATTGACATAATGGCATAGAAACAGTTCATTCATCTTTCACATGAACTACTACTTGTGACAGCCTGCACTTTGAAACCTGAGCTGGCAGCAATCTACCTCCCATATGTATAATGTTAACATTAAGTGAGGCAATAGCACTCATTTCCTCAGTTTATTATTGCACACGCTAGTTACACAAAGACAGCAATCTTACACAATTCACTTCTGCAGCAGGATTGAAAAAAGAAAGAGGAAGCTTCCTTCTGTGGGAATGGAGAGGACAAACACCGAAAGTCACAGGAGCGTGGTGGGTCGTTTGGAAACGGAAGACAAGGCCGCAAAGCTTGTTGCTATTCATTACGACTTGATCCAGAATTCAGCTGTGATGCAGCACTGTTTACAGAGGAGCTTTGCTGGAGAGGGTGGGAGAAGATAGACAAAAGGGGGAGAAAGAATGGAAGAAAACAACAAGAAGGGAAAAAGAACAATATTTATAGAGGAAAAGACTGATTTCAACGCAATCAATCGTGAAGACTTTGTGCCAGTCAGGTCTGAAGTTAGCCTAAGAGTCATATCACCACACACGCTTGACATAGCAAAATATGGTGGGATGTAAGGCTGGACCAAAGTGAAGATGGATGTGAGGAAAGAGTGAAAATATGGCCAACTGTGTTTCAATGAACACACTTTTCCTGCCCAGTCTTCAGGAGTATGACGGATTAAACAGGATAATATGTTAAAGTTGCTCGCTAACAAAGACATCTGTCTGCAAACCGAAGATGAAAGAGCGTCTCACAGCAGACAGACGGACTGACGAAGACAAGTGGCACCAGAACCACAGTTCAATTTTTTCCCATTTTTCTGTCAAGGCCAACAAAGAAAGACAACCTGTCCTATATGTCACTTGAGTATCCCAAACCCAATGAGTCAGTTATACCTGTCCTCAGTAACCAGTACAGAGGCAGTGACCCCGAACTGACACAAAACGGCAGGTCAGCGCTGACTACGGTGCCTGCGAGACATTAGCCTTAAACTGTCTCTGTGCTATTTTCTCTAATGCCTCTAAAAGACACTGTCTGGCACATGGTGACCTAACGTTATTATGGCAAAATATTATCAGAGAATATCGTGTGTGGACTGCAGTGTATGCATGTGCCTGCTTTCCTTGGCAGGTGGCATTCCCTTGAGGACACACATACACACACACACACACACACACACACACAGTGTCCTCTGCATGAGATGACTCACATGCCGTGACATCTGGTTAATGTTGGATACATTGTTCAGGGCAGCGCAGTGACTTAAAACTATGCATAATGGAAGGAAAAAGGAAAAGGAGAAAGCCATGGAAGAAAATACATTATTATAATATTAGGTCTCAATTCCCCATTAATGTTTTTTCCTCTATTAACCGTGGGACACCACTTTGCCAGCACAGGGGACAGTGAGCTAACTAGTTCCAGGCCAGTTTTACCCTCGGACAAGGAGAACTGGTAAGGGAGGTCAGGGGCAAGAGGTGGAAAACATTAGAAAGTGAGTTGATATTTGTTGGGATCCTGCTGCTTTCGTTTCCAAAAGTGTGAATGAGAAGAGGACTTTCCTAGAGAGAGACATTAATGTCCATGTCCTACTTCTTTCAGCAGTCAACTCCACTCACTGTTTGTCTCACGTCTGCACATGTTCCACTTTTACAGACACACAGTAATAGCTTGTTCTTGCACTAAACAGGTTACATCAGTGTGACGACAGCGTTGAAGGATGAAGAAGATGCAAAAAAATCATATTGCTACAGATATTACGACGAGTCCCCAATGGTTTTTGCATTTCATTTTCATTTAAAAAATAGAAAAATGATGATTTTTACTGTGTTGCCTTACATCTGCAGAATATATGTGTAGGCTGGAGCATGTCTTTAGCACCACAACGCTTCACCTTTCTCAGAAAAATGGCAGGTCCTGAGGTTTGGATATTGCTCTTGGTCATACTGCGATTTCGATAACTTTGTGATTCACTGTTCAGCCCTGCCAGTGTCAGGTCTAGTGTAAATGAAGCTGCTCTTGTCAGGGAAAAAAACAATAGCATTGCCTGTGCATGGAAATGAGCTCAAGGCAGGTCCAAAGCAAAATAATCTGCACTGAATTTATCCTCTCATCCCTCATTACTGCATCCCCCCATGGCTTCATCTGGGAGAGACACTGGTAGAGAGAGGCTGCTGAAGAGACCCACCTCCCTCTTCTCCCAGCACTGCCTCAGGAATGCTTTTCTTCTAGCCCCCTTAGCCCCATGTGTAGACGCCCTCTCTGCAGGGTGTGTTTTGCATGTAAAGCAGGCTGCAGATGCTGTCCGCAAAAGCGACCAGGAGGGACAAGGGGGACCAGGACACAAGGAGGCCCCACTGCCATGCCACCCGCCTGGCCTCGCCTCGCTTTGCTGCCACCCCCTCCACAGCTCCCCTCCCGCTACACCTCTCATTACTTCACCCCTCGACAGTCCCGCTTTCCATCCCCGGTTCGACATGCCACCCCTCCATCCGCCCCCTCGACCATCCCTCTGCCACCCTCCTAGCACACGCAGTTGTGTGTCTCCTGGGAAACAAGCTTTGGTCGGTGTATGGAGGCATGCTGAGCTTCAACAGGCACGCACACACACACACACACAGACACACACACACACCATACCACTTCAGTGGACAGAAAGACCTGAGAAACGGCATTTGGACAGAGAGAGAGAGGAGGGAGAAAGAGAGTGATCACCTCTAATAAAATGGTTCTTTACACTCCTGTTATGCATATTCGGCTTGACATGACTACATTCAGGGGAAATAATTAACAAGTGTATGGCATACATTAATATTGCATTTGACAGCAGACAGGTGGCTGGCTGGGAGCAGATGTTAGGAGGCCGACCAGAGGGAGAGAGACTGAGTGAGAGGGAGACGGAAAATTATTACAAGGTTTTGTTCTATAAACACAAGTTACATGTAATCACTGGAGTTTCACAGAATTTGCAATTTAAATGCCTCTCTGCTGTGTCAAAACAGTCAGTTAATCTATGAGCTGATTGACAATAAACGCATTGCTGACAGTTTTACTAAAGCAAATAGTTATTTAAGCCATTAATAAAGAAAAAATGCGAAAACAGTTGCCAGCTCCAGCTTTACAAATGTGAGGATTTGGCATTTTTCTGTGTTTTATATTACTGTAAATTCAGTACCTTTGGTGTTAAGCCTGTCAGATGGACAAAAAAGCAATGTGATAGCATCATGTTGTGCTTGGTAAACTGTGGTCAGCATTTCCCCATCATTTCTTTTGTTATTTATAGGTTAAATCATAAATCAATTAATGAAAATTAGGAGATAAATTAATGCTAAAAAAAATAGCTGCAGCTCTACATCTCTGTGTGACATACAGTGTCTCTATATGATGTTCAGTAAAGCATCAGTCATGTTCATCCCTCCAGATCCTCTGTCTGCTGCACACAAAGCACCACAGTGTGGCCAGTCAGGGAGGGTGCAACTGGGATGACATAATGGTGTTTTCCATCCAACCTCTCCACTCCCAGGATCTGTGCTGAGCTGAACAAGGTGCAGGTAGGGTGTGAATAATTGTTGTGACACACTGGTGCATTCGGATAATGACCTTTTTGTTACTATTACTGTAAACACACTTCTTGCAATTATTATGTAACTCACACGGCCACTTTATTCTCTGCTGTCTGACAATGAGCCACTGCTGCACAAGGTGACATTCAGGCAGGCTGGTCCAGACTGGACTGACTGGGATGTTGGTTTCTCTTTCATGTTGTGTGTCATGTGTGAATGCTGTGAACGAAGCCACATTGATCAGGTACCTGATTCAACACATGTCCACTGACATAGCATACAGAATATGTGCTAAGCAGCACCAACAGAGGTTTGAGCAGTATCTTTGGAGCCCTTCTGAGCATCCTCCCACGTGTCGTTACTCTTAAACGACACAAAAAGGAGCCATCAAATAACAAGAGTAAACATTCATTTTCTCTCATACAGCCTGGAAGCGAGGGAGGGTTGATTCCTCTGTTGTGTGAAACCAAAATGGATGTGGTCAGACTGATTTTGAGATGATTTTGTCGTGATCGACCATTACCAGCGTCTAGGCTGATCAGGAACGACAATCTGGCGTCTTTACTCGTGTTGTGTGACGTGTTAAACGACCTGTCGTGCAGCGTCCGGGACGCCCTGCGACACCCCCCCCCCCAACAATGTCAGAATTTTTTTGTTCTGACACGTCTAGTGTGACATCTCCCACTACATGTTGACCAATCAGGTGCTTTCTCCAGAGCGCAGTCAGGAGAAACACACCGAGGAGGAGGACTCACACTTAAACTCGAGTGTTGTCTAATGTCTCAGATAAGTTAGTGTGATGAGGTATGGTGCTTTAAACCATTTCTTAATTGAATTTACAGACCAATTGCTGCATGGTGACACATACTGTACTGTGATGTAGAGCTACATGATGTGATAGAAGATTTTGGCCTACGTGGAAGATAACATTAGGCACACCTATTTATCTGTTGTTGGCTGCAAGAACCAACAGACAAGTCTCCTTCTACTCCAAAAATCCAAGGAAGTGAAGACCCAGTGGATCAACTCGACAGAAATATCCCAACGACAACAACAACAACAACAACCAGAAAACTCTTTGGCTTTTTTTGCAGGTTAATCATTCCTACATACTTTTCCTTTTGGACTGCTTTTAGAGCCAAAACAAAGCAGGATTCACTTCAAACTGAAGCTCAAGGATGGATCAATACTTGGAACATGTAGGTTTTGCTATTTTAATGTTGCTTTACTGTTTACTTTGGTGGTTAGCCTGTTCAATTAGGTGTTAGCATGTTCCGTAGCTAATGTGGCTAATAGCATCTATTGTAGACCCACACGCTAAATCGGTGTTGGAGTATTTAATATTGAGGGACTGTCACGAGAAACTGGGTGAAGGTTAAGCCTCATTTGAAGCCAATCAAATAACCAGAGTCGTGGGTTGGATGTGGGGAACTGTTCTTCGTTATTGTAAATAATTTAACGACTCTTCAAAAAATGAAAACGATGACCCATCCCCGGTTCACACGCTGCATTTTCTCACTGCATCTACTTGTCTTGTGTACAGTTACTCACTGTACCGGAGTGTTGGACTCTGCAGCTAAGGGGCCCGCAGCAAACACATGGGTCAGGAGGCAGGAACTCTGGGAGTCTCCATGCTTTGCTACAGCATTTGGAACCACTCTCGACCTATCACAAATTCCTCTTTCTTGGCAGCTATACAGTTTTCCCTCTCTCTCACCCTTTCCTCTTTTCATCAGTGTTGGCAGTAGAACTGTAGTCTACATTCTGCACTAATTAACAACCTTCAAGAAGACCACCAAACTGGTGAACTGGCACACTCGAAGCACGCTTACAGTAAGACTCTCTTTTGTTCTGTTTTCATCTTCATTCTCTGTCCATCCTTCTAAAGGCTGTGTTGTGTTGAAGGTTGTGTTGCATTAGACAACACAACTTTCAAGCTAAGATGGAGTTCCATGTAAACCTGAGCCTCCTACAGACCACACACACACATGCACACTCTCAGGCACTCACAGTGAAAATGATCTATGCCCTTCACATTGACCCTGTTACTAAGCCTTGTATGGCAGCCATAGCCTTGCAGTGAAACCTTGCTGCATGTTATCAGAGTATCTGAATAAACAACTGCAACAGCCACAAAGGCCAAGCTGGCAGCTCGGTCTCTGTTACGTACAGAAAACAATGAACAATGCTTGTTCGCATGCTGTAATATACAAAGCTCTATGTTATAGTGCTTGAATTCAAACTCACAGTGAATTTCCATTTCTCCCCTTTAACCTGTACCTTCTGACACCACCAATCCCAGTCAGGGATACTCAGATGAAGCATCTTAGGCCATTATACACATGAACACCCTGAGATTGGAAACTACAAATAGGCATCAAATTGGACTATGGGGACAGTCGACTGGATTTTTTTCCAACATGAAGGGTTTTCCCACCCCCCAGTTGAAGACTAGACTGTTTAATAAACCTGGGCCTCAGGTTCTCTTCTCAGATTCTTGACATCTATAACCCTCTTAAAATGAAGCACTTCTGTGTCTACATACAGCTGGGTTTATCCTTGATGCAAGAGGTTAATGACAGTCCCACTGTACGGACCTAAAGCGTAGGTTTGGAGTTGAAGTTCACAATGGATATTAGTAGAGATGCTCAGACCATTCACCATGTCAACCCATGCTTCGAGTAACACACAAGAAAACACCTTAAAAGTAGCTGGTAGCTGCAGGTAGCTTTTGAGCAGAACAGAGAGCTGGATTATTTTTTCTCCAGTTACAGCTAGCTGACATTAATGAGCAAACGTAAACGGCAGCAAAACATCTGCGAAGAAATATCACAAAGTCAGCCTGTTAAACGTGGCCAGCTTGTGCTGCATCCACAATGCCTGTAGGAAGTGAAAGCTTGCTTGGCTACCTTTTCATAGCCTGTTAGATGAGGCTGACCTCTGCCTGCACTGCTGCATTTCCTCAGAATGGATGTTTCAAATGTGGCTCCATTTGCTCGACACAAGTAAGCAAATGAAATCATTCAAAATACAAACTCCTTGTGTCCATTCGCCGACGTTGCTTAATGCCACGCTAATTACATCCGTAGTATCACCTAATACTACTTGGCTAGATGTTTGGCTGACTGCCGTGTAACATTATCAACACGATGAAATTACTCATAAAGTCAGTAACATTTGACCGTGTGGTCAGTTAGAGTTGACTTATGATGTTTCTTTACTTCACACTGGATAGTCATACTGCATTTATAGCCTAGGTCACGCTGCCACCTGGTGGAGATCCCAATATACTACAAAGCAGTCAAACTGACCTATGCTGCTCTACCAGCTGCTATAACAAAGCAAAAAAAAAAAGAATAAAAAAAAAGCTTGGAGGAACGATATGCAATCAGTATTGGTAAAAAAAAACAATAAAACAAGAAAAAAAAGGTGGATTGGGGCATCCCTAGATTTACTGATTGGCACACTAGATTGATGTATCAAACTATGTTCTGCTTCAACTAGTACGACTTTGCAAGATGTGTGTTACTCAAAAGAAGAACACTACAGCGTCTCTTCAACTTCCATAACATTGTCATGACCATCAACTATCTCCACCTGCACCAGAAACCTGTAGGAGAAAACATAAGCAGCCAGTTCTTAGAGTCCCCACACAGTGTCTTCATAACCGCTGAAAGCCGTGTGATGTTGTTTTAATGGAAGGAGCATGTCAGCCACAGTGTAGCTCTGATGCCACCATAAGCAAAACACAAGAGCACAACAGTATAAATCAAGCTAAGGTGAGACAAAAGATATTCCACGGTGAGTACCAAACCCACGTTTGACTTCCAGGTGGACACTAACCAGGAGTTGTGCCTGGATCAAAATGTTTCAGCTCATGGTCAGAGTTAGGATACTTATTTTGGCCTCGTGTAGGGCAACATGCTTGCCACAAATGAGTCCAGAGTCGGAAAGTGTGTTGACTTTGCATATTGAAAATTTACGAGTAGGCGACATTTTCCGTCGCACTATTGTCTTTTTCTCCTTGAAAAACTAGCACAGGAATATTCAGGAAGACCAACATGCACACAGGAGCTTATACACTGGAATGTACACAAACACACACAAATACTCTGCGTCAAAACCCCAAGCTAGCGGTCTGGAGCATCAATCGAGTCTCTGTTCGTTCTCCTCAACCTCCTAGTCTCCACTGCAATCATCCACCACCAGCACCACACCACATAATTTGTCATAAAACAGCACAACCTAAAAGCAGACAAGCAGCCTTCAAAGCACACTTAAATTAAAATCAGGTACACGCTCTCCTTCTGTAATACAGTATGCTGGATAGTCTGGATCTGACTGGTTTCCATTCTTAGTCTCCCTTGGGAAAGCTACTGAACAAGGGGGCAGATTGGAGAGGTCACAGGCTGTCTCAAACTCTTCACATGGAGTAAATTCTTAACATTTCTCAGATTTAAATTCCTTGACTGCCAATGCTGCAAACAAACAGTATCGCTCAAATAGCAGGAGTGCATTAATCAGGGCCACATTGCCATGAAACTAGGGCAGACGTTAGAGAAGTTGTGACCAAAGGGGCAACGGGAGTTAAAATCACTGGAAAAATGTGGTTAGGGAAAGTGAATGACAAAAGCTACAGACAACCAATGTGCCCCTGAACAAGATATTGAGCAAATATTCTGGTTACGCAGACGAGTGTTCGAACAGACAAGGCCGCACAGCTCCAAGTGTGAAGTGTTTGGAGCTGCGTATCGTTCAACGATTCACTGACCGACATCGGCACAGATACCTTGACTCTGATGCTGAAACCATGCACGCTTTACTCAACCCGGATAAGTGGACTAAAATGAAGAAACATCTGTACAGCACAGGACTATATAAAAATATATATATAAATAACTACTAAGCAGTAGCAGGCAGAAATACGCCATTGTAGTGGGTAGTCTGCCTGATCCTGCTTCCTCTGGGCTGACGAGGAGCTAGCCCAGGTCTGACAGTCATCCAGTCTGTCACCTTCAGGACATTTCTTTCCTTTTCAGCCTGCAAACACCACCATATTTGGCATCAGAAACACTCCGCCTCGGCTCAAGGTTATCCATCTGTTTTTTTGTTTTTTTTTTGGTTACTTTTATCATTTTTGGACTTTTTGCCTTTTTTGAAGAATAGTCATAAAATTTGAGAGCTACCCGGGCACACCAGAGCAGATGCAGCTTAGTGTTTTTCCTTTATATCTCTATGACGTGTAACATTATACAGCCAATCACCATCATTGTTAGACCTTTAAGCTCTATAAGCAAGCTGCATGCTTATTGGCTCATTGACACTGAAGAGATGTAGGTATCGAAATTTGGTAGCGAATGACAAGGCTTTTTTTAATACTTGCTAGTACTGAAGCAATTTGGTCAGTGCCATAAAAGTATTGTTCAGTAACCAGCCAAAGTGTTGCCTGATTATTAAACAGGGCTGTGCTGGTAAAAAGTTTAGTGTTGCTTCAACGTTCTCTGGATAAGCATTTGTTGCAGAAGGTGAGAAGAGGGATTTCTTGTCCACCTTTATTTGAGAAACTCCACTATGGGTCAAAAGCCTGACAAGATAGCCCAAACATATAAAACAAGAGGCGAGGGGTAAAGAATGAAGGAATTCCAAGAAGACAGTGGGTCCAAGGAGACAGTTGGCCCTGTTTCCCAAAGAGATGCTCTGGCATGCCAATGATCACAGACAGCTAAGTTACTCTGAATAGCACCGAGGGGACAGTGAGAGGACAGAGCAACAAGATTGCTGGAGCAGAGCAGGCTGAGTGTTGCTGGCAGGGCCGGCGTATTGTTCTGGGAGGCGCGCAGGAGGCTATCACAGCCCAGGCCAACCGCTAGCCACGTGCTCCTCACCGAGGCCTGCATGAATTATTACATTTCATTCTGTTATCTTTCATCACGGTTCATTACAGGCACACAATTGAGTTTGAAGAGGAAAACTGTGCTCAGGGGTCCCTCCAGATGCCCTCAGAGAGAGAGAGAAAGAGAGACAGACAGAGAATCCCTGCACTCTCCACTGAAAAGGACGGAGGAGGATGGACAAAAACACATTGTCCGCGGATTTAAAAAGGAGGCTTATGGCTGCCATGAAAAAAGAACTGTGCTTTTAAAAGAAGAGAAGAATGAATCTGCTCGCTGATGCACACTCAATGAGATGTACGCTAGCAGAGCCATAGAAAAGGAGCGAGAATTGAAAGGGATGGAATCTGAAGCAAATGACACTCGAGTGTTTTGAAAATAACTGACAGCTGCACAATAGGACACCAAAACAGACTGCAAACTGCCCATAGATAGATGAAAAGATGGTGACTTGAATAGAAGTGCGACCAAATACATACAGAGATACTGTCCATTCAAAGGAGAGGAGGATAAATAGACAGCCGTGAAAATGGACCATGAAAGGTGAGGTTTTGCTCTGATAAATGAACCAAACTAAGAGGTAATCACAAAGAATTTGTGTGAAAAAAATCAGGCTTTCTCATTTGAAGTACACGAATGCCACGAGTACTGCACTTCAGGCCTTGAGAAATTTTCCTTACCAGAGTCACACTTGATTATTCGCAGAGGCAAAACAGAGACAAAAAAAAAAAAAACACTTGAAATTACATGAAATTGTTTTAAGTTCAGAAGGGAACACTGGTATTGATAGACCTAATCATAGCTGATTACAAACCTGAATCAAAGGCGTATCCTTGACTGAATGAGCCACAACCATCCAAAAGAAATGCACGTGTATTGGTAAAACCGCAGTGTCTCTCATGAAGCTTCATCATAGGTGTCTCTATATGTGTGTGTGTGTGTGTGTTGTGTTCCTAATGCATTTGTGTGTGCCCAGAGAGGTGAGTATCAGAACACACTCCCCTTGTCACTCACTGTTCGCTGCATAACACAGACATTTTCCATTCTGTCAGCAGCGAGCACACTGGCTCCTTCTAAACTCAGCCGCCACTTCATTAAATGACTTCAGACTCTTGGCAGAGTCAGTGGGAAAAGTCTATATTAACTGTGTGTGAGATCCACGGGGTGACCAACAAAGGCCATAGTTGTTCCTCCATGCTGGGTGCTGCTCCGGAGAATTCTGGGGCATCGGGGTACCCCTCCGATGGGCCCTCTGTCCCATTTGTGTCTCACACATGCTCTTGCTTCTTACTCTCTCAGACCTCACATACATACAGACAGACACAATTAAACACACAAGGATGCACACTAGAGAAACATAAAGCCTTGCTGACCTTTAAAAGTACAAACCAATATGGTGCATGTGTGCGTTGGTGGGGCACAGATTTGACACAGGGTTGGGTTGCATGACAGGGTGAGGGATGAGACAAGAGGGACTATATGTATATAGACTTGAGTATGGATGGAAAGGTAGGAGCTGATGTCTCCTCTCACAGTCCCACATGACAGCTGGCTCACATGTTTGCGGAGGTTCAGATTGAGAGAGGCAGCCTGATGGTATCTAATGGCCATGAGGAGAAGCTGGCGGCTGAACCAAAGCATTTACTGTTGTTCTGCCAGGTCAAAGTGCTGGGTCATTTGGGAGCAGATGGGCAGAACGGCCAGTGGATCAGCTACCATAGTGCTCAGGGACTGTGTATTTTGTTATGTAAAATGAAGAGAAAAGCCTTGTGAGGAAAAATTCCACCATAAAACAGTATTCACAAGGACTTCTTTTCCAAAGCAAGGAGCCAGAGAACAGGGACTCTGGTAACAAGAGGCAGAAGACTGGGACTGTCCACTGACACAATGTAGGAAATGGACTGTAGTATCTTGGAACTTTTGTTAGATGTACAATCTACTTACAACCTAAGTTGTTTTTTGTAATCCTGTGATAACACCAAAGGAATTGGTGAGATCTCGGAAAGTGGCAACATCACTAAAAATGGGCGTACAGGGGCAAGAAACTCCATTAGACCAGAGTTTCCCAACCACTGTGCCGCGGCACATAAGTGTGCCGTGAGAAATCATCAGGTGTGCTGTGGAAGATCATCCAATTTCACCTGATTGATGCTCTAAGGCTTAGAGCACCCATCAGGTGAAATCTTCCTGTGTGTCTTTCTTCAGTTCTTGCAAGAATATCAGCTTTGTGTTCAACTAAACAGGCCCAGGTTTCACACGGAGTAAGTAAATTGAGACTAGATTTTCATTAGATTTCAATAAATACACTTTTTGTGACATTTTTATTGGGTGTGCCTTGTCATTTTTCTAATGTGAAATATGTGCCGTTGGGAAACACTGGATTAGACCATCATACAAATAGTAAACAAACCAACATTTTAGGAAAACACTTTCGATGCATTTACCATCGTCAGCTGCAAAGTCTGCCACTGCCAACCAATTCAACTGGCGTCCACGTGCACGTATGATTCACATAAAACAATGCATGCAGTTGACAGATGCAGTGTAGGGCTGTCAACCAATATTCTGTGCCCAATAATTACAATTTTGTTTGTTTGTTTTTCCAAGTCAAAAATATTTAAAACTCTCTGGTCATAATGTCCAGAGAACATTATTCCAAAGTTAGAGGTAAAAAAATTCTGGCTCCACACGCCATTTTTGCTGCTTCTCTGATGCCTCTCCCATTCAGTGAATAGGTTGTTCGCAGATGACATCACTCTTTTTTGTTGTGTTGCGAACTGCAGATGGAGGGTCGGAAGTGATTTTCTGCAAAGGAAGCACTGTAACACGCACTCAATATTCCCATGTTTTTCCGTCATTTAGGGTTGCTCAAACTGATCAAACCGAGAAACCAGGAGGAGCTTTTATCTCGTACCAAATGTTGTTCATGAGGGTGAAAAATGACTTGTGGCTTGTTAACCCTCTGTGCTCTGGTGGAGCCGAGTCAGATAACGGTAGAAATCATGTAATATTAGCTATTGTTTTAAATCTATGGTGACGTACCCCGTCTTGTTTCGCGACGGTCCACGTCTTAAATGGGATTTCAATGTACCTTTGTGAATGGTCAAGCTAGCAAACAACCCTAACGTAAACATCAACATTCAGCAACGCGGTGCTGAACGTTGGCTGCTATGTTCATCCACAGGAAAATAAAAGCTACGCACCCTCGATAAAACAAAACGACAGTCATCGCGGAACGCTTTGGTACCGAGTTCGTCGACCGAACTGTGAACAAAGAAGTCGATAATATGAGCTAATAATTCAACACGGTATAGGACTGTTATTTGTGAATTTTTTTAATATGTCGGTATGTATATCTTTTATGTTTTTTACAATTACAAGTTAGTCATTGGTCATTGGCAGATGCTTTTATCCAAAGCAACGCACATGTAAATTTGCACACCAATGGCGCAGCATCAGGGGCAGTTTTTTGGGGTTCAGTATCTTGCCCAAGGATACTTCAGCATGTGGACTGCCGAGGGATCGAACCACTGACCTCCTGATTGGCAGACGACCGCTTTACCTCCTGAGACACAGCTACCCATGTTTATGGCGAATCAATGGTCAAGTAGCATGTCTCTTGTGGTATTGGTTTGCCCTCTTATGGACATAAAAACAGATATTTGAATGGTTCGAGCCTTTGTGTTTTGTTGAAATAATTGAACATCATTTTTGGCCAGTTTTGACAGTCCTAATGCAGTGCGTGTATGTGTGCAAATGTTACGTAATGATGCAATCTGCAAGAGTAAAACAGCCGGTCTCAGGCATTCTGAACATGAAGCACATTCACGTTGGTACAATTATAGCTATGGTGATGTATTGGGAAGACAAAATATCCATCATGGCCAAACAAGTAGGAAAAAGACAACAGCTCTGCCAGAGATCAGACACGTGCTCTGGGTATTATTAGACATTCTAAGCATTACCACCAGTGACCACAGCTTTGGCCAAATCAACTGTAACTGAAGTATCAAGAATCATGACTTCAAGAGTAAACACATTTGGGTTGCACTGATTAAAATTTAGAACAGCACAATAAATACTATGTCTAATATCAAATAGACCAGCTAATGTTGTGCTTGCTGCATGTGAATGTACAGTCAGATGGCAAAATCCTGCATGTCTTCAAAGTCAATGAATAAAATGCACAATGCAATGGGTGGCGTAACTAAAAAGAGGGCATACAATTCTAAGATACACTGATGAATTACCTTTCTATATGCAATGTTTCACTCTCAAATGCTGATATTAGTGTCAGTCTACAAAATTCAGAATTGGCCAGGCTTTTAATCTAGATCAGACTTTCTGAAACACCCCAAAACTGCATAATATTACTCACCTTTTATTGCATTCTTTACATAGAAGAGCCTGATGGACAAAGCCACGTGGGCTCACCTACAGGTACAAAACGCACAGTTTTGAGGAAAAAATACAAGGCGGGCCAACAAAACACAGCTTACAGCGTCGCCTTGGGGTTGAAAATAGTCCACAATGTCTAGATCAACAGAGGCTGGAGCCAGCGAGGGCACTGAGGTGGACTGAGGTGGCCCACTGAGAGGCCTCCTCCACCGGCCTGGATAAACACAGTTAGGTGGGGAACTCAGATTGTTTCTTCTCCTGTAATCCCACACACTGGAACCTCTGTGCATGTGCAGTGTACTGAGAGAGTATATGTTTATGCGTGAGTACTTCAGAGGGAGCGTGGGTGTGTACTGTATGTAAGTTTGTTTGTGAGTGTCTGCACCGCTGAGCCGTAGATCTGAAGTTGGAAGCTAATTGAGGACACAGGGATGCGTACAAGCACGGGAGCAACACTCCCCATGCGGTTGTATTCATTGATAGCTTTTCATGTTCATTAAACAGAAGCTCTACGGTTCCCTTTCATGTTCTTTATCTGCCACACACCAGCACATGTGTGATAATACAGTTCAGTCCAGTGTTCATCCTGCATGTTGCCAAAACTACACAAAAGTCACCTTTCACTGGAAATTCTTCATCAAGGGAAGTTTACTTTCAATTAAAATACACCACAAAAATGTTAACACACACACACCGCCACTCACCTTCAAGTGACTCCCAAGCATCCTGAGCCATCCACCACATTACACAAGGATATTCAGAGCACAAAATGAAGGAATAACACCAGGCAACAATATGGCTCAGTTCTTTTCACCATGGGGTTTCACTCAGAGAAATGTTTGGAGTTTCAGAATACTACTTCCTTCCTACAGTATATGAGCTTTACAGAAAATGGCTCTCTGTCTCTAATTGGCCTCTTTTACCTTTTTTTTTAAATCATTCTTCGTTTCTCCCTCTCTCCCTCTGTCGTCCCTCTGTTTCTCTTAAGAGCACACAGGCACTGGTGTGTGCATGTATGTACAAGCATGCATCCCCACGCATACTACATTCCGGTCTAATCCACATCCATCCTCTCTGTGAACCACAGTCTAGATTGGGTTTGCTTCTAGTATAAACTTCCAAGTTGAGGTCAGACTTTGAGGTCACGGGGGCCTACAGAAGGCCATGGAGCTTGACTTCAAAGAGAAACATACTGTTAATGCAGTCAAGGCTGTGCTAGCTGGCTGTTGCACTTAAATATGGCACAGGGTAACAGATTCAATTAAGACTGAGAAGTCAGCAGAGGCTGTATCTTTGCCAAAGCTGGCAGCTGATCTGGCAAATGATAAGCCATCACTGGTAACTGAGAGGCCAGCGAGAGGAAATGAGAACCCATTGAGAAATGACAAGCCAACTATTCATTCACCTTAAGTGGCTGCCTTTTCCTTCTCTGAGAATATGAATGTATCATCCATCTGATCATGTCTGTGAAAGATCTGGTACGGCTGGGTTCACCAAGAAAGACAGTGTAATAGACGTTTCACTGCCAACAGATGTCACCATAAACACAGGAAGTCTACTGTGTTGGTCAACCACCGGCACAGCTGGTGGGGCTCAGACAAAACAGCAGCGGAAAACTAGAAGAACGTCCTACTCAAGTACAAGTACTGTGACTTTACCAGTATTTTACAGGATAAACTACAGAAGAAGACAATGACCAGCCAAATAGTGGCTACGCTAGCTAGCCTTGGTATGCTAGCTACCAGCTTTAGCATGCTCGTCGCAAGCTGCCTGCGCCATATTTAAAATGCCTCATTTTTCTGGGATCTGCTTTTCACTGAAAGCCAGTGCTGCACATAATCCAATGAAACATCTCCTCTAATTGACTCCAAACATCTCTGGATCCAAATCTTTGCTGTGACAGTGTCAGACGCAGTTTGCGCAGCTGGCAAAGTCATTTAAGATACTTGATTTTGCGTTGAAACGTGTGGGAGCTTGCTAGTGTAAGATGGGATTGATTTTTATGAAGATTATGTTGTCATTGGCTTATATTTCGCAGGTTTATTGAGAGAATTGACAGCATTTTCTTTATGGTAAGTATATATATTGTGAAAAAAAACTGCTCTCTCCTCACTGTGGACTGCTCCAGCTACAAGCTAACGCTAAACTAGTGACTTGGTCAGTGCGCTGGTAGAATAAAACAGACTCTGTCAGACATTTCATTGTCGAGAACAACCAAGGACGATGCATGGGAGACACAAAGACTGGCCTGAATTTCATGAATTTTCACACTGCTTCATGTTTGAGTGCTGCTTGACGGTTGCACGGTAAAGTTATGCTACTCTAAATGCTACAGCCTCAAAGTGAACTCACCCAGCTCACCAAAGCTAGGACTGCTGGGTTGCTTACGGCCATTCTGAACTTTCAATGCACTCTTAAGAGTGATGCCATGATACGTTAAAAAGGTGTTCAGTGGAACAATCAAGTTTATTTTTAACACTGATAGTAACAAACAGAAACGGGTATTTATATCTTACATATATGTATATTATAGATCTGCACTCCATCTGCAGTGCACTTATTTTTAATTTTTAAAAATGTGTCAAATAAATCCAAAAACTAGATGTTAAAAAACTGAGGAATGAAAAATGAACTTAACAACAGCATTTATCAGCAGATTACAGCATGTCCTTGTTTCTGAGAGAGCGTGGACATTTCTTAACTTCATAAACAAATACAAAATAAACAAACAATGTTAGCGCACACAGGAGCAGCCAGCAGCATCTCTTTGTTCTGAATGAACATTTCGTTAACACTAATGTGTTATGCACTTCAATCTAAAAAAAAATATGTGAAAATAAAAAATGTGCACTGTCTCTGATGTATCTGCAGGCATGTTTTGTAAGCACACGCACTGGCTGATGCAGATTATCTCAAAATGCCATACAGATGCCATCACCACACACTGAGATAATGTTTCTTACCCGCAGCCCTTTAAAGTATGTGATTTCATCAACATGACTTTACTGCTCTCTAGTGGTGATGTTGGAGAACAACAGCTACGTGTAGTACCACTTTGACGGGGCAACGCTTATGTTTTCTGGCAGAGATGGTGTAGATGTCAGTGCCTGTGATAATTCATTGTATGTCACTTTATTTTGGCTTTACTGAAACACTGTTTAGCCATGTGTTTTTCCCTCCTCACTGCAGAGCATTCTACCTCTGTATATGATAAGGTTTATTAATATGATATTAAACTCTAATTTCTGATTTAGAATTATGCTTAGTGTTATAATCATATGGAAGCTATAGTGTAAAAATAATAGGGTCACTGTAGAATTAGGCGACTAAAATGCAGTGGAAACTCTTAAAAAAAAAAAAACATTACATGTGAAATTGTAACTTAGTCAGTATGTCAGCATGTGCATCAAGATGATACAACACTGTTGTGTTGACAGCCAGACAGATGTGTGTGTTCCTCAGAGGGACTAGTGCTTGGTTTAAGTCCAGCTATACTCATCTAATGATACAACAAATGTTCAATCATACTTGATGGTAATGGCCTGACTTATGTTGTACAACCTTTCCTGACCACTGGAGGTCACAGTTTTACCATCTATAGATGACACCCCGGATAGACGTCATTGCCACATTAATTAAACTCTTTTCAACAAAAGTCAAAAACCAACCAGCTCAGTGGGAAACATCTTATACAGCATGTTCAACAGTGAAATTACAAGTAACCATTGGGACCTGGAATCTGATAAAATAACAGTCCTGGAAAACATCAAGCAGAAGCACCAAAGTGATTTTTGAGGTTTTATAAAATTCTGATGTACAACCCAAAGCAAAAAGTCTGAGAAATGTATCTAGTCTGAACAAAAATTTTTATCTAAAACAAATGAAACATTTCACCGAGGAAATTCTTATTTTATTCTAACAACACTTTTTTAAAAAGTGTGTGAAACAAGCAAGAAAACTCCCTTCAAATAAGTTTTTAAGACTGAGTCTATCAATTTCGTTTTCTAAATAAATACCTTAAAAGAAAAACTTTCCGTGCGTGTGCAGCTGATTGTACTTGTGTGTATCGACGTGTACTATATCTAACGGATGTAGAGATCACTTGCAAGATAAGTTTAAATTTAAAAAAATCTATTCAAGAGAAGTGGCGCTGTCTACCACTTCAAAAGAAGCCCATCCGGCATGACAGAACAGCTCTGAGTGTACCTTTGGGAAGTGTGCTGAAGCGTCTTGACATCGGCACACAGGAAAATTTTCAATGCCACAACATTACAATGACAGCAGCTGATAGACCTATCAGAGAACAGGAAACACTGCAAAACAGCTGTAATGTCTGACTTACTGAGCCGACAACCAAAAAAAGGCTTTTCCGTGACTGCAAAAAAAAAAAAAAAAAATGATGTTTCTACTTCACTGATCGCTTCAAAAAACACCTCACGACAAGCCTCAGCGAGCAGGCGAAGGCACACATTGTGCTGCTTTTAATAATGCAAAGTTGTGAAAAGCTGTGCTACAGTAAATACATCATAGATTTATGAAGAAACCCAGCTGTCGTTTCTTTGGCTTGGCATTGGTGGAGTGAAACAGGCACATACTCTTGCAGAACTTGAGCTACGAATAAAATGGTACACAAATCGTGCATGTTAAATGCTGTGAACTGTTTTTGAACGGCAGCAACAGAGAAGAAATATCTGAATGGCTGTAACATAACATGCAGACAGTTTGTTTGACACGGGCACTTTAATGTGTGTCCCATGTAACGATATACTGTAACCTTGCATAGTCAGCATCGCCAAGCCAGGAAGTTCTTCAGCTGAAAACTCTCAGAGTTGATTCTGGTCCAATTCTATAGTAGACACATCTGTACACACAATCTGACAGCACCCTGCCTGCTCCTCCTCCTCCTCCTGCTGCTGCTGCTGCTGCACTGCAAAACACGCCAGTCATCCGTTAAAGCATCGACTCATTTTCTATCTGATCACTACGTTCATGTTTGTATTCTTTGTATCTCATAGGCAGGCTCTATGCACAACGCCACATCCCACGCTTACTGAGGCTGAGCAGTAACAAGAAAAAACTACAGATTTACACTGATTTCAGTTTTTGGAGAATGATTTGGGGGTTGATAAAGTCCTCCAGTGATGAATAGAGAACTCCTACAAGGTACTGAAGCCTGAAAACTGTCAAAGTGCATAAAGGCAGGTGACACCATGACAAGAGTCGGCATTTCTACCCACAAGGTTGATTCTCTTCACTCAGCGCAGGACCACAGAGTCATGGAAAAATCATGACTTTTAAGCAACAACTGATGCCTGTCACCGAAACGGTGCACAGGTTTTCACTTACACAGCGTACTTAGGATGTGGCTACCTGGTGACTCACACAAACTCAGCACAACTGCAACTCTTCTGACACTGATGACTGTATGAATAAGCGCGGTTCTGCTTTTTCCCTCTCTATGTGAAGTCTTTGTCTCAATCTAGCTCGGCCACGTTTTCCTTCACACGTATTTGGTGCGATTCTGCATTCCTGTAACACGAACAGCCCTAAGCCAATCAAGTTTATCCTCGCTCTCCTCACTGCGGCATCCTCTCAGCGCAACTGCGTGGTGCATTTAAAGCAATCAAACCACCAGAAGACTGTGGTATGTTTGTCACTACTGACAAACGCCTTGTTTGTGTTTAGGTTGTGTGACAGGAAGCGATGACGCCAGTGTGTTTCGTGTGCAGTGTCAGACAGCTGCATGGGTTTCGATGAGAGCGGCTCAACATGAAAACAAACAATACTCATCTCACTGCAAGGCGTCATCACTACTACGCGACAGGCTGGTTTTAGGATTTTAGCTGAACTCCAACAGCCGTACACTGTCGATGTGCATGGTATGCACACGATGTGATATAAAAGACTTTAAAATCCCAAACTGTGACACTACCCCCCCTCCCACCTCACATTCATTGAAAAACTTATTTTACTGGATTGTTCTGGAGTCATTTCACAGGATTTCCAGGTTTTTCCAGCCATGAAAATCATAGGTGAAGACAGATGACAGTCCATTTGAGGGTGCTCATCCAGCCAGGTGTGTGACAGGTCAGTGAAGGACAGAAATGTGAAATCGTCTCATCATCTGCCTGCTGAGCTTTGTCAGACCACGGTAAATAAAGTGAGAACTGCAGGCTGGCTTCTGTGAATTAACTCTAAAAGCAAACTGATCTTTTAGCTGCATTTGCATTATTGCATTAATTTCACATGATGACAACACATTTGACATCAGAGTAACAGTGGAGGAATCTAAAGAAAGAAAGCAGTCAAAGTGATTCTTCCCAACAGCAAAATGTTCTCCGGGGTGATTTATCCAATATATGTTAAATATCATCGCAGTTAAAACTCACAGTTTAGCTTTTAACTTCTTTGCCCTGGTGTCACTTTACATAAAAAACACTAGCAAGAAGCCAAAAGCTGCCAGTGAGAGCCAAAAATACCACTCAGTGTTTTACGGTCCAAGGATTTTTGGAGATGAGTATATAGTGCCTGTTAAGCTTTTACTGAAAGCTGTTTGCCTCTCAGCGACAGCAGGAGCAGAGGTACCTTTCTTCAGAACAGAAACCCTCTAAGACCATGGCGAGATCGAGATGAAAGAAAGTTTGCAAACTGTTCAAAACACAAATGTACTTAAAAGAAATGCATCATTTCCAGAGAAGTTACATGTACAGCGCAGGTCGCCCCCCCTCAGCTCCTCAGCCTCTCTGACAGGAAGCTTTGCCCCCCCCTCCTCTTCCTCAGACCCTCCTTCGGCTGAAGTGGGCGTGCTGAGGGAACGCAGCGTGCATGTTGACGTTCCACAACGAAAGATGTGCCCACATCCGTTCACAGTGGAGACTTTGCTAGCCTATAGCGGGCTGCTCAGACTTACAGCAGAACAGCGAGCGACCAAATAGAGCAGTGTAACGGAGCAGAACGCTTCCAGCACCACTGGAGCTCACACGCAAGAACAGGAAGGGCTTCTTCAGGCTACGCACACACATATGGTCTGTGAGTGAGTTAGTGAGAAGGACAGAGAGGGACAGAGACAGTGAGACAGAGAGAGAGAGAATCCCAGGACGTGTACTTGTTAATCTGAAAATTAAAAATGACCCTCCATTAACACAACAGCTTTACACGCTCTGCTGTGAGGAGATTTTGAAGCATAATTGAAGAAGTTAACACAAACACTTTGTCCTCAGTGTCTACCTGCTACGTTGATGGACTGTCACACTGTCTCGTCTCAGTGAAAGTAGGCCAAGCAGCTCTTGATACTGACACATCCACAGGCCTCCTCACAGGTCTGTCAGTCAGTGAGCAAATTAAGTGGCGTTCAAAGACCTCCATCATCAGCCTGCTCTTTGAAATGACTCAAAAAAAATCAAGTAAAGGCTTGTCCAGTCTCAGCCCACTTCTCGCTGGCTGGAGCTCACATTCTGCTTCATGGCAAGAAGTGTTTGGACAACAGTGAGAGACGCTGGTGGCCACTGAGATGGGAACATCACCACACCCGTAAAACAGTCGACATGTCATCTTCAGACAAACCGTGAACCCGACACGGTGTCACAGCCACACGAGCCTGACAGGGACGACACAACTGGCCACGACACCGTTTTACGCTGTCGTAGCGACGTCATTCGGTAACGTTATGTCATATTATGTAACGTTACGTCGTTTTTTTTTCGTTTAATAAAAACAAAAACACCCTCCATTTTTTTTTCTTCATTTACTCTGTTTTGCACGAGCACCTCTGCTACTACGAGTCAGGACACCTTTAAAAAAAAAACGCTCGGCGCGCGCGCGCGCGCACTCACACACACACACACACAGCACACAACACACCGATTAAAAACTGCGACAAAACACAACTGTGTCTCACCGGTTTGGGCTCTTTCGGCTCACTTGGCTGCAGCACCGTCGCGTCTTGTCGTAACAAACACAGCAGATGAGCTTTCCAACAGCGTGTGAGAGTTGTTTACAAAGTTTCACCGTAAACTCCGATTGGTCTGAGCGAAGTTTAGTCGACGCCCCAAACCCTCGGTCACCGGGCCGAGTCTCAAACGTTGTTTCCTGGACTCGCTGCCTTCAAGTAGAGAGGAAACAGTGAAGGAAGCGAGCTGTTGCACGTTAAAACAAGACGACACGATAAGACGCATTCAGGAGCCTACGTCGAGTGACAATTAATAAGCTTAACACAGTGCAGCAGCACACTCAACTCCCACGTTTCCATAAGATAAAGAAGACAAGACTTTCTCTTTTGTCAAGGCATCCCATAGACTGCACCACAAGAAAGAAGTGTTATAAGCTTCATGCATGGGATAGTTGAGGGAATACATCAATTAACACCTTATTGTTAACTTGTTCAGTTAATTAAACTCATGCACATTCCCTGCAGTAATGTAAATGTATTCAGGAACTGTTAAATCAAATCAGGCTGAAGAATTAGTGGCTATTAGATCTTACTTTGGCCTGTCAGTTTATCATGTAATAAAAAACTACCGCAGCGCCCATTCAAAACCTGCCTGTTGGGAAGGATGCTTGGTCTTTTGCACTTTTCTCATTGTCAAATATCTGCAGAGCTGGCGAGCCCTGCAGGTCTATACACAGTTCCAGAGCCACAGTTTTAGACATGCGCCTCTATGTTTCCCCCCTTTTTTTTTAGCCTAAATTAACAATACAGTGTAATGCAATATGCCACCAATTTTAGTTTACTGAGATGTTCCCAAAACATGAGCCACATATTATCATTACTGTTATTTCTGCTTCTGTCTCCCACTAAGACCGCCTCCCTTTTCCCACAGTGTACTTTAGCAGAAGATGAGGAACTGAACAAATTGACAGTGTTCACTAATAGACAGATATCTTTCTGTGTGTTGACCGGGACAATGACAGCGTCTGCGTACGCTGGCAGTTTAAAAGAGACGTTACGGTACAGAAAAGAAACGCCATTCAGATAACGTCTCAGTTTCTGAAGCAGAGGCTCGATGACTAACAAGCAGAGCATGCCGGACAGACAGCACCCTGTCTGACCCCCTCTGAACACTAAAAGGGGCACTCAGACCTTAATTGATTTTCAGAACACTCGCAATGTCACTGTACAGAACCTGGATCTTGGCTATGAAGCCTGGGCTGAACCCAAAAGCAGCTACAGCATGCCAGAGTTGCTCAACCTGATCAAAAGCTTTTTCCTGGTCTATTGAAATCAGACCAGCGTCTACAGCCAATGAGGAAGAGACCAAAACATCCTGAATTGAAGTGACATTGTCACCTATGAGCCTGCCGGGCACACAGTAAGTCCGGCCAGTGTGGATGACAGAAGCCATCATCTCTCTGAGTCCGGTGGCCAGGCCCTCGGACAGTATCTTGTTATCCGTGCACAGGCTTGTGTGGCTTGTGTGAAGTGGTGGAATCAGCAGACGCACTAAAGTGCACATCAGGCGCGGCGTTAGGGGTGGGCCTGACGGGCCTGGGCCCACCCACTTGTACAACTGGCCCACCCTAAATGATTGAGAATTTTCTTAACATTTATTTCTAATGATTAAAATCAGCATTTTGATAAAACCCTCAAAACAAAAACATTTCCATCCAAAAAAAAAAAAAAACAACACTTTTTCAGCTATTGTCACATGAGGTCTAGTCTGGTCACAGCGGGCCATCATTGGTCACCACAGACATGTTACGCTCGCGCACGCACGTCACAATTTGGCGGTTGTTCGGCAAAAATGGTGACTGAGAAGAGCAGTGGATCATCACTATGGCACAACAGTTTTGTGAGTTTTCAGTCAGGCTTTCGCCCTCTGTTTCATGTTGAATACAGTAACACGTCATTTTCCAACTACGTAGAAGCGGTGTATTTAGGAAATCATATCTGCTTTTTTTATATACCTGCAAATGCATTTCCCATCGAAACTACAACTTGTAGAAAATGTAGACAATACGGGAGGTAGAGCTAAATACTCCTGCCTGACTTGCCTGTCTTCAGATTACCTTCACAGACAGTTAAGGTCATGAATGAACAGCTCGCCCTCTCTCCTGTTAAAAGTCATTGCAGCTCACCAAGTACTCTGATCGCTCTGTTTCTCCCTCTCCTTGCAATCCATTTAAAGAGTAATCTAGCCAGAACAAAAATGAACTAACAGGCATTAAAATGTCTGTTTTTCGTAATGAATTGATGAATTGATCCACTTGATCCATGGCGTAATTATAGATAATGAGATGAGCCGCGTGTGCCACTTGTAATAAATACAAACTGTTGCGGTGAAATAATAAGCTACGGCATTGAAAATGTTCATAATCAGCTAGACATACTAGTCGCCCTCCACAGCATGATACCAGTCATTTTTGTTTAAGTGAGACTACCAGTTGGAAACAGTGTTAACATTTATAACACCCAAAGTAACTGTGGCCCACCCAAAATTGAAATCCTGGCGCTGTGCCTGATGCACATACGCCATTTTCATGTTTTCATTACATTCCCATATAATTTCTTGGGTATGAATTATGTTTCGTTTGGGTGGCAATGCTTGGTAGAGGCTTTTAAGCGAGTTTCTCCCCGTCATTCTGGTATGCTACAAGTTAGGATTGGTGCTTCCTAGCGTGAGCATTGACCATCTGAGCTGCGGGCACGCTGCCCCCTGTACAGGCAGCGCTCGTATTGAGGAGAAAAAAAATAGAAAGATGTCTTTTGACTAACCTTTCAGAAGCGTCCTGCTCAATTCTCTGAGTCTGAGGTTCTGTAGGAGCCTCCTAGTGATGCGTTGTACCGTGCCGACGCTTCGGAGCGTGTGTCGAGAAATCCCGGAAGTGTTTTGTGAAGCGCGTCTCAACGCTTGTCTCATTAAGGGCGAGTGACGTCACCGGTGATGTTCGAAGTCTCGCTGGTTCAGGAATTGGTTTGACTATCGGTGCCCTTTATATGCCGCAACGGATCCACTCACACTTCGTGGGTTAGTGTTGGCGATTTGTTGGTTTGTGTGACATAGAGGTGCATTTTGCTGGAGCCTGTGAGAAAGAGAAAGTTTTCCCTGCGTGGGAACATTTTGATCTGATCTCCCCTCAATAAAAGAAGTACACTTTCAGTGACATTATTACATGTGTTTTATGTTTGATATGTAATGTACTATATTCTTCACAGTCTTTTCTTTTAATCCAAGGTGAAGTGTTTGCTGTGTGCTGAAGAACTGGGGTACAACAACAACACCTCATCCATGCTCAGGCATTTTCGTGCTTTGCATGAAAATAATGAGGGGAATGTGCTCGGACTCAGTCCATATTTGTTTCTGAATAAAAATGAATGAAGTGCTTAAGTCACATTCACTGCCCTCTTCATGTTCACAAGCACGTCCACCGCCCCTTACCTTGTTAAAACACTGCAGCAGTTTGAACACAAGTGTGTCATTATGAGTTATTCAGATGTTGACAAAATTATTTACTGATAAAGATTTGACAAGTAATATTAGATTCCATTGTATTGTCATGTCACATACCCATAACACACTAAACAAAAATCAAATTTTATTTATATGAATGAATCCATGAATGATACCTGAAATGCATTCATTAAGATGAATTGATTTATTTCTCATGGGTGCACTGTTGCAGGACGGTCTTAAGTGTATTACAAATTGATAAAATTACAATTACAATTACCTATAGTTTACAGGTTCCTCTCCGAAGCATCGGCACGGTGCCACCCATCACTACCTATAATATATCTGGCTGTTTAACAGTCTTTGACCAGCAGGGGGGTTTGTGTGCACATGAAGCCTCAAGAAATGAACCTTTTTGTGAACCTTTTGGCTGGAAGGCTTCAAGAACCCAGTGAGCCAGAGACATTTAAAACATGCAGAATGAGAGTGATATTATCACTTCTTAACCTGCCGGGCACACAGAACGTTTGGAGTCTGGAGGCCAGAACTTTGGGGAGGATTTTATAATCTCCACACAGCAGAGAGACAGGTCTCCAGTTCCTCAGGTCTTGTAGATCACCCTTTTTGGGCAGCAGGGGAATAATTGCCCTCCTGCAGCTCAACGGCAGCTGTCCTTTACTCAAACTGTCCCGAAAATCCTCAAACAGATCCTCACCAACCACTGACCAGAAAGACTTCTGCTGGTAGTCTGTCAATGCCAGGTGCTTTGTCATATCCCAGGTCTGTTGTCAGAGCATAAAGAGTGGATGACTTTTCTCTGACCGTTCTCTTGCTCCAGACCAAAGAGAAAATGAGAGGGGGCATCCATTTCAGTGGCGCTCGTTAATGGACTAGAGCGCCCTGTGCTGTAAGGCCCAACAGGTTGGCTAAGGCAGCCCTTTTGGATTCAAGGGCTTCAACATGCCCTGGACTTCCAGCAGAATCCACTAGACTTTGTGGTTCTACTACTTCAGTCTCCAGATCCTGAAAATATCTGGTAATGTGCTTGGTGACATTGCGAGTATACTGCTGACAAAACTGTTTAATCTGACTCTTTCCGACATCCCACCACTGCTGCACTGAGGAAAAGGAGGATTTGTTTTCTCTGTGTAAAACCCATAAATATTCAAAAGCCTCTCTAAAAGATTTATCATGTAAAAGCCCAGTATTAAAATGCCTACATGTGCTGCGTAGCTTCACGTTCTGAATGTAAAAGGAGCACTGAACAAATCGATGATCAGAAAAGCCAACAGGAATGATTTGACACAGTTGAAAAATATTAAAATGACGTTTAAAACTATAAAATCGATCAAGTCTGGCCAATGATAGCAAGTTGTCTCCAGGTGTACTGTCGGTCAGTCCTGTTAAAACCTCTCTCTTTTTAAAATATGACCACACATGATCTCCTCCACCTCTACAGAACAGGGAGTGAAGCCCTTTGGGAAGAGCAGCCCGACTCCACCACTGTTGGACCATTTATGGCTGAGACAGACCTGTCCAGGCCGCTCCTTCCTGCACAAAAACCACATCGAACTTCTTTATTTCATTTAGTTTGAGCAGAGAAGCTCTTTTCACATCACTTCTGGCTCCGTTGATGTTCAAAGAACCTATATTTAAATCACACATAAGGAAGGAAATTGCTGTCACTAAAAACAACACACATACCACACATACCAGCAGTATGTGGACAGACGTTTCTGATTCAGTCATCATCTTCTATGAGCTGCGCTCTGACTCTGGTCACGATTTTCTTCAGCCGGTAAACCTCTTGTTCACCGAAGGCATCATTTTCCTTCCTTCGCTGAGTCACAGACCTGACAAAACATCTTAAATCAGGGAAAAACATTTCAGGTTTAACTGCTCTTTGGCCTTTAGCTTCAACCAGGAATCTTTTAATTTTCTCCGGAGGATAAAACATTGTCTCGTCCTCCTGTGAGGGTGTCCACTCACATTCGTCCTCATTATCCGACAGCTCCTCCATCGCTCTCTTGGTCTTAGCTCCACTCTGTTCTTTGTCACTGCTGTTCTTTCTTTTACCAGGATTATTAGAAGGACTTAGTTCATCAGACACGTTTTTCTCCATCAGCACTTCATTGATCACACTGTCAATAATCTGCTTGCAGCTTCCTTTATTTCTGTTGCCTTTCTTTTTCTCTGGTTTCTCACTGGTCTGGACATTTCTTTTCCAGCCTCAGTTTGAACCTGGTCCACATTCTGCTCCCTGTCCTGCATGTCTGCCTCTGTCTCCTTTGTTTTCTCAGCAGACTTCTTCTCACTAAGCGAGTCTGACCCAGGCCACGCCACGTCAACTGAGGCAGAGCGGGCTGATTGGCAGCTGGAATCGTGGGTCGCTCTGTGGCCCGATCGGCCACCAGACGCGTGGTCTAAGGACAAGACCGCACCAAATGACCCTCCACACCGCAACCGAAACATTTCATGCTTTCTGAAGAAGCGAACATGATGTAATTGAAACCTTCTACCTCAAAACTGAAGGTCAGGTTCAGCTCCTCCAAGCTAGTGATGGAAATTCCTCTCTTTTGTGGCTCCTCAGATTTTTTGTTGCTTAAATTAATTTATTACCAAAATAATGTAAAATTATGTGTAAAATGAATTACTAATGCACAAAACATACTTCATATCAAATGTTAATTATTTTTATGGCTTATTATACTCAACATGGAACAGAGTGCTACAAAAATATTAATTTCAAAGTACAAAAACAACAGATCCAATCCAATTTGTATGTACAACATTTATAAACTTTTAACTATTTACAGTGAAACAACATAGAGAAGCTTAGAGAATCACACAACAAAATATAAATGAAAATGTGCTAAACAAAAAGAAAAAAGCAGCGTCCAGGTAACTGTTTTAGCCAGTCTTTAGTGAAGATTGGCATTAAGAAAAACCAACTGCCTCAGCTTTGAGGGGCTGATCCTGTTTCCTCTCTCTGTGAAGATTCTCTCTGAGGGGAATGATGTTGCGTCAGTGCACAGTCTCCGTGCCTGGACGCGTGTAAGACGTGGGTAGACTGAAGCCTCGGTCTCCCACCTGCTCAGTGGGTCCGCGCTTCTCTGGCAAAGATAAGATCTCACTTTCAGTATTGCATCTGCTGAAGGATTCCTTCTTGTAGTGTCTCCAGTTGCTCGCTCTTCAAAGAACCTCCAAATAGCAGATGCTTGTGGCTCCTCTTGTTCGTCCTTTGTTGCCTCTTCTCCCTCCTGGCCCCTTGGCAGTGGAGTCGGCTGGCTGTATCTTGCTGCTGCTGCAGTTATTCTCTGAGGAGCTTCATCAGCCGCTCTGTTTTCATTACCGGCCAGCTTTTTGAATCTTGGGTTAAGCACGGTGGTTTCTGAGAGAATACTGTTGCATTCTATTCTGTGGAACTTTCTGTCCACGGATGCAGGTGAGCAGTACACTATTACAAAGAAAACTGGCTTTCCAGGTCTGATGTGAAAGACTAAGAACAAGGCTTTCAAATGATCTATAACTGAGTTGATCAAAATGTTAATATTAAAACAAATTAGCTAACACCTGGCTTGGTATAACCAGAGAGGATTAACAGCAACCTTCTCTCCTACATGGTGCTGGGTCATCAATTCTTCACCAAGTGATTGTGATCCGATCACTCAAACCACTTGCCGAGGTGGTCTTGGAAGCATGTGACCACATATCTTTTGTAGTGTAAACGTTAATGCGTATTGACGGGTTTCTGACAGGGATGTAACAAGAACATAACTCAACAATGCAGGATGTGACGGTTGTTTGGTTTACAGTGTATCACCACCAACATAAATGGAGAGGAGTACTGATGTACAAGTTCCTTTTTTGTCTTGTCCTGTGCTCATGTACATTCTGCAAGTTTCCTGTCATTAAAATCAGGGGGAATATCAGTTATATATTCTATATGTATTGTATATTAGTTCTCGAAACATTTTTGTTTTCTGAGCTAGCTCTCAGTGCATGTGAAACAAACATGGAAACATGTAATAACTGAGCTCTGGGCCCTTTGACTGTGCAGCAGATGTAACCTAGGAAGTAACAAAATCTTAACACAAGTGGTGAGCTGGACACCTTGCAGAAGCAGGACAGACACAGGTGTGAACAGCTATGTGTCTTGGCTGCCAACTTGAGATCGGATCACCCAAAACTCATGTTAATGTGGTGTGAACAGGGCGTAGGTTTGCGTATCTGTTTACATCAGAGTGTGGTGATCCTGTAACGGGCTAGTGGAGGACCCAATTGCAGTGCCGGCCGATTTACAGGGAAACGGACAACCGGGGTAACGCTGTGTCGTGCTGAGCAGAGAGCCAGCTCAGACGGAGTTACTGTGATGAGAGCAGATCGAACGCGGAAATCACTGACAGATTTCGGCGTGGGTGAAACCACTCTTGGAGGAGGAATATGCTCTTTAATACGACCGAGGTGGTGAGATCTGCACACCCGCAGACACAGGGATTTAACGTACGGAGTAGTCAGGAACAGGCGAGGTTGAAAACTGGAGATTTTACTGTCCTTCAGATCCATTGTCTCCTGCCTTCCTGATTTGCCTGGTGCACCCTGATCCTCATCAGTGTCCGGTGTTCTTTGGGAAGATTTCAACCACTGCCTGCCCTGCTCTGCTGTTTGATTACAATACAACATCAAGCCAGCCCTGCTCCGTCACTGAGGATATGCACTAACTAATGTTATAATAAATTGCTCTTGGTTGAACTTTTACATAATCTCCAACACTGAGTTCTACAAACCCGTTTCCAAAAAAGTTGGGACACTGTGTGAGATGTAAACAGAAACAGGATGTGATATTTGCAAAACACAGAAACCTCATATTTAATTGAAAATAGCACAAAGAGCAGAATGCTTTCCCATTCTTGCTTGATGTACGATTTCATCAACTCAACAGTTTTGGGGTCTCCTTGGTCATATTTTATGTTTCATAATGTGCCACACATTTTCAATGGGTGACAAGTCAAGACTATTGGCAGGTGACTCTTTTTCTACGGAGCCATGCTGTTTAATACATGCAGAAAGTGGTTCGGCATTGTCTTGCTGAAATAAGCAAGGCCTTCCCTTAAAAAGACGTCACCTACTTTGTGGCTGTAAGTTTTTTAAAGTAGCACTGTCAGGCTTGGCAGTATCCTCCTGCGTGTTTCCTTGTATTTCCTGCGTGTTCTCTCCCTGTCAGTGAGTCTCTGTCTGTGCCTTAGCTGAACTCCCCCCCTGCTGCCAGCCCACCAGAGGTTCATCAAGCAACCAACACTCACAGTTTATAAACCCCGATCCTTCACTCCCATCTTTGCCAGATCATCAGTTATCCCATGTGGTGCTTTGTGTAGGCTACTCTAGTTCTGCTTTTGCTGGTCTGCTGCATGCTTTGTGCCCCTGACTCCACATCTGTGGTTTGTCTCCTCTGCCTAGAAACCTCTGTGTCATTCTCCACATGGATCTCCTGTTGTACGTCGGCCAAACTCGGCCTGCTTCGTCTCCCTGATCTTCCTTCGTGTGCCATTCCTCATAGCCCGTCCAGGTGAATGCTGAATTGCACATTCTGAACATTTATACTGTCACAAATAAACTGCTTGCACTGATCTCTGTCTACCACTCTGCTTTTGGTCCTACAAGCTCACCCATTATGACCAGCACTTAAGACACCTTTTACAGTGATATGTGTGTATAACCTTGTACAATTATGTAAGATATCATCATCACAAAATATTTGTAGTGGTTAAAGTTCAAATTAATCTTTGACATGGCTCTAGTTGAAGTGCTTGCTGGTCTTTCTGTGTCTGAGTTTGATCATTTTATAGAGCATGTTCTGAGCATGGAATAATTGAGCTTGCATTAGTTAATTTGTGTCTGTCAGAAAAAAAAACTTGTCTTAATTTGATCTGAAAATAACACTCTTTTGTTTTCAGTTCAGCCTCACTAACGAGGGGTCACTTAAGAAACCCCCCTATCTGGTTCAGACCTGGATGTCATTCAGTAGCAAAATAAGAAATAAGAAGTAAACTCTTCGATGAGTGGTCCTTTTTACTGTTTTCCACAGTATTCTCACCATAGTCATACAACACCATGAGCAGGTGAGGAGCGAAGTGTTTCAGTCTGCTTACTGTTTGTCTTTTCCAGCCTTCTACACACAGCATTTCAGGTGCGTAAGGTGAATGATAGACCTGAGCAGCTGAAAGGGCTAAATTGCCCTGCTGACAGTCGCAAAGGCAGTGGTTTGATGACTCGATTTGCATTTTCACTTTTGCTTGCTTTCTATTGCTCCCTATCTCTATTTATAGCTCTCTTCAACTCTGTCCTTTCATGCTCTTTGTATTTCTTTTCATCTTCTCTTCTTACAGCCTTCATACAGAGTTGACGTGTCTTTCAGATCAGTAACATGATCTCCACAGTTATATTTGTTGTGTACATCACCTTAAAGTATATGGACATACCTTTGGGACCAGAAAATATATTTGGTGTAGTCAAAATCATCAATTAATATGACCTCTTATTTTGTTTTCCTGTGACATGTACCACCAATGAAATTCACATTTTATTCATGTTTCATTGTTTGGCATTCAACTCTCATTGGGCCACACCATGGCTAACAAACCACGTTCAAGAGTCTAACAAAATTAAATGTTTCTGTCATGTTGCAGGCGGACGACATTGTCTTAGCAATGTGACACTTTTGCAAGAGTACTATTAAATGTGGTTGTGGCTTCTAGTTTGGGTTGTAACTGCTAAAGCCAATGGCACGTTGTCAGTCGTGTGTCCATTTTGTCTGCTGCAGTTTCTGAGAATGGTTTACTTCCTCCCTTATCTGAAGAGGCAGCAGTGCTCTGCAGGCTACTGCTGTTTGCCACCATTTTCAGGCATGTGCACACATGCATGCACACAAATCCTCCCTCCTCCCAGAAGCTATTCTTTTACTATGATTGCCACCTTCAAGACGTATATGTACATCACTGTGACTGCATTTTCTTTGCGTATGTACTGCCCAGGAACATGGCATGCTGCCTGATTCTTCTGTCTGTTGACTGAACTGTAACATATACCGTATGTCAACGTGTTGGTCTGCTGCAGCATTCGGTTACATGACTCTCTGAAAGTGTCAGGAAAAAGCATATTGTATTAGAGAAAAGATGCTGATATCAGTCTATATAGTGCAGCACAGTGATAAAGTAAACAGGAATACAGTACTGTAGATAAAATTTAGCTCTGTTTGGGGAAAAATGGCATTAAATAAGAATTATTACATATGACACACTAATTATTCGTCAAGTGTAGTCAGCATAATAAGCTGTGCTCTGTACCAGTTTTTACCCTAATGCACAAATTAACTTTGAAAATGAGTCATTAAGCAGTCATTAAACATCACAGTTTTTGAACGCAGTTTGGCATGTAGCTGTGGCTATATGGAGAAGCTTGGTTCTCAAGTGACCACATTAGCAGCAGGGCAAAGTAAATGGGCATTGTTACTGGAGAGGGATGAAAGAAACCTCTGTTATCCTTCCACCAATGACTCCTGACAGTCAAGCCTTACTTGTTTCTATACAGCAAAACCGACATGACAAACTTCAGGATGTGTTAGAAAACCAAATAATCTGTCGAATGATCATGAGTATGACACATGAAACAATAACATCTTGTCTTTCTTGCAGCTGTGGCTCAGGAGGTAGAGCTGCCGTCCACCTATCAGAAGGTCGGTGGTTCAATTCCTGGCCTCGGCAGTCAACATGCGGAAGTATCCTTGGGCAAGATACTGAACCCCAATAATCTGCCCCCGATGCTGGTAAATGCTAAATGCAGACTTGAGTTGTAAAAGTGCTTTGAGTGGTCTTCAGACTAGAACAGCACTATACAAATACATTTACCGTTTAAATGGCTGCTTTAGTGAATTTACTTACAGTGATCCAAAACAGCTTTTTGGGTAAAACACTGCAAAAGAACAATGTATCCACAAGTTTTTTCACAGGTCTGGTAAGTGTTGTGCTCTGTGTGCTGACACCTTTATGGTAGGCATATCAGACTTAGAGAAAACTGCCGTGTTACGCAACTGTACACCTAAAAAAGCTATACCAGTAGGCCACCAGCTACTGGAGGACCTATTCTATTATGGCAGAGGCATGGTGTAGTAAACAAAGGAGAAAATGGTCCACACTCTGGCAACAAACAAAAGAAATAACAGCGCACACTCAAAAACTGTTTTTCTTGACTACATGTCAACCCTGCAAAGAGAGTTTCTGAATATCTTCCTCAGAAAGAGTTTTCTAAAGGCTCCATTCTGAGTGACTTAAAATACTTATGGCCGCTGACCTCTTGCACTGCGGTACATTGCTCTGCCTCTGTGTTAGTGCTACTCTGTGCTTCTACAAACTGGGGGTGTGCTGACTGCCATCTTCCCTCAGTAACACACTGACTACTGATAAGTACCTCACACAACTCAGCTATCCCTGTATGGACTGCACAAAAGGTTGCATATTAGACTTAGAATTAGACTGAACTTTATTGATCCCAATTTGGGAAATTCTTTTGTTGCAGCAGCAGGTTAAACAATAGACATAAATATAGACTGAACCTAAGAGAAAAGAGTGTTCTTAAAAAACAAGTATAAAAACATAGAAAAGCAGCAATTCTGAAAATATAGCTAAGGATGTAAAATATACAAAAGATAACTAAGAATGTAAAATATATAAAATATATGTATATATTTAAATTTAAGTGTATAAACAAATAGTATCATCAGTTCTTAAAGAGAGAGAGAGCCAGAGCTATAAAGTAAGTACCAGAAAGTTGTATATTTGTATAGTTGTATAGCACTGTCCTATGCCAAACTCCATTTCCTGTTGTGGCAGCACTCCTCAAGTTCCAATCAAAACTCGTTTCTCTCTTCCTGTGGGTCTGCCCGCTCCACTCCAATCAGCTTGACCCCTTCAGAGACAGATAAAAAAAACAAGTTCCTGATAGTCATATATCCGAAACTGAGGTTCAGAATCTACAGAGAGTTCTTTGAGATCGTATTTGTGGTGAGCAAATTATTTGCTCAAGTTGCTGTACTTGCTCAAACATGCTCCCACCTTCCTACACACACCTTTGCTCAAACTAATTCATGTTGTTACAGGGTCCCTCAAGACCCAGCCGAGACTGCTGTCACTTGCTGTGGGGCCCAGCGGATTCGCTGTGATTAACTCAGCCCCAGACAAGACCCAGAGCCTGTACCGACAGACATCATTGAGGACAGTGTAAGTTCTTAAGTGATAATTTTTAAAGTCTGGTTTGGGACTCCACTGATAATACTGGATGAAGAGTTTACAAGGTCTTACACACAGTGATGCGGCAGAAAGTGACGTGACAAAAGCCACTTTGGTCTCTTTGTCTCCAAGCAACGTTTTGCTTCTGTACCGCATGTCTTCAGTGTTGCTGGTGGGTCTTTTAAGGGCCCTTTCACACCTAACTCATTTGGCCTGGACCAAAATTACAGGTGAGAAACCTCACCTGGACCATGATCCAGACCAAACAGCTGAACCTTGATCCAATGAAAAGAGGTGGTCTTGGTCCAGATCAGCCAAACCATGGTTGGTGTTGTTCAACTTCAAGTATATCTACCAATGTACCCAATGTCACTGAAAACACTGGTGAGTGCTGGTGATTCAAATGAAGTCACCTTGTTTCCTCTCTTTTTTGTCTGTGCTTCTCTTTTCTACTGCCATACTACAAAAATATTTTTTAAGCAGTCATTATTTCAGCACAGTACAGCTTATCCCACCAAAAACACGAGCATAGCCTACACTGATGTAAACGAGGACACAAGATATAATGACACATAGAGAACAGTGAATGAACTATTCATCAAGCAGGTTTGTCTTCTAATGCAGATTAGTGGGAATGGTAGGTTATTGGCTATCACACTTACGCATATATTTTTAATTTAACATACAAATGTAACTCTATTTCATTTTACAGGAGGAAATGTAGCTACCAGCAAAATGAGCCTGGCAGGGCAGAAAGCAGAGGGTCGAAGATGCTGACAGTAGACAGGAGAGAGGGGATGCCTCTCTGGCAAAGAGAATGAAAATGCAGCAGGAGACTGAGAAGAGGCACTGCAGGATACTACAGGAGCAGCAGGAAGCCACAGATACAATGTTGAAGAACTTTATACTCACATTCATGCAAGGCCTGTCTCACCAGAGCCAGACTCCACACCATGTAGCATCGTGGGGTCCCATGCCTCCCTGATATTACCCAGCTCCTCCAACTCCTGATGACTGTGGCTGCCCAGCGGTGTCCACATGTACCAACTACCCAGGCCCCACCTACAGACCCCTTTGGTCAGACCCCATGCATCCTATATCAAAGTGATAGTGGTGAACAAAGCAATGAAAAACAACATTTTCAGTAACAGCCAAGTCTGGCGGTCAGAAGCTGGAAAAGAGACACAGTTATGCAGAAAGTGTATGAGCTGGATTCTCTAACTCTCTAAACAGTCCTCTGTTTGGCTATGTTGCTTCTCCTGAGTCTGCTATATGTCTTTGGTGGTGGTTCTATAAGTCTTGACCAAATGTTTGAAGTTTGTCATCTCTCCCCTGCAATCAAACAACATGTGCTGAAGAAAGATATAGTTACAAAAAGTACAACTATTTCAACATCAAACCTTTGTGAAACAGTGATGAATTTATTATAAGTACTCCAATACAAGGCCAAAACAATGAGACACTTATTGTAGATGGTTTCACTAAATATAACAAAACAAGACTGCAATGCAAGAACTACAAGTGCAAAATGTATAAATGATTACACAGTAATCAATAATCAAAAAGCAGTTATTGTTGAATAATACGGTGTTTAATAGTAAAATGTGTATATGTACACTGAAAATATCTGATTGATCTGATTCATTTTTATATGGTATTATATGTTGCTACCATATATATTAACAATGTAGTTAATTTTAACATGCAAGTGTATTAACACAACATATATACTAATATTCAGTATGCTTAGATATGTTTTTCTTATTGATTTTAAATACTTCTGCCTTTTATGTTTGCATGTATAATATCAACATATATTACAAGGTATATGTCAACAAAATAAATATATATGTACTATATAGGCATAAACAACCAACACAAGAGATTTGTGTATGTCTGAGAAAAATGAAGTGTAGTGTTGGACAAGTTATTTTCAAAAACGTTATTTGTAACAATATAACGACAATATGCGCATAAACACGACATTGATGTCCATTAAAAAGCACAGAATAAATATATTTATCTACATTTTGCTACCTTGGCTTTGCTACCTTGTAAACCACACAAGTACACACACGCACACACACACACACACACACACACACACACACACACACACACACACACACACACACACACACACATAAGACAACCTGGAATGAGAACAAAAGCTGTGTTTTAATTATTAAATCAACTAAATTATTATTCATTCATTATTTCACTGAGTAATTGAATCTTAATCATTCTGATAAAGCAAACCACACACGCACCGTGTAGTTGTATATATTTAATACCTTATACTGCATGAAAGATGTAGTATGAGCCACTCTTGTTGTAACAGTTTGCAAACTGTTAAAAGCATATTTAAATACATCTCCCTATAGAGGCAGTGAATTAAGCATTATGGTATTAGATCCTTAGATCCTCAGAGAAATTACTGCTGCACATCCCACAGGCCACTTTAAATACAAGGATGAATGAGCATTTTCCACTGTTGGTCCCAGACTGTGGAGCAAACTGCCTCTCATGATTAGATCTTCCCCTTCGGTTGATATTTTTAAATCCTGTTTTAAGACTCATCTTTGTACTTTAGCCTTTGACTCAGTCCCCCTTTGAGCTTACAATTTTATCAGATGTTTAAATGAGCATGAGTGTATTATTCAGTCTATCATGTACTCAGCTTTAGTTCATATTCATTTGTTTTATTTACTTAATTCCCTTTTCTCTTTGGTCAACATCTGTTGCCTTAAATGTGTTCTGTAATTTCATTTGAGTTAATTTGACCATTTACATTATCACCATTTTACTCCTTACTGACTTGGTTGTATATGGGCTATAAATTTGGCACTGAAAAAGGAAACACTTGTATTGGAAAAGTTGTGTTGGCCCTGGAAAACGTTCCACTGAAAAATATTACACATATATTTGTCGTTTTGTGTGTTTCAATGACAATCTTATTTCTTTTCTTTTTCAGTGACATTTTGTGAAGTTTGTTTGACTGTGCCGTTGTTTTTCCATTTAAAACCGAGCTGGGCTACACTTAACTTTTAAGTCAACTGTTNAGGAGTCACAAGTGTTGAAGTCACCTGTATTTCTAAAAGCCTCTGATAAATGAATCACCACCAAGGTGGGTTCACATAATTAGTCTATTACAGCAGGGAATTTAACTGAAGGGCTGGCTTTGATGAGACAAAATAAAAATCTTGATGATAAGAGAAAGCAAAGATGAAATGTATTTGCTCACAGGTGTCATGATGTTCATGTAAAAGGTAGCGGGGAGAGAGGACATCAAAGAGGGACTGAAATAAATGTGTTCACAGGTGACAGAACTATCGGAGGTTCTCCTCTTCCTGCTTGATATTAATATTATTCATACACACATGCTCACATACATGCAACTGCACACACAGACACACATAACAAATCTGTAAACAAATTCAGGCACTCTAGATGGATTCTTTGGCAGAGCAATTTTGGCATGCTGTTACCATTTACAATTTCAAAGTGTTTACATGTGCCGTACTATGTGTTTGTGGCAGGAATTAATATTCTGTGGAGATTCTGAGTCAAGGCAGAATGGCCAATTTCTTCTACAATAGCAGTTAAAAAATATAAAAGGAAAGCAACTACTCAAGTCAGTTGAATTTTATTAATACAGCTCAATATCTATCACAATTCAGTACAACAAAGTACAACAGTGTAGCAAAAGATAAAACTTTCAAAAATCCTGGAGTTTATTTTATTGTGCCTTTAGGGACCCATTTATAAGGTCTGTTTTGTTTGACCCTGGGTGGTAACTGTAATACTGCTCAGTATCATGGATGTCGAGGAAGAACTGAAGAACTTTTTTAGTAGTAGGAAACCATATGCGAGGAGGGCCACTTATTATAGTGATTGTCTCATCAAAATAATTGCAATATTTATCTAGGTGAAGAAGAGAGTGAATTCTGTCACAGGAGGTCCAGCTTCAGTGTGCAATCAAACAGTTCTTCAGAGAGAACACCACTGAAATGATGTGTTTGATTGCTGTTATCCTGCTGTGCTGTCTGCTGACAAATAGAAATAGTCCACTATTTCCTGATAAGAGAGTGCAGGTTTTGTGGGAATGAAGCAGCAAGGAACAAGTGGGAAAAAAAAAAAGGAAAGTGAATCAATTCATGACCTCACAAATGTAGATATATTAAAGACTGTAAATAGGATTAGACTAGGGAGACTGGAAAAACAAGGACTGGCCAGACTATCATAATATAACAATAAAGACACTGTTGTTTTTAAATGTAGTTTATTCTTTTCAGTCGGTGTACCATAATGGTTGTGGACAATTTCATCACGCACCAAGTCCACTGGGCTTATTCCCACCCGGAGAGGTGGTGGCATGATGGCAATCATGTTCTTTGATTGCACCACTTTCATGGCTGCCTGGCCCCTCGGGGTGGAGCTCAAAGTGAAGCAGGTGAACATGATGTCCTGGATTACAGACTATTTAATTGACAGATGCAGTGCAGTTTGGCCTCCTGCAGAGTGTTGTGGTGTGCAGAAAGGATGCTCGGTAGGAACCATACTGTCACTTTTTCTATTCACTCTCTGCATAGCAGGCTTCAGAACCCATCTGCACCTGACAACTAGAACTAGTGTTGGACTTGACAGTGCTCCAGGTACGTACAGGGGTTCATACTAATAATAAATCGGGCCATATGGAAAACACAGTCTGAGGATGCTCAAACCAAAGTCATCAACACCATCAGACTTTTTTTTGTGTGTTTGTTTGTTTTAAACCAATACAGTATTAGAAGTCATGGCAATTTATGTTTCTGTAGTTGCATTTTTATTTGTGAGGTGAGTCAAAGGAGTTCAAGTCAAAACCTGTTTTTGCCACTAAAAACTAAAACAAATAGAGGGATCAAAATGTTCCTAGTGTTGCATATTAAGTTTAAAGATGTCTGCCTTGGCAATGGTAAAATAGCTCTTAAATTGGTGGCTTAGATATCTGCAGTGTGCTGTTAAGCGATTTGCACTTGTGCAACCTGACAATCAACCTTTTGGTTGATTTGTTCATGTTACTGTACAGAGGCTGAGCTAATCTACTTACCATGTGGCTTGCTTATGCTTTAACTGCACCAACTGGGTGGAAGTGTGAGATAAGCACAGTGTTGGACTGTTTGTAACTTAAAGCCTTTGTGTATATTAGAACTGGTATATCATAACTTTACTGTTTATCTGGTGCTTCAACATATGTGCGATTGTGATCAGATGATGGGAAATTTTACTTGCACTCCAAGTTATAAGCCACTTAAGTTGAGTGTATTCGTATATTTGGCTGCCATGTATTTGTTTTTGTCTTAGACAGCACAAGCTTCATCTCCCGTCTGCAAACCTCAATGGTTGCCGTACTGTGCTGTTAAATTACAAGTCAGTAAAGAAGGTGTTTAATGAAATCTGAGCATCCTGTATGTTCTGACCAACATCCCAAGGTGAGCATCACTATTATCAGTCCTAACTGATAACCTGCTCAATAGCTTCATTCATTTTGCCTGAAAAATGACATTTGCATTATGAATGAATATGTCATATTACTTTATTAAATACATACATTTTGTCTGTGTTTAGCTCTAAAATATCTGCACAATTAAACTGGCTACACAGGCTCCAAAGTGCTACATATTGGCCACAACAGAATCATGCGTGTTCATCTGTTTCCCAGTTTCTCTCTGCGAGAAACACTAATAGCTCACAACAAGAGCCAACTACCCATTTCTGAGAATGTGCACACAGGTAACTATTTAAATTTAATTGGAAGATATAAGAATAAAAATGAGTTGTTGTTTTTTAGACAGGAAAACAGTATGCAAATCAATCCGAAAAAGAAGACATACAGATTTTGATTGCTTAATTAAGCCCCACAGTTTTGATCTTTGCCTCTAACTATTCCAACTGGATGCTGCAGTTTTTTGTGGGTTTGCTTAATTATGATGCTTAATCCATAGGCTCTCCTGAGGGTTGGACCACAGCACTGCAGTAATTAAATCAAAGAACTGAATGGAAATGAGGAAATGTTTTTCTTTCGTTGCTAATCGTTCTTTCTGAAGTTCGACAATGAAGGAAAATCTCAGTATATGTTATTGTGTTTACAAGATATGATTCAGACAATGTTAATTATTTGCAGATTTCAGATAGCAGTGAACTTGGGATGAGTGAATCAAACATGAGACTGAGAAGTACAAATCAAGAAAATGAATATAAGACTGAGTCACTTATGTGGGAAACATTTTAATACACTATAACCTTGTTAATATGAGGCCCGCAAAGGACAGAAGCCACTGGAGACCAGAGCCATTTTCAGCCCAAACCATTTCCCAATTATTTTTCATCAAACTGATTGATTCTGACTAAATTCTCATCAGTGCTTCATTATAGAGCTCTCCTAATGCATGCTCCATACATCTGGTGAATTGGCTTTGACTTTGAGCAGACAAGTAAACACACAAGCACACATAGACGCACATAAGACAAACACATACACAAGCCGTCTTCTGGACGAAGCCAGTCTCGTTCATTGATAAACAGGACGTGAGTGAATCATTTAAGTGAGATTGTATGATTGTTTTTACTCAAAAGAATAAAGAACAAATAAAATCGCAGCCAGAGCGGCAGATTTTTGATGCACTGAATCTTTGTTGAACAGACTGAAACTAATTAAACATTTCTAATGGATTCAATTATTACACCCCAGTTTGCATGTTCTGTTCTCTCACACCTCGACTCGTTCCGAGGGTGCAAACTAATAGCCTCAAGAATAATAACAGCAGATTTTGTTTATATGAGAAAGTACATTTACTCTGTACTTGAGTACAATTTTGAGGTACTTATACTTGAGAATTTCTATTTTAAGATACTTTATAATTGTGGATTAGTACAGTATATTTCAGAGGGGAAGCGTTGGATAATTTTTCAGGTTTAATACCTATAGTTTGTTTCAGATGAAGATTTGACATTAAAAAGCACATGGTAAGATTATTAAATACAACACGTTGTTAAAGATTAAACCAGTAGTTCCAAACCTTTTAGGTTTGTGACCCATTAGTGTGAATGGTTTCCCTTATAGACTTCTCAGATTGTGTCATTTAAATTTGAGACCCGAAGTGGTAAAGTTATCCAATATGTCACCCAAAAAAGTTAAGATGAGAAGTTCAAATTGAAACACTATAAATCAGTGTAGCAGAGCTTGTTTTTTCTTCTTGTCTAGCCCCTTAGTTGCATCTCACCGCCTTATCTTGTCAATACTCAGAGGGGACCCGATCCCTATGTTACCTAATACCTAATATAAAAGTGGAAAATATCTCCACCTCATATCAGTACAGCCTTTTTTCACAGAACACATAATTGTCCTTTTGATAATACTTATTTGCTTTTATTTAATAGGATTTTTAATGCAGGACTTTTACTGCTAATGCAGTATTTCTACATTAGAATATTGCCACTTTTACTTTAGTAAAAGATTTGCATTATTCCACTGAATAGACCCATACATGCTGTTCCTTGACCACAAACTCTTCACCTACCATCCATCTCAACATATCGGAGTGATGGGAGTGGGTGTGGTGGGTGTGTAAGCAGGGGTGTCAGAGGCCAGATGGTACCAAGGAAAAACCAACAGTAGCCTTCCCATGGTGGATGGTTTTTTGTCAGAGGCTTACATTGGGCTGCCCAGGGAGTGCTAGCAGGCTAATTAGCACAGTGCCAAGTGCTTAATCCCCATCTAAATCATTAGTCTGTGAAACAAACAGTGGTGTTCAGATTGAGGGTAATTAAGAGCGATCCATGACACACAGACTGCTATTCCTCTAAGCTCAGCTGCACTGTCAAAACAACTCTTTAGCTTGAATTCAGCAGCTCAGCAGCATTCCCAAATGTGAATATATACTGTACATACCGTCACATCATGTGTGTCTATACAGTAAACATTTACACTAACGCTGCTATACTGTAGCAGGCAAGACTGACTGAGAACTGCAGGTCCTCAGCAGAACTGTATATATGTAGTTAAATGTTTACTCGTCTGCAATCATACTGCATTCTAATGCATTCACAATTAAAGCCAGTGATACAGATCAACTCTGCCCTGTTGAGAGACTTTGGTATGGCAGCAATCACTGCTTTGGAAAAGGACTGATGTGGAAAATGTGTAAAAGCTGATACATACAAACACGGATACGGCATATTTTAAAACATAAATGTATGACTGAATGGAATGTCCTCACTGGCCCAGTCACAGCAGATATTTGTGGTTTTCACAGAGCAGAGTATTTCATTTCTTCCGTGTGTTGGAATTTACTCATCTAAGTCAACTGTTAATGATATACCTACCAAGGACACAAGCATGGTAAATGGGGGAGAACAGAAAATCCATCACTTCTAATCTCTATGGCTCTGATGAGAAGTCTAACAACTGCAGTCACTGCCTCTCTGTAATATCACACATCACATTCATTTGCACAATGAGAGCACAGTGCCGAAGTCAGCTCACCTGTAGCCAATAATTTTTGGTGGGACTCACAGCAGTGATTCTTTGGTTAAATGTCAAGAGTATGTCATTTGGGGGTGATTGACTTCTTCATTATATTATGTAACAAATGAACCCTCAGTCCACTGTGAAAGCAGGTTTGATTACCAGCTCTGCGGCCAGTTTTTGTTTGATGACACAGAGGACACATGATGTACTACCCTTCGAAATTTAACGAGATCTGAGTGGTTACAATGTTGACATTTAATGTCTGCCAACAACAGATATTAAAGGAACAGGTTGACATTTTGGAAAATATGCTTATTCGCTGATGAGAGGACCGATCCCACTCTCATACCTGTAAGGTGATTATGAAGCTGCAGTCAAGACATTTAACTTAGCTCTCACAGAAAGACAGCAAATATGCATATTTCCCAGCAGGTAAAACAGTTCCTTAATGAAGATGACATTGGCAGTTTCATGTTAATTCATTCACATGTCATTTACACACCCTAGTTTAAACAGTCAAAAATCACTTACAGGCACTTTAACTCACACAAGGATTGGAATTTAGTCCATATTTTTAGTTCATATTTTGAATATTGTTGCCTTAAAGCAAAAAAAATAGATGGGGTTTGATTACTGGCTTTGATCATGTCTTTACAGAGTTTGAGTGTGAATCCTCTTGTGCACTTTACTGTGACAGCCCCAAGACAAGCAGGCAGGGTGTGTGAGAGACTTTAAATTGCTTAACAGTAGGTGTGAAGCGTTTCCTGCCTTCTGCACAAGACACTCTGGGAAGTCCCAGCTGCTTATGATCCTGAAAAAAAAAAAAAAAAAAAAGCTGTCAAGACAACATATCAATCAGTCTGTTATAATGGCCATTAATGAAGATAAGCTCATTGTATTTGTCTGTGTGTTTGTATTCATACCAGAGCATTCAGTATATGTTTGTGGGAGTTAAACCAGGGTAGATTTTTCTAAGCCAAACATGAGCCTTTTTTTTGTCAGCACTCAGGGTCCTGACAATAGTTGTTTAATATATAAAAGGTATTATCGATTGGACAAGTAAAACATTTCTTTACAGGTCCAGTGTGTAGGGCTTAGGGGAACTACTGGCAGAAATGGAATATGATATTCATAATTGTGTTTTGATTAGTGTATAATCACCTGATAATAAGAACCATTGTGTTTTGTTACCTTAGAATGAGCTCTTTCTGTCCACAGAGGGAGTGGGTCCTCTTCCATCCACCATGTTGCATGCCATGTTTGTGCAGTAGCCCAGAACGGACAAACCAAACACTGGATCTAGAGAGGGCCTTTGTATTTTCAGCAGCCTCCGTAGGGAAGGGTGAGGCGACGGGTATTCAGCTGGTTGCAATCTGCAACCTCAAGGCTAGATGCTACTGAATAGACACATTTATGATCTGTGATGGACAAGGCACTAAGAGGCTTGCAGGTGTGTGTTAGTGCCAGTAGGGGGAGGAAGAGCACACAAAGTGACAGGCACAAACAACTCCCTGTGGCACCATGCTTCAGACACAGAAAGCAGGGCAGATGAAGTCATCTGTTTACAAGATGCATGCAGTTGTAAATGGAAATTGTATTACTTGCCCTCCTCATCATGCAGTGTCAGGCAGGCTGCAGGCATGTATGGATATGCACCAGAGACAATAATAAACAATGCATTTGTTAATACGCACATCAGACACAGAGGGAACGACAGAAGATCTTTGACATGTTGCCACAAACACAAACATATTCAAGTCACAGGAGGCTTCTAACAAAAGAGATGTTGAGAAGTCTCCCTGATGTTAATCTGCCTAAACAGCAGACAGACATCATGTCAGCCACCTTTCAAAGGTCCTTTTCTCCAGTTAACAGAGTTCTTCACCTCACCAGGCATTCCAGTGCGACAGCAAAGCTCAGATGTATTCAGATGCTTCTGGGCTGCAAGGTTTCATGTGTTACATCCTTGACTCTTATGTAGGAGGGGGCAGGAGGAGCACAGTCAGGGGGATAAGCTGAATTAAGACTGATAGCACATACAACTTTGTGCTGAACTTTTGGTTTCAAAAGGGTATATTACATCACCTTGCATTATTGTGAATAGCTAATGGAGGTCCAAGTTAGATTTACCACTGCATCACTGGAGTGGACATGAAGTTACAGGTAGTGAGGCACGATGCTTTGATCACAGGGAAATGAATCACTTAAATCACTCAAAAAGAGCTCTGCCCCTGACATTCTATCAAGATCAGGTGCACAACAAACCCACGAAGGTGAAATCTGGCATTATTTCCATCAGTAGAATCACACTCAGTGGGTTTACTCTAAACCATTTTGTTTCAGAGCAGCTATATTTTTTCAGGTAAAACCAAATGAAGCGATTTGTACTGATTTATTTACAATCAAACAAATCATTAACTGAAGACTAAATTATCAACACATCTCTTAAACCTGGAGTTTTTTCCCTTAGGCTTTCAAAACTGCTGTTGTGAAACCTCTGCTGAAATTCGAAGCAATTATAGGCTAATATTAAACCTACTATTCAATGACTGGAAAAAGTTGTTTTCCACCAGATAAACAACTTTCTTATATAATGGCATTTATAACATCGTAGAGGAATTTCAATCAGGTTTCAGAACTCATCAGAACGCAGGGACTGTTCTCATAAAGATAGGCATTCATCTGAGACTTAGTGCTGATGCTAGTCAGGTTTCTATTGAGGTTCTTTTAGATTTAGGTGTAGTATTTGACACAGTTAACCATGAAATTCTCTTCATTTCCCTCCCTTGAGTACCGGTTTTATACAAGGCTGCCTTCTCATGCTTCCTCGAGGTGATATCATCAGAGAACATAAAGTTCACTTCTATGCTGATGATACATGACTGTACATATTTGTTGAACCAAGAGCGAAGATGCCTTAAGCTCCCTCACTGCCAGCCTGTCAGCAATGAATAAACAGACAAATAATAACTTTCCTAAATTAAATGAGGATAAGAGAAATCCAACCACTTGGCCCCAAATTAAAAATGGATGAGCTGATTAAATCATTTGGCAATCTGACTCCCTGGATGAAACCAGAAGTAACAACTCTGGGTGTTATTTTGGACTCCAACCTGAGTTTTATGTCCTATATAAACAAAGGGACCATGGTGGCATTCTTTCATCTCAAAAACATCATCATTCTGTGGTCATTCTTGACCCAGCACAACGCTGAAAAATGAATTCATGCTTCTTGTTCAAGAAAACTATTGTAGTTTACTTTTTAATGGTTGTCCGGAAAATGCAACTTATCCAGAATTCTGCTGCTAGACTGCTTATAAAAAGAGGAAGACATCAAATACTGGCTCCCTGTATCTTCTAGAATACATTTTAAAGTACTTTTATTTGTATCCAGAGCTCTCAATGGCTTGGGACAGGCCCACATCTCAGATTTCCTGGTGTCTCATGTTCCTTCCTGAGCCCTTAGATCCTCCACTGCTGGTTTTCTAATTACCCAAAACCCCATCAAAAAGAAAACTGGAGATGCAGCTTTTTCAGTCATGCTCACCAACTGTGGACCAGGTTACCCAAAGATATTAGAGAGGCAGGCTCTGTTGAAAATTTGAAAGGACATTAAAAAGCACCTCTCTTTAACCAAGGCTTTTAACATGGTCATTAACATGGTGTCTCACATGCTGTTTCTGAAGGGACTTTCATGCCTCTAAATGTCTTTTTATGAGTTAGTTATGCTTTTGAATGTCTTGCTTCTGGGTATCTTTAAAGGTCATATAAAAATATACTGGTCTTAAAGGACCCTTTGTGCCGATTGTGTCCTTTTTTTTATGCTTTTAAATGTCTGTTTTGATAGTTGATCTATCAAGTGGCGTACTTTTATTTTTATCTGCAATTTTGTACTTCCTATTTTCATTCCCTTTTAAATGTTAAGCATGTTGAACGGCATGTTTTGTATGAATGGTCCTATAAAAATAAAGTTCTTCTTGTTATTATAAACTTGTCTTCAGTTATCTGCCAATTGAATCCATTTTTGGGGAAAACTTTTGCTCTGCCATGAAGAATCAATACAATTCCACTCAAATATATGGCAGCATACAGCACAGACTCGCTCCAGGATAACTTGAAACCCAGTTGACAGACATGAAGTTGAATTCAAACTGAAATGGTTGTTTAAATGTGACTTCAACAACTTTACAAAACAAAGTGTGTTTAGTTGTGTTAAAGCCTTTTGTAGACCTGGAGGAGCTGTGCAAAATCTGATAAACTGCCTTGACTGGTGCCACTTAGTGGTGGTTGGGGCTGAGACAACAAGTATGAAAATGGAATTAGTCAGAACTGAGCTTTGCAGACCTCTGTAGTATGCTCCTAATTTCTGCTTGAGGCTACATTAGTTGCTACAAATAATACACACTGTGTCCTCCTCTGAACTGTCTGCAGTCTAGTTGCCTTGTGGGTACTATGGGTAACAGTATTTGACAAGGATGAAGAATGCACTGAACAAAAAGGATGGTGTCTCTGACTGACTAACTACATGGTATCACCTATAGTTAGTCTTTCTGCCCTCTAGTGGTCAGTGTCCTGAGACCTTTAACCTGTCTCAGTGAGAGTGATGCTCTCTTTTTGAGGTATAGCCCACTCCAACTCACACAGTTAACCAAATTCATGCCAAGGACCAAGGACCACTTCCTTTGGAGCAGTTAGAGGTTTAGGGCCTTTGCTCAAGGGCACCTCAGTGGTGGTAATGAGAGCACTGCTCTTTACTTTCCCCATGTTGATTTATAGGTCATGAACCTTCCAACCACCTATACTCACCTTCGCTTTACAATGCTGTGCAGAGCTTTAACTCTATGACACTATTGTGCCTTTAATAGTGGAAAAATTTCACGTAACACTTAAACAACACATTTTCACACAGATATTTTTGGAAATTTATCTCACTTTTAACATAATATCAAACTGCAAACATATCTGCCTAAGTCATGAGGGATAACATGCTTACAGAAGAAAATACTTTGATTCATCTCAAGAAATTTGAAACACTTCTGAACAGTCTGACAAAAAATATCCACCTGCTTTGACCTGGAATTCATAGTAAAAGCACAATGCCAGTGCTTTGTCCTTGTAACTTTATTTGAGCAGTTACATTAGTCAAACTAAGTGAGTTTTAACAATTCTGAATGCACTGAAATAATTTTGAGCAGGTTTGGAACCTTGTGGAACCGTGTGCTTCCATAATTCACAAAGGAAGGAATATAGGGAATATAACAAAATGTAAAATTGTTTGTTGGACTATCCAAATGTAGTCTTGTGACTTAAATTAATGAAAAACATTAATTAGTTCACCCCCCTGTGACAGATTTTGTTTTGCGATAGCAAACCAACTAAAAACCACAGGAGACTGACTTCATGCTGTAATGTAAGTTGGCCAGTTGGCATTTAGTGCACCTTCAAGGAGGTGGTTGAAAATATGAGGAGAATTATGTGAACACACATAAGAAGACTAATTGCTCAATTAGTCTGATTTTGCTTAGATTGTATGACTGTTTCTCACACAAACTCAGAGTCACATTACTAGAATGAATGGGGTTGTCTGGTCCACTATGCTTTATGCTTGCCATGCTACGAAAAAGAGATATTTCGGGGCTGTGAGATAGGGCTCTTTTTTCCACTAGTTTTTGGATGCTAAGCTCCATTCCATTTTACTACTAGTACAGTAGTAGTAAGTAATACTTAAATGGCTGATTAATCTTGCTTGACAGAGATAATGAAGTTGCATTGCCCAGATGTTAATTACAATTATCTGCTTTTGCTCTGAAGGTGAAGACATTTCTTTCTCTTTGGAGCTGTGACACAGTACTGGTGACTGACATAAGGCTACATATTCAGGACACATCAAAGGTCTGCAGCCCTCTGAATGTGCTCGTCATCTCCTCATGTGACAAAAACAAACATTCAAGCTAAACATTTATTCAGCTATGACCCCAAAAACTGCTTACATCAGTGTCTCATGCTCAAAACTGTCAAAATTTTACCCTTTCTGCAACCATCACTAGGTCCACACTACCACTATACTTCTTGTCCTTTTTACCTGGATCGTGTCTGTCTCTCAGCGGGGTACCTTGTTAGCACTGTTCTGGTGGCTGCAGGGTCCAATCGTCAGTTCTGATTACTCGCTTTGTTAGTCATCGTGATTGTCACCACTATCACCTTCCTCATCAGTGAAACTGTGGAGCTGATAATAATTGTAATTGCCTGCTTAGTGGTTGAGTGTGTGCCTTTTTTTGGTCCTCCCATGGCAGTCTGTTGTCTCAGATGATATGCAATTAGTTGGATAATCTTCAGTCTTTAGAGCTCGTTTTGATTTTTTTCTCTTGCAGTAAGGGAAGAATGCTAACAATTAAGGCTCACGTGTAATGCCAAGGCATTTGGTGTTTTTTTAGTGAATTGGAGAAGACAGAGAGGTAATGAGGAATCTCAGACCACCATGTTTTTTTAAGCAAAAGAGTTGCTAGATAATCTCACACCCACTATATGGGATGTCTCTTCTATGAAATTAACTGCTTTTGGGGAGTCGATAAACAGTCTGTTATCATCTCTAAAGCTTAAAAACCTCCAACTTCTATGGAAGGCTGGAGTACAGATGGAAAGACAGATAAAGGATTTGAAATTTCATTTCTAACGCAGTTTTCATTAAAAGAAAAATCTCAAAGGGCTACAAGGAAAAGATAAAAAGTGAAATGTTCTTATGTTGGAATGGGAACAAGTATTAAACACTGATAACTGCACAGGTGGATCATCTGTTCTCTGTAGTCCTACATAATGTTAAACTAAAACACAGAGACTTTCTGTTTCATGTCTTTTTCCTATTAATAACAAACTTTGTTCCAATCTGACTCACAGCCAGCACAAAATGAGAGAGATTTACAGGGAAGAAAGATCTGATGGATGTTAGTCAAGGGCATGCCCACTTATGCAAATTAACAGGCCCTTTGGCGAGGAAAAATCTGTATCATTTTGTTGTTTTCTTCTTCTCTGTTGTTTTCTTTTTTTAACTGCTGAGCTTTTTATGTATTATTACACTCATTTTTGAGTTATGGCTTAAAAGATCCTTCAAACTCATGAGAATTCAGCTTTGCACAATGTCACACTTAAATGAGAAAGAAAATCTTCAAACAGAATTATATTCAGATGACTTACAAATAAAGGTGGCTGGCATTTAAAAGCATATCCTTCTGACTGGGCCATGACTTGTATAAAAAAGTGAAAAATGTTGAAAAGCTATTTGCAAAGCTCACAACTTCATGGCCAAACTGCACTTTCTGTAAAAACTCTGTGGTCTTGAATACCTTGATTAAGGTCTCTGGGCCACATGCGGCACAGAGGGCTGTTTGATCTGGCCCACAACAGCAACTCGGGAATCTAGAAAAATGATTGAAAAGCAAAGAGCAAAACCAGCTGCTGTCTGCAGCTTCATCTCTCATTGTCAGATATGATACTGCCTGTAATGAATGGTATTTCCTATGCAGTAATGGTGCCTTAAAAACATCAGCTCATGTCACGAGACTTCAAGGCATGAGAGGTTAGAGTGATGTTTTTCTGTGTTGATAATGTAATGGCCAGGCAGTTCATTTCATTGAACGACAATTTTTCTGAGTGTCCCTCTTTTAAGTTAAAGGTCAAGCAGACATGGTGTCAGAAATAGTGCACTTAACCAGAACAGATCGACATGTTGGAGTTTAATCCTCCAGAGGAGTATAGGTTTGCCAGCTTGGGAGAATAGCTGGAGTGGAAGCAAAGGTTTTTGTGCTTCAGGCTAGACACCAAGCTAAACCGAGAGGAGTAAGTAAGAGTAAGTCGAGATCTGGCCGCTCATTTATACCATAGGCAGTGAAGTTGATAAGATTTTCAGCTTGTTTGAGTCTGAAGAGGAGGAACATAAAGACTACAATGCCGCTTTGATGAGATTTGATGACTGCTTTATTCCAAGATGAAACCCAATACAAGAAAGGGTAGGCTTTTATCAAAGGAACAGCTACCCAGTGAAAAAACACAAGTATACATACAGACTCTGTGTGAGCTTGCTGAGAAATGTGAGTTTGATGATAACAGGGATGAACACATCTGTAATAGACTGGTAGTGGGCATCAGAGATAAGGAGTTATCAGAAGTTTCAGCTCACCATAGAGTTGACACTAGCATAAGTTATGCAGCAAGTGTGTCTGTCCAAGGAGTCTGTTGAACATATTATCTTCCAGTCCAACCAACCACGCTGTCAGGTGGCCAATGTTAATGTTACGAGACAGCAAAGGAAGCAATGCAAGGAAGGAAACATGGCAAGAGAAGCAACAAGCGTCCCAAAAAACTTTGTGTGGCACCCAGCAATATGATAAAAAGAAACACCCCGCTTGTAAGAGTATATGGAAAAAGTGCAGCAAGTGAGGACATTGGGCATGAGTGTATTGTTCCAAAACACTGGATGAAATCACAGAGGGTATGGGGCATTTTCCTTTTTTTGGGAGGAAGTCAGTGATTCAGCAAGCCCAGATAAATGGATCGTTACTCTTGACACTGGAACTTTCCTGAGCTGTCCTAAAGCCGTAGGGTTCCTCTGCCTCCAGGCCGTATACTGTGAGACCAGTTGATCCGACCTGCAAGACAAGTCACAAATAAAAAAACAGCAATTATTTTTTTCAGCAATAAAGGCAATAACATAAAATAGTGGTGATAGTTGATATCATGCATCGTAGTGACTGTCAAGAAGACAATAGTAAATGCGGAGTGTTGCCTTTTCCAAGAGAAATGGACAAACAATAATTTTTTGTTGACGTATAAAAGAAGCCAGTGCATCTAAGTTGGTTTGTGGGGATGTGCTTACAGTGATGAAAAAGGCTAATCTCAAGTAGTATTACAGCTTGGAAATCATGCTAGACTGAATGAGCTGCCCTGACAAATGTGCTTGGATAAAATTAACACTCATTAATGGAGTTTGGTTGTTCAACAAGCAGCTTTCACGCGACTGCATTCTGACAGAGACGCTACTGTACAGCCAAGCTTTGTAGAGAATGAGCCGGAGAACCTGAGAAGCTGAAAACCTGCAAATACAGTTTGCTCTGTCATCCAGAAGGAGTTAAAATTGGTCAAGTGAAAAGAATGGAGCATGTCAACAGTGTACTCAGAAGCAGTGACCTGCTGAAGACTGAGCCTGTTGGAATAATTCTCAAGGAAGATACGCAGCCATGTGCTGTACACACTACTAGACGTGTACCACTGCCACCTATGTCTATATTAAAGAAGGAGCTGCACTGTTTTGAAAAGGAGGGCATTGAGAAGGTGACACAGCCCACAGAGTGAGTTGCCATGATGGTCCTAGTCTAAAGCCCAACAGAAAAGAAGTCTGGTGTTGTGCAGACCTCAGGATAAATGTGATGTCCAGGATGTTCAGTTCATTAAACTCTGTTGTGAGTGGTCCAACTGTTATGTGCCTCCTCTTTCTTCTCAGATGTCAAGCAGACTTTACAGTAGTCTTATCATCTAACACCGCAACAAGGCTAATAGATGTGTTTCCCAAAATGCCAAACTAATCCTTGATGAAAAGAACCACACTGTGCTAAAATCATTCATGGTCATTCATTTGAATGATGTTTTCAGTTGTCCTGCCATACAGGGATTTAACCTTGCAATTTGATTCACACCATGCTTTGAATACACTATCAGGCAAACATTATGAAACACAAACGCCAAAGTCAAGGATCAGAAGCACAGCGAACAAGCTTTCAAAGCCTGCGGTTAAGAAAAAATCTGATTAAACACAAAACAGAGCCCCATTGTCAGCCCATATTTGGCCAGAGTTTCTGAAAAATACCACAGGATTTGTGCAGACAACAGTGTCCCAGTTTTAAAATCTGGGAATATGTGATAATGCCTGGTTAACCCAAAGGACCACATACCAACAAAGTGTAACAAGGCAAAACTGTCTATTCAGCAAAGTTTGTGCAGATTTGTGTATGTGTGAGACTAAAAAATCCCTCAGACCGGAACTCAGCAATTTACAATAATTTAGAGCACAGGACAAGAGTTTTCTGGGTTTGGGTGTACACATTTTAGGCAGGAAATGGAAGGTTTGGGACAGTCAAGCTGCTGTATACTGTGACAATACTTGACCACTGCACTTTATGCTACCTCTGTATTTATCCGTCACATCCAGACTGAGGCCAAGTGCAAAAAAGCAGAGGACAATCTGAAATTTGTTTTGATATTTCACAGACAAGCTGAGATGGATTTACAGTCTTATTATGTTAAATTGCAATATGATTTACCAGTGACTGTAAATGGCAGTAATTACAGGCACAATGATTGTGGTGTATGAATTGTTTTATATCACAGATATTAGCAGCCATAATGAGAAATAGTCGGAAATCCATCATTAGGTTATCATAATGGGGAAGGTTACAGCATTGAATGGCTTTATTATCACATGGCTGCCTTTGTGAGCAGCAAAACACAGTTCTCTCACTCAATAAATATGCTCAGTAAATATGCAAAACCAGCAGAAATCTGTCTAATTTTAGCCATGGCCTGTTCTTTGATGTTCTCCAGATAAAAGTGTGTGTTCAGTACTCCTGGTATTCAAAAATAATTACAAATTATTGGACAGTGTTTTTGTTTAACAAATGAACCTTTACAGTACAGTAAGGTGAGCTTCAGTTAGCTAAGATTTTAACACCAGTACACTGGTTAAATTAAATGTCATGGATGTTTTGACATCCATGAAAGCACAAAGCAGGTCAGTCTTGTGGCTAAAGGATGTGAATGTAGATGTAAAGCTCATATTTCAGCAGCTATTGAACCTTCCTTTTTAAGCTGTTACAAGTGGCTATCTTTCCAAATGGACTCGGTACTTCAAGACTGTGAATGTCTGGTGACAAATTACAGCTTTTGCTGTAGTGTTTGATAGGCCAGGACGAGATTGAGATTTATTTCCAGTAGGCATGTGTCACCCTGCAGACGAGCCTGAGACAAATTGTGTGCGAAATCACAGTTACAATCCAAAAAATCAGGAAAGACTCTCAGATGAAATCTGGTTTTAAAAAGGGACTTAAAGGAGATCACTGACTCTGCTGACTTGATTTTCTCAGGCAGATCGTTTCAGAGCCTCAGGGCCATGACTGCAAACACTCTGTCCCCTTTAGTTATCAGCTGGGCCACCGGATGAGACAAAAGACCTCTGCCTGATAATCTCAAGCTATGAACCGGCACGTAAAGAGGCCGTGAAGAATCTTATAAGTTATTGATAAAATCTATTCTAAAACACACTGAGAGCCAAAGTAAGACGCATTCCTCGCTCTTGTTGGGGTAATTGATGGGAGAGTTATGTTTATAGCAGAGTTATTTTAATTCACGAAGCTACTTCATGCTAGCCGGCGAAATTGGAAATGGAATTGATGAAAGCTGAGCCTTTTTCCCCGTTAATAGGCCTATCAAATAGATCACATACTAAAATCACCAGCGTGATAACTAACATAAACAAATAAATACAACAGCTATTAGCATGTAACCAATTACCATTCAAACATTCTGTGGGCCACTTTTAAAGCATGGCTTCCAATTTATTCAACAGAGCTGTTCTTTATATGAAATAGTATTCATAATTACACCATGTCTTAAGAGATTAGGCCTATCGTTTTCGCTTCTATCTTTGAGATTGTCAAGTCTTTTTTTCAGCTAATCACCTTTTACAAGTATGCATCATACCTAGCAACGGGGTCAACCACACCTCCTCACTAAGATAAAACTTTCAGTCCCTTCCTTGCTAAGAATTGCTCTGAGAATTTCCCTAAATCACTCTTAAGCTAGGACTCATTGCTAGAATTTTTTGGCTAAGTTAGGAGCTCTCTGTGACTATTCCAAAAACACATGTATAAAAGGTAACCTGAAAATTCCAGTTCAGGACTTTAGCAAGTGGTTCACACAAACAGTGTGCTAAAAACAACAGCAGTAGACCCACTTCTTTCAGTAAAATGATGCTATTACATCAAGAGTGCTGGAAGACACTCATATGTGATACTGTTTCTAAAAGTTCACACAAGGTAATGGGATAAAAGTGGTTCAAACTATGCTGTTATGAGCAAAGGAAATCAGATGAAGTGGCACTGGGGGTAACAGAGGCTCTAACAAACTCCACTGTTAGATAAAAACTTTTCACTATCAACATCACTTTCACTTTCGTTTCCGTAGAATGAACTCTTTGTATCTACAGAGAGCACAGGTCCTCTTCCATGGAGTCTGCCATGTTACGCCACCATGTTTTACAGTAGCTCAGACCAGGCAAGCCAAACACTGACTCTAGATAGTGCCTTTTGCGTTATTCATACTGCCCTATTGCAATCTGCAACCTCACCGCTGCCTCTAAATCCCCCACACTTGACCTTCAAATAAATATCTAGGCTCATGTTGATGGACAGAAATAAGATTGAAGCTTGCATAAGGCAACAATCACATACTTCATGCAACTGATTGTGTAATCAGAAGGAAATAGCACTTCTCTCTGGAAACACCTAACTGTACAGAAAATAATTTCACTCAACCAGTGGCTAGAATTTCTCAACCAGTAAAATTACCACTGGTTACTATTTCAGATTAATTGCAATCTTTCTATATGAAGGAGTCTAACCAAGAGAAAGTGGGTAAAATCATCAATATATTAACTAATTCAAAGGCAAAGGGTCTGTATGTGTTACATACTGAAAACTATAGTGCATATCATAAATTGTTCCAACAGAACTGGCAAATTCCCACAAAGCTGGAAATGAGTGATCATCATGGCAATTTATAAGGCTGGAGTACTAGACCAAGCAGGCAATCATAGACCAACGTCTGTTCTACCTGTTTTCTCAAAGGTCCTGGAAAAGTAATTGCAGAACAATTAAGTGATCCCCTCAAAAGCAATGGACTCATTTCATCCTGAACAATCTAGATTTCGGCTCGGGTACTCAATGGAAATGGCCCACTTCTACCTCATCTGACATGAGGCATCTGACACCATGAACCATGACCACATGTAAACAAACTTGATACCTTTAATTGTTCAGGGCAAGCAACTGGCTTATTTGCATCATATCTAAATGCAGAGCAATGCGTTGAAAAATATAAAGTCCCCCCAACCATCAAGAATGGGCATTCCACAAGGCTCCATCTTGAGGCCCCTGCTTTTCAGCTCATACAGAAATGATTTACCATAGACTGACGACACAATCATTTAAAACTCTAACTGGAAACAAAATGATGGGTGAATCTCAACGACTCAGAAATCATCTAACCCTCGTCTTGAAAAGGAAAGTCAAAGATAAGCTTACAATCCAGACAGATCAAGTGGAAATAAAGAATGTTTGTGATTCCAAATTATTAGTTGTCATTTTGGACTCCAGCTGATAAACAGATTAAAAAGCTACGCGTGTTGGTAAAGGCAAGTCTAAACTGTTGTAGAAAGATAAGACACTAAATACCCCTTAAGGCAGCTCAGCATGCATGCCATGCCATGCTCACATTTATCCTTTAAGTCACATTTATTGTGCTACATATGGGACCAGACTGATCAAGGTTTCTTTTCATAAATACATTTTTAAATGTCTGAACAATCTTACCCAGCGGCGCTTTGCCCACTGATCACAAAAAGCAAACCAGGGGATCAGCAAAGAGCAACTGCAGGGTGCCACAGTGCAAAACTACTCAGTCAGTCATTTTTCTCAGAAAAATAAAGGAACGGATGTTGGAAAGATATACAAGCAGAAATAAAGATGCCATCTGATCTGAAAATGTCTCATAAAAAGGTGCAACACTAGATAACACAAAACCAAACCTGCAGTCGCTGAGCATTCATCATGCACTTATAAATGCACACACAGAAAGAGGAACAGACACACATAGACAAACAGACTGTACCTACATACAGTGTGTGTGCATGTGCACAGACACACACACCCATAAACATTAAACACATGCACATACTGAATATTACCGTGAATTAGGGAACATACATGCGTACAGACATACACATACAGAACACATAGAATATGATTGTAATGTGATAATCAAAATTTTATATAATCATGTCACAAGTATGAGAATATCACTATTTATTATGTACTCAATTCAACTAATGGACTTTCTTAAGATCTTCTTAAGTAGAAAATCCTAACCAGGCACAGGGTTTGTAAATTAGCCTTGGTTTGAAATCCTAAATACAATACATCTGTATCATGTTATTGTAACCTGTTACAAACAAACAAATAAACAATTAATAACTCCTTCATGATACTGTGATGTACCTGGAGACTGGATTTTTTATTCCCATCTGCACTCTGCTTTCCTAAATTCCCTTTTCAACTCCGACCGAACCTGAAGAGGTGCAGTCATATTTAGTGAGGACAGACAGATCATTGGAGGGTCAAGGAGAAATATTGGACTAAATTAACAAGGACAATTACCTGTAATTAATTACAAATATGAAACAAATAAAACTTTTATGTTGTAAAAGAGAACAGGAGAATAAATCTTTAATTTTCTGCATTTACCACCAGTTTACCGCTGAAACTGTCAGGATGCCTCTGCCTCCTGCTCCCTTCCTTGTGTCTCCCTGTGTTTTCCCCTTTCCCTTTGTGTCTAGTTAGTCCTCTCCTTGTGGTTATGTCTGTTAATGTGTGTGTGTGTGTGAGTGTGTGTGTGTGTGTGTGTGTGTGTGTGTGTGTGTGCGTCACCTGCAGCCGATCCCTGTTGCCAATCAGCCATCACAGCTGCAGCCCATCATCAACCACAGGATAAATAAAATGATATAAAGGGTAAATAAATTGTCTTAATGCTTGTGTGTCCCAGGATCATCTCCCTTGTGGTCTGCCTGTCTGCTTGGATTGCCCAGTTCCAGTCCACCACCTGTTCCTCCTTCTCACTCACCTCCACCACCCGCCTGCTCGTTCCCAGGCCTGCACGGATCGTCTCCTCTGTTAACTATATACTTTTACTACAATAAATTCTTCTTTAATCATATCCACCTGAATCTGTGTTCTGCTTCGGGGGCCCGGCTCTCAGTTCAGTTCCTAAAGGATATGTTTTGGCTTAACCTTCATCAGACTGCAGGCTTAGACTGTTGAAAGCACCATAAATCAAGTGGAACTTTAAACTGTAATCACAAGCCATGGAGGACACTCCTTAGAGGATTTTATGCATCAAAAAATTCTACACTACATTATAAAATAGTGGTTATATACCATGAAGGATTAAAGCTCTCCTTTTCCAATTTTAGATTCTTCGATTCATTTCCTGTACATGTGAAGAAATGTGATTATTATCTGTGTTATCATTAATTAATTAATATCCATCTGTCCATCCTGTATGCTGTGAAGAGTTGTGGGTGGCTGCTGTGTATCCCCGCATACACAAGGTGAGAGACCAGATATAACCTTGACAGGTCACCTGTCTTTCATGCATATGCAGATAATCAAATCTACAGACAATTTATTGTTTTCAACTAATGTAACCTGCATATCTTTGGAGTGTGGGATGAACTCATATCCTCCTGACTACAAGTAGTTCAAATTTGTCCTCTGTGGAGGACATTTGTAAACCTGAATATCTCCCACTCACTGCATACTACTGAATTAACTCCTTTTGCCGTCTACAGAGAACATTTGGGGCTTTTCAATGATACCAAATGTGAAGGGGTGGGGCTTTGGTACCTTTCTCTTTCTCATTAAGGAAAATGGCGTCCATCAGTGCAAGTGAAGAGGAAAAGTAAGTGCATAATCCTTTTTATTGAGCAAATTTTGGCTTGAAGTGTTGTTGGCATATTTTAGATAAGTCTCTTAACAACACATTAAAACATTGAATTATTTTAACTGTATTTTAGCATAGTATTTAAGTGTTTAAAAAATGTCCTTGAAAAAGAAAAAGATTTCATGTTTTTGTTTTTCCTGGTAGTCAGGAGGATACAGAGAGATCATACATTGAAATTAAATGGCAGATTCAAACTCAGGTCCTTCTTGCTGGCACATTGTTTACCACTGATCCGCCCTGCTGCCACCATCATCAGCATAGTATCTTTAATTTGATCATTTGTTTGAGGGACCCATCACCAGTTCACAATCTGAAAGATTTATCAAGGAAAATGTAACTTGGTCGGTCCTTTATCCAGAGGAATATCCAGAGTTACAGGTACAGACAAGCTGCCTTTGAGTTTTGAAATATATTTTCTTCAAAAGCAACACCGACTCTTCTTCACCTCTTTTGTATTCGGGTGGTCTCAGAGTTGGATATCTCAAAGATTCTGCAAACAAAATGAAAACTGCATTCCTGACTTGGATAGGAAGTGGGACGATACAGTTCATCATCATTTGGATGAACTAACCCTGCATCGTACAAGTGAACAGCAGATTACCTTTGCCACACAAAGATGGACACATATGTCATTCAATTTGTTGGAGCCTCACACTGACTCATCAAGTGACCTGCTGCCACTCTCCTACACTAACTGCAGGTGTCAAATTGGTCCTCAACTGGAGCTTCTGTGAGTGCGTATGTAGATGTGTGTATGCATATGAGAGACACACAGAGGCCCAGTAATTACCAAGATGCATGTGGAATGTACTTACGCTCAGTCTCAGCCTTCTTTGTCAGTCTCTTCTCTTCCTAATCAGTCACTTCAAATCCTGCCTTGTGACCTTAATTGCGTCCCACAATCAAATGTTTTCTCTCTACTTGCAGAACAAATGCTAAACAAATGCCAAACCTGATCTTCCAGTGGATGTTTTTTGATTGTTAATGTTTTTATGTCTGAATGGAAAACCACAAACCGTTCTGTGCAACTCCTACAATTCAAAGTTCAAAGAGTCTGAAAACAGAGATTGGAAGAAAGGAGTTTGAGGTCCGTTAAGGTGTCAGTCGTGTTCAGAGACAGGCTCGTGTCTGCTCTCCTGTGCCACGCGACATCACTCCTCGCCCTGTCCGATCACATAGCTGAATTAATGTGATGAAGAAACAGGACTGAGAGAACATAATGAGGTTTATAATTAGCCTGTGGGTTAGAGGGCTGGCCGCTGGAGGTCAGGCCTGAATGGTTCTCTGCTTTCAGATTAATGGATGTGTGTCTGTGTGTGGGTGTGGGAGTGTTTTGCAGAGGGTTAATTCACACCTGACCACCCATTAGCCCCCCCCCCCATCATAATTAAAAATTCAGTTCAGCAAATACTGAACTTCCTAAATTTCCTAATAGATGAGTTAATAATCACCCGAATTTAAAAGTTGAGTTCATTAAGGACGTTATAATGACCTGTGTATTTGTGCATTTTTTTTTTTCAAAAGCAGGGTTGTACTTGTTGTTACATACAAGCTGAGTGCAGGCAGCTCAAACACACACACATACACACACACACACACACACACACACACACACACACACACACACGCTAAGAAGTTAATAAACCTTGCTATTATCACTCTTTCCTTCACCATTTCAATAGCATGACCAATAGCATGGGTGCACAGTTGGTAGTTCTTTTTTCATTTCCATGTACATTCCCTTCTTTGCTGCAGTGCTTTGCATATTTGTCCTGCCATCTGTTATGTTTCTTTTTTTGTTTTGCAAATAACATGTTTTGGTTGAAGGAAAATGTTTCTGAAAATACAGATAATCTTTGTTAAAAGTACGTACTTTTTTTTTTTTTTTTGTTCTTGGCTGGAACACATCCATCGAGCAGCTGTACCAACTCAGCCAACCAGTCACACCCTCTCAATGGCCTCACAGTATTCATGCTTATGCACAGAGATGAGCTACATCTATATTGGAACAACAAGATCCACTACATGATGAGGAAACGGTCTCCGAGCAGGTCTTTAGAGGACTGTTGTCAGCCATTGACTGCAGTTGGCAAGATGCAACAGTGCGAGGGAACCAATTTGGCAATGTCTTCGTATCACTCTCATTATGGAGATCAAAAAAAACCACAGCTTTCACCCGCTGCTGTCAAATTGTGGCACTGGTTCCAACAGATTGCTCTCAAAATACAGTCCTGCTCCAAGACATCGATTTATTTAACACTGTGTCCCCCCCCTCCCCCTTTCTTTACAATGTTATCTTTAAATATGGCCTGAATTCAGTGGATTGTAAACCTTTACGGTGGAGGGGTTATAATATCACGGGAGATGACATTTTTGATGTGAAGTCCCAGGTGTTAATGGGGGGTCTAAGCTGGAATGATGGCTCTGTGGCGTAAGGGTTATGAGAGCTGTAAAAATAGACAGCCAAGCCAGGGTTTGCTCGTGTGTGTGTGTGTGTGTGTGTGTGTGTGTGTGTGTGTGTTTGACAAGTAAAGACACAGAGATTATTCTAGGACACAGGTTTTGCAGGCTAGACTTATCGACTTGATTCTAAATTGGATCTGAACAATTACTGGGCGGGAGAATGGCAACAAGCAGTGTAGCACGCTGGCCAGTAACTTCTGAACTGCACAGCAAGAGTTGTTTGGTTTCCCCTGTTACCTTTGATTAGATCAATATGTGCACATACTGACTGTCAGTGTGCGCTCCATTCTTTCCTGCCATTTTGCATCAGTTGATTTAATATCCATTAAATTTTGGGCGACATGAACTGGACATGGATTTATTGAATTTTCCTTGAATTTTGAATCACTCCGCCCTCACAGCTACTCGGGACTATGTGTAGCTCACTGTGAAGTGTTCAAGTCCAGTGTTTGACTGGGATACACTAATCTGATGAAAGATCAAGTGATTTGATAAAAGATGCCCATAAATACCAACTGAGACATCATTTGGAAATATTCAAAATCGGAGCAACCTATCCTCACAGACGTGTTTGGAATAGGGTCTGAGTTCCACCAGTGCACACATTTCATTGTCTGACTGATTTTCAAACAGACAAACTAATGAAGCTGGCAGTGAAAATGCCAAAGCGAAACATTTAATGTTAGATCAGTTACAAAATAATGAGGACAAATTAGCAATCACATAGAACTGGCGATGTCTCAATCACCTCCATGTGTTTGTTTTTTTGGCTTAAAGGTTGAAACACACAAGCATGCTGCAAATTTTTGTTTGGGGTTGATTTGTTATGGGGTCTTGCTTGTTTCTGTAGAAATTGTAGTTATGTTATTATTTCTATACTATATACATTTACATTACCCTTGTACGCATGCAGTGTGATGAATGGGTGACAGCTGACTTGTTCTGTAAAGCACTTTGAGTCGTCAGTCAGACTAGAAAAGCACTAAAAAGATGCATTTAATGTCACTTGGGAAACAGGACTTCTTCCTTCTTGTGGAAATTGATTAAATGTGTGTGAGGATAATGAAATGGTAAGTTTGAAATTTTCCACATGTCCATTAGCTCATTTTCTACCAAGAAAAATAGAGCAAAAAGCACTGAAGTGCATATCCTCTCTCATACACCAAGCAAATATCTGTTGAGGAAGTATTTTGAATGTTTGCAGATTTATCTTAATGGCTCTGGGGTTCCCCTGACTTTTCCTGTGGTGCCACCATGAGTTTGACATTTTTGGTTGTTAGTGAAATGTCTTGACAATTATTGGCTGAACTGTCATGACATTTGGCCCATGGTGCCCAGAGGATAAATCCTAATGATCTATCCATTAGGGCGGATCAGTTTCTTGACAATTCATCCAACAGTTATTGAGGCAGCTTGTGGAGACAGCTGTGGGATGAATTGTCGAGAAATCTAGTACAGACATTCACATTCCCCTCAGGGAAAATTGTATTAACTTTGGTGATCCCATAACTATTGCAAATTTAAGTGTATCCAATGCGTTGCTTCATGGCCAAATGTCTGCAGAACTTATGACATTTCCATGAGTCCCAGCTGTACTTTGTGTTCAGTGCTAATAAGTAAATATTAGCACGCCAACACACTAAACTAAGATGATGAACAGGGTAAACATTATGTCCGCTAAGCATAAACATGTTGGCAGTGTCAGTGTCAACCCACCGATCGTTTGCCACCCACATGAGCACTTGCTGATCTAATGCTATCAGAATGACAAAATAATTTGTCAGTGCCTTCCAAAACTCTTACGCTGACACAAAAATGACCACTAAAAATAATTCATATGACTGGTTTCCACTGCTGTGATTGTCAAGGTCTGGTTATGTTTCGGCACAAAAACATGGTCATCGGTGGAAACGAGCTGTCTGACAGCAGTCGATGTCAAAGTCACATGGTTTACTGGCACTCACATGGATCCCGGCCTCCTCTGTAAGAGATTTTGTGGTATTATCATACTGTCATGCTACTTCTCCTCTGCTACAAGAGGTCCTTGTCAGGCAAATTTAAATGTAAGAGATGTTGTTTTAGGCATTTGAACTTTTTCTGAAGAGGACAGCGGCCATTTTTTTCAGCTGCATCTAAGCCTCTGATTTAAATGCATCCATGTCTTCAATGGGATGAGTGATGTTTGCAGGCGGAACAATAACTTGTAAATCTATGATCTGTACCCACTGCTGTAAGACATATCTCAAACTATAAAAGTGTCCATTTCAAGCCTAGTTAAGCACAGTATAGCTTAACCCAATGTTGTGTCATTTACATTTTTTTGCCCATCAAAGATGCACTGCTGCCAGCAGCTATCCTGATTTTTTTTTTTTTTTTTTTCTAGAAAAATGGGTGATTTTCCATCTGGAGGAAGAAAAACAACTTGGAGTGAGAGATCCTTCAGTTGTGAAAGAGAAGAGAGAAGATTATAGCTGACATGCAGATCAGTCATATGGTAGCATTTCAGCAATATAGCAGGGAGATTGAAGTGTGTGTGTGTGTGTGTGTGTGTGTGTGTGTGTGTGTGTGTGTGTGTGTGTGAGAGAGAGAGAGAGAGAGAGAGAGAGAGAGTCTGTATACATGTGTGGTTTAGGCATCAAACTAAACAATATAAATGAGGCGAAGTCTCACCAGAATCAAACTGGTCACTGCATGATCAGGTGGGGACGCTTCCCCACTGCTCACCTCCTATCACAGCCGCCTGGCTACAGCAAAGCTATCACTAGGCTCTCATTAAAGTGAATAGATGCAGTAACTTCCTGCTTCCCGGCATACTATAGACACCTGAACCTACAAATGCAAGTGAGAAATGAGCCAGAGTGCTCTTCATGGCTGTTGTTGTCTTGTCAGGCTGGAGTGTTATCGCATACTGGAAGTAGTCACGTTATCACACTCTGCCAATCAAATTTCAGTTTGGGTTTTCCTCCGTTTCAAGATAAGTCAGGATGTGTCCCAGCATGCAATTCGCTGCCAGCTGGACTGAATTGCATGCATTGCATATGGAGGCAGAGACGAGGGCTAAAACATGTGATGGGCTTTGAAGTTTTACTGTAGTGTTGAGCTCAAGCTATACTTTCAGATGTGTGTATGTATGTGTGTGTGTGTGTGTTTGTGTGTGTGTACATGCACATAAAGCAATCTTAAAGCTGCATGAAATGCTTTTTGACCACTCGGAGCCGGAAAGACCGCAAAATCAGAGAAGCACGGGCCCGATGTCGTAGCTGCTGAAAGTGTATGTTTGGTGTGACCACGGGGCCTGCAGAGTTAACTTTATGATGCAGTTATTAGGGCACATCAAAATGATTCACTTGTTTTCTCCCACTCTCTGAATGCGTGTCAGAACAACACAACTGAACTACAGCATCACATGGTGAGTATCAATCAGCCAGAAGTCCATTTTAGGGCTCATTCTTTTTTCCCAGTGGTGGTGAAAATTGACAATTCAACAGTTAATGCCATTTTACCACAGTACAATTTTCCAAAACAGCTCCAGGCTGCTGTACTCTTTGATTTAAGAGCTTCTCTTGGAAGCAGAAGCAAGAAAGACCTTTAATTTAATAGCTCAGTAATAGGAGTAACACAGCACTTCACGTACTGCAGTTACAACTCCGTGCGGCCTTGAGTTTCATTTGTCATTTCTGTGCCACTGTTCACATCAGTGCTAGATGAAATAATTGCTTAATACTTAATAATACATTGATTAGTCTGCAAATTTAACAACGTTATTTGCAACAACACAGTGTAGACATCAATTAAGTTTTACATAACACTTCACTACTGGGAATAAAAAGCCATGTGGTCTGCAAGTCCACCTCTTTGGTCTAGACTGGAATACCTCAAGCATGAATCTAATTACTTTGGTCATGCTCTAAATGTTCCTCTCTCGCCACCATGAGGTTGACATTTGTGTTTGACAGCATAATGCCTAAACATCCACTGCATGGATATTAATGTTGTAGAGTGAACTGTAGTGATCCTTTCACTTCCCATCTAGTGCCATGGTCAAAATTTGAATTCCTCCAGTTGGAGTTTATGACCAACTACTTGCCAAATTAACTGCCTCAATTATGCTTTGTATTGAGTCCTAATGTTCAAATGTTAGCATGATAACACACAAATTAAAATTATGAACATCATAAACATTATACCTTCTTAAAGTCTGCACAATAGCATTGGTACTGTGGGCATGTTAAGATTTAGCTCAAAGCACTGTACCTACTGTGAGCATGGTGCATAGAGCTGTGAGGAAGACTTCAGGCTCTTCTTCTTCTTGTTTATATACATTATATTATAAAATTTGGTGCACCACTACCTCTTTTATCTGTTATAGGCACATCTTTACAGAACAGAGGAGATAAGCTCTTGTGAAATTTGTTTTGCATGAATGAGGTGCAATTTAATCTAATCATTTGATCAGAATAGAAAACTGTGAAAAAAACAGATTTGATTATGCCAGATTCCTCTGAAATCTGTCAAAGCTTTGCAAAGAATCAGGCAGTTAATCGTGATCAAATCCAATTTCTGGGTTAGAATACAGCAGATCTCTTAAAATGTGTGTTACGCTGCCAAACTCAGTGCAGGGTGAATGTCAGCATTTAAAGGTCCAGTGTTTAGAATGAGGTACGTTATCTTCCACGTAGTCTGACATGTTGCATGGCTACATTAAATGTCTGTTACAAACACACTGGCTTTACAGGAGGCCTTTCATGTTCTTCAAGGTTTTAGCAGCCACCGCGGGTTCTCCTACACGCTCGTAATGGGCGGGTTAGGTGAAGGGTATTCAGTTGGTTCCAATCTGCAACCTCACAGCTAGATGCCATTAAATCCTACACACTGGTCCTTTAAGCTCTGTCTCTTTCAGGTGATTGCTGTTCATCTCTTGTGATCAGAAAGCAGCAGGGATGAATCAGGAGCCTGCAGAAGGCTGTTGGCCATCTATGATGATCTTCTACTGTCATCCTCACCCACAGAGGAGCAAGAAAGGGGTTATGAATAAGACAGAATTGGAAAGGAGACAGAGACACGGAGCTAAATCCATATGCGCTGTTGATAAAAGGCAATGCGGTGATGAGTGTGAGGTAAAGAAAATCTGAGAGAGGGAGGCAAATGAGAGACACAGAAAGAGTGCAAAATGTACCCTTTTCATTCAGGGATTGCTCTCCTAGTAACACACAGAGGGTAGTTAGGACAAGCTCCCTCTTTCCTGCAGCCACCTCCTCAAACCTCTCACTGTCTCTTCGCCTCTCACTGCCCTTCTCCTGCACTGCTCAGCGAGGAGATCAGAAAGCATCAGGCCAGGAGCAGGTATGAGCAGAAGGAAAGCAGAGGAAAAAGATAATAAAACCCTGAGATGGAGCTGAGTGGCCGGCTTGTGTGTCTCCAGAGACCCAGTTAAGGCTTGTATGTGTCTCAGTGCTGCAGGATAATGAGGTTGGATGGTCTGGCAGAGAGATGACTACGATCCTTGGTCAGCAAGGCCACAGAGTGACCGCGCAGATGTCTCACTTACTCAAGCAATCAATGTCATCAAGGGTCAGCCTGCGTCAGGTTGGCTCGCCCGGCCTGACTCAGGAGAGGATGGTTAGGATAATAATTCTCGGAGAAGGAATAGAGAAGGTGCTTGGGGGCAAAGGCCGGAGTGATGCTGTAGGTTTGCTGAGTGAGCATTAGAGCATTGGACAGACTTTTAAAGCTGCATGAGGCAGGACCACTGGGTGAAAATAAACCACTAGATTGTTCTGTTACAGCAGCACTCACACTTTGACCAAGTGGATTCGACTGACACACATGTACCATAAAAAGCCTAGAAAAAGGGAGAATTAATGACAGTGTTTGTAAATCAGTACAAATAGATGGACAAGTCTCAGGGCACACAGCTGTCTCATTCTCTGTACTGTACTCTACTTAAAACTCCTGCACTGTGAAACATCCATCCATCCATTTTCTATACCGACTATCCCTTTCGTGGGTTGCGGGGGGCTGGAGCCTATCCCAGCTGTCAATGGGTGAGAGGTAGGGTACACCCTGAGTCAGTCGCCAGTCGATTGCAGGGCAACATATACACACAGACAACCATTCACGCTCACACTCACACCTAAGGACAATTTAGAGACACCAATTAACCTAATGAGCATGTTTTTGGTCTGTGGGAGGAAGCCGGAGTGCCCGGAGAGAACTCACGCATGCACGGGAAGAGCTTGCAAACTTCACACCGGGGATCGAACCGCCGACCTCATCTTGCTGTGAGGCACGCGCGCCACCGTGCAGCCCTCACTGTGAAACAACCAAACATTAACTGCTATATGCTACTATGGATATGCATACAAAACAGATTTGATCACAAAATACTGACAATTGCATCACTACTCTATAATTCTACCATCAAATACAATTGTACGTGAATCGTAGTACAGAAAAAAAAACATCTAACATACTTGCTTATGGTACACTTTCAGTGCAGAAAATACATGAATAAAACAAAGAAAACAGCATAACCTACATATTTCAACAACAACTGTAATAGTATTTTGACACCCTGAGTACAGCAGTGTGGTTATCAGTAGAAAAGTCACGTCATCACATTACATTCCATTATATTACAAAAGCACACTAAAATATGCAAGTACACACATTATTCTGTGTAATCTTACTTGAAAAAGGGATTACTGAGAGGAAATCACATATAATAATCACATTCATAAATACAATAAAGGCAATAACTTTTCAGCCATAAAGAAAATAACTTGAAATAGTAGACTAATACATTAATGTCAGTGCATCGTGGCAACTTTAAACAAAGCAGGAGCAGATGAGGAACATCACACTGTCCAAGAGAAATGAACGAATGGTTATTTTTTGTTGTTGAAGTAAAGGCAAGTTAGTTTGATGCCCTCGCAATGATGGAAAGGTCATTAGATCTTGAAACATGCTAAACTAGATGAGCTGCAAGGACCAATGCGCTGGGATGAAGTTAACACTTAATGGCTGCCCAACAAGCAGCTTTCAGAAGACCACATTCGGACAGAGACTCTTTTATACAGGCACGTTTTGTGGTGAGTGAGCTAATAGCTAAGAAGATGAAACCTCCTTCAGAAGCAGAATTTGTGGAAGAGTGCCTTGTTGTTACTGTGGAGCTGCTAGTATTGGAAAATTAATTGTCTGGTGGGCAGTGTTGTGCCTGAACGCGTTCATTGAATGATAATTCATGAACTCGTTCATATTTTGGGTGAACGTGAACTGAATGTACTGTTTTACTGCCTGATGAACGTGACTGTGAACTCGTTCATTCTGGTGTCTGTGAACGTCTCGCTCTCTCAGTTTAACTTCGTTCAATAGGGTGCCAGATTTCTATAGAGCCTTCCAGGCGAAAACCTGACTAAAACACACCGTAAACAGGCCTTAATATGTAGCGGAAAAAACACCCAATCTGGCAACACCAGCCATCAGAGTCGCACCACCGTATGAGTCATCAAAACAAAAAGCAGCATGGAGGCGTCGTATGATCATTTTAACAAATTTTATGACAAGGTCGGTGAGGGTGGGAAAAATCTTACATTTCTGTGCAAACTTTGCCCGCCGGCTTTCAAAAAGAAAATCCGCACTTCAGTCACATCCACAGCAACCCTGAAACGGCACATTGAACTGAAGCACCCGGCTAGCCTTTCAAGGTGTCTTCTGACGCATAGTTACTGTGTTAAAACTGATCAAATAATTGCTGTCTGTGGCTCTATATGGGCTGTGGCAATAATATTGAAAAATAACAGCTTGCAGCAACAAATTAGAAAAAAAGAACTATGAACTAGTTCATTTTTGGAACGATGAACTTAGTTCAAAATTTTGAATTATGAACTATAAACTGAACTAGTTCATTTTAAAATTTGTGCACTGAACTTTGAACTAGTTCATGTAGAAAGTGAACTTTCCCAACACTGCTCGTGGGAGCAAAAGTTTGTCTGGAATAATTCATAGAGACGATGGGTGAAATGTGAAATCATTTGAAGTGAAATTAAAGCTGTGGCTAGCACAACTGGAGAGAGGACACACTGTCCTGCTTTGCAAGGACAAAAGCTGCTATGATGTGATTATGCTGCCGAGTGTGAGAACTCCTTCAGGCATTTTCAGGAAGAGGTTTCAGGACATGAAAACTAAATAAAAAGAACATATTTGCTCTGCTGTTTAATGTTGAACCAGCTGTTGTGCCTGACAACCAACAACATGAAATCATTGAGCTGTAAAGCAACGACCTGCCACTGCGAGCGGCTCTTTTCACAGCTGACTCTTGCAAAGACTCAGTTCCATTAAAGCCTGACTAACCCAAACCTGGAAAAGCAGCTGCGAGTCGCATCATCATCAGTACCGTCTGACATCAGACTATTTTGCCTGTTTTAGTACTTGAAAATGCAGAAAAAATGCAGAACTGACAGGATAGTGCCATCCTTACCATCTACAGCTCACAAAAAAGACAAATACTGACATTACACACACATCACAAGTTTGAGAATTTGACTTTTTTCTTTTAAATTGCAATGAGTGTGTGTGCTGTCATATACATATATTTGTGTGTTTATACCATATGAGTGTACAAACTAAACGGCCAGCAGGACCATCTCTTCTGGCAGCGCTGCCAGCACTAAATAGCTCATTAGCTATTGGCCGTAATCCTGTTGTACACTCTCTGCTTGCCAGATAACCAGAATGACATCTATGCATAAAAAAGAAAAACCCAGCAGGCTCTTTGAAACTGCAGCCGTTTAATCACCTTCCCCTTCCCCCCTCTGTTCTTCTTTCGTCTCCTTGGCCTGCCACATCCCTGACTGACTGCCTGGTTGAACATGATGTAAACTTTATTCACAAAGGGAGAGATCAAGAGTTTGACATCATTACAGTTTAGACATTGCTACCATAAGTTCAATTTAACTCGGCCTTTGTAAGAGCGATAAATCATGGCTGGATTCATCAGTCGTCTTGAGAAAGACGACAAATGAGCCTTACAAATTCTCCCTCTCCCTCGCTTTCTTTTTTCTTGCTCCATCTGATTTTATTCGCATGAATAGAGCTGCGACTATCTGAACCCACTAAGAGCAGATGCAGCCTTTTTATATTATATCTTCTTTTCTATTGGCTTTTTTTTTCCCCTCTCTGTGCTCTTTTAAATATCATATTAATTACTTTATTTTTTTCAGCTGGATGACCAGAAGCTGTTTGTTGTTTGAGTCTGGAATAGCTGAAGAGGATATCTAAGAAAATCACTGAGTGAAAGTTGTATCAGAACCAAGTGTCACCAAGAGTGTACGGTCCCCAAGTAATAATAAATGTTTTAAAGAAACACATCAGCATTTTAGGAAACATGCTTTCTTGCCACAAGTTAGATGATTATTATCACTCTCTTGTCTGTATGGTAAATATAGAGCTACCATGTGCAACAGGTTAGCTTATCTTAGCATAAAACTAGTCCGGTAATGTAACTGTGCTCCTCAGCTACACAACAGCCACATCCCCACACCTGTGACTCTTCCACTGCAGCAGGTTCAGGTTGAGTAAAGTGGTGGATCAGACGATAAGGACTCTGCTTAGCGTCTGCTAGGCTAACACTCATAACATAGCAGTGGTGCTGTTTCACTTTCTCTCCCTCTAGCTTACTGTGTTGTTATATTTATGAACAGTGTTGACTTCTAATTCTATGTACTAAATTATGCAGGTTGGATCACTGATCACTCTATTCTTTCTCTCTCTATCCATCATCCTTTTGGGATTTCCCTTTATTTGTACTCCCTCCCTTATGTGCCAGAAGGTCACACTACCTTTCAGAGTAAGAAAATCCAACAATACGTTAATCAAACTGTTATTAATTTACCAGCAGGTGCCATTTTACCTGTAATGTTTGTTAGGCCTGTGAACAAAAAGAAGCAATGTGATTGATGCCAAAATGTTGAGTCATTCCAGCATGTTGGGTAAGAGCACTTTGCTCACCTACATAACAAAACTGGATGATTTGTTCACTTTGAATAAATAGCTGTGGGGGTTATTCATTAAATACAACAGTAGCCATTTTCTTCTGCACAAATCTGGAGCATATTCATTTAAAATGAATCACTGAATAAGACGGCCATGGTCGTGACTGCTCTGACTTCATCCAGAATTGGGCCAGTTGTTGATTAGTAAAATCATGGCGTGCTATGGACAGCATTCAAGACATGACTAAAAAAGTAGTTGTATTATTATTTTATATTACTACTTTGCTAATAATTAAAGCTATTTACCTGAGATCATGTGGTTCACATTCAGTCACTGCTGCTTGTCATCTTATTTAAGTGTTTTACTGCTTACCTCAACATTTTTGTAATATATGAACAATAAATTTATTATTTAAACACCTTTGTTTAAGTAATCTGACCTCTTTACCACATCACTATAAGGACAAGACCTGAATGTTCATTCAGTAGGTTGTTGTCTGTCTGAGGAGTGGACAGCTTCACCCTACTACAACTGGCACTCACCCAGATAGACGCTCCCCCCAGAAGCACCACTGAGCAACCACACCTTCTCAAATAAGAAACCCAACAACAGTGACCATGAATTTGTAGGTGTGGATTAAAATAAGTCAGTGTTGACTTTTGGTTTCACGCTGGACATGACCAGCAGTCTCCAGAGTGAAAGTCCTGTGTTTGGAAATGGTTCAGTGTATAGTTAGGTAATAGTTAAATAAAGGTCCAACAGAGAAAGCGATCGATCAAAGGCAAAGGAGAACAGCACAGATTTTGAAGTGGCTAAAGTTGGGGACCATTTTAAGGTAATCAGGAAGTTGGTGCCATCTGTGTGCAGCGTACAGTACTGGATCAAAGCAGCTTCACTGTACTTGGTCCTGCCATGAGGCGCTGACTGACTGAAAGAAGTCTACAGCAAAGATTTAAGAGCAGGACTAATGTGCTGCCCCCATATTGTGCAAATATTTAGGCTGATCAAGTTGATATACTCAGTTGAAAGATACATTCTAGAAGTCATTAGCAAAAATTCTGAATGCATTCTGAAGCTAAACAGCTTTTTCCGCTCACTGCGGACGGGGAGAAGGGGCTGCTGAGATATTAGAAATGTGAGCTCAAACCATGCACTGGTGTGTTTGTAAATTCGAGTGTGGGGGGCCACGTGCTCACATGCCATCGCGCTCTCGCTGCGGTGGGTGGCAGAACTCACTCGAATTTGTACGCCACTGAAAAGGAAAATCACTTAGCGTCATGCACATTAATTCATCTCCCCATTAGATGCCAGCCACACATTGGGAGAGCCTGTAATTATGAAAATGGTTAAGCAATGAGTGGCATGAGTGAACATCAGTGGTGTTATGAGATACAGTGTGAATGACAGAAAAAGACACACAGGGAGACAGAGAGAAATGTCTCCTACAAAGCCCCGAGATCAGTTTGTTGCTCCACATTGAGATTAAAGCTTAAACCTAATACATAGCCTGCAGAGCCTTCTATCCCCCTGCCAGCCACCACCTCATCAGTCCACTCCCATTTCCAAATGCTGACAGTCGGGGGTTGTCTGCCTTAGAAAGCACACTTTACTATCAGTTAGCAGGAAACTCCATTGGCGTGTTGTTGAGACATACACACACATACACATTTCCTATCGAAGAAGCTCAGAGGTGCTTAGGTGCGGTACACTAAAGGTCACCTCACAGAGATCAGCTGGACATGGGTTATGACAGAAAATACAAGAGGCCAGCAAACAAAAACCATGATGATATAATGGATTGTTTCTCACTATATAAGCAAAGGAGGCAGTGCTCTCGTAAATATTGTGAGAGGCTTTAATAGGCCACCCTTGCTACCATCTGCATGCATCGCTAATCCAACAGCCTCACCAAATATTCCCTTTCATATGATCTTAGATAATCATAACTATGATGTAAAATAATGATGTCCACAACTGTGTTCTCCTGCCATTAAATAATTGATGAGTGTTAGAGGCTTATTAATCAGTGGCTGTGCCCCGCAGTCAAGCTCTGCTGGACATACTGCAAGTAGGTCTTTGATGGTGTTCAGAGGAAATGGGCAAGGACAAGAGACTTTGAATGTCTTTATTTTTTAAACAACATGCTCTCTGTCTCATCAGCTTCATTCTGAGAGGGAGGATCAACTTGATATGCAGCTTACCAGGGCTCTAGTTAAGTCCAAGACAGCAAGTCAAGGCCAAGTCCAACTGGGCTTGAGAGAGGGGTGAATGCTGCCAAACATTAAGTCCTCCTCACAATTTTAGGATTATGTTGACAGAGCCAACTACACACCCAATTTCCTGTCTCTTACACACACACACACACACACACACACACACACACACACACACACACACACACACACGCACACGCACACACGTATCCATACACAGATGAACTCTTCAGCTTTTTATTTCTGTCTGTACAGTTCTGATTTATCTTGGAGGACACGTCAGCCTGCTAGATGCATTTGCCTGTCTACTTTGTTTGTTCAGTCCATGAAACTGAAGTGACAATATTACCTCTCACATTCTCACATCTATTCAGAAGAAATAAAGAGCTTTGCCCCTCTGGGGAACTGTCTTTATCTTGGCATCCTTACTGTTTTGTTTATGTCTCCCACACAGTCAAAATGTGTTTCTTAAAGCAGTGCAATACATTTTGGCAACTTGGGGGCAGAGGGATAATCTGCAAGCACAACAGTAAAAGGTCGCCCAAACGCTGGCCTATACCTCCAGCATACCTACAACGACATTAACATTCTTTTGGAAAGAATGCAAGTTTGATTTCCACTCTTCTTTTAGCTTTGGTTTGGTCTCTGCCAACTCCTGAGGGAAATATCTGACTTTTTAGGTCCTAACTGCGTTCACCATCTAGTCAATAACTTGATCCGTCTGCTGTTTGGTGCTGGACACGTAGTGTACAATGGTTTTATTAAAGTGTGAAAACAGCTGCCATGAAACCAAACAAGAAAGATACTAAAACTTTTCTGAGAGTTTTGTTTTGTTCACAGGAGGTGAGAAAGAAGGAGAGCTTTTCATGAAATTGTCTTTGCCCTTTACTCATACGAAGAAGCATATCTCAAAAATGGAAAAATGTACATCCTTCAACTTACGGAGCGCTAAGAAATATTTAGTTGATGTTTCTGCATTCAGAACTTTTGGATCAATATGTTTGTTTGTTCAGGAAAATTTGATCAAAAAGCGTGTCCAATTTCGTTATTTTTGTTATTTATTTATGACAATTTTAATAATTCATGGAGTTTATTGACTTACATAACCTTTTAGCTTAGATTGTACAGAAGCATTTGAAGATATTCCAAGAAATGTCACCACAATAACAAAAACAACAGTGTAGGCACTGGTGGACAATTTCTTTTGCAGAGGTTCATTGAATCCATTGTTAATATATATAAAAAAAAATATCAATGCAGCTTTAAGTGGCTTACAATATTGGATATTTGTTATTTATTATGCTTATTACTTCTGACTGTCATGACAGCTGCAGGAGTTGTAACCTATTGTTGAGCAGGGCTGCATGAAAAATGTGAGCTGTGTACTAATGGGGAAACGGTTAACAAGTACTCAATCATTACAAAGAATTATGAAGCATTTGCTCATGGCCTGCATAATATTCCTACAATAACCTAACAGGGTATTACAACATATCTGGCAGGGTTCAGTGACTTAACATTGAGCTTAACATACTCAACATCCCCTTTCAAATTATTCCTACAGCAACTGTAACTGTATTTATTGTTATTGGTGCTATGTTTGTGCCTTGGGAGGTTTGTTTAACTCATCATATCATACAGTACAGTAACATTCATTCTAATTCATTCTGTTCCACGGTGAGTTTATGACATTTCGCTCATGTGGTACCAGCAGAAAACACAGGGGACTGTGCATCTGTGTGTCCTATCCAGAGGCTCTCTACATTATGGGGATCTGTCTCGCAGTTGTCTGTGACAGGTGGTAAAGCGCAAGCCAAAGCTGAACAGTGGTGCTGGAATATTGTTTATATAACCACAGCAGGACTGTGACACCTAGCCAGTGTAAACAGGCCGGGTGTGGCAGCCTGAAACATCTGCTGTTTCTGCTGGTTTAGTGCTGTGAAGTGAGTCACAAATCCTCGAAGACTGGGACGAGTCACAGCTGATAGACTAACACATTGGTACATCTGTTTTGTTTTTTTTGTTTTAAATAATTCATTCTAGAATTTTCTTTTCCCCTCAATGCATGGTCTGTTTTTCCCATAACATATCTGTCTCATAACATACTACGTAGAAGTCCACTGTTTTCATCATTTGAAAAAAGATGTTCAACAGTGGTCTTATCAAAGTAGTCACTATCTAATGTTCCCTCTAATCCTGAGGCCTTTCCCAAACCCCTCAACCTCTATTTGAATTTGATTTATGATATAAGCTCCCTGCTGTCATGGGCTGTGCTCTGACATTATGTTGTTATGTCACGAAGAAAGGCCAGACTGGAGGCACAACACAGGATCAATGTTCACCATCATTCTTCTGATATATTTCCCTCTGAAGACCAAGGTTGCCGTTAGAAACAGTTTGTGCATGAGGGATTTTCCACTGCCTGTTGACTCACTTAATGCATCCAGTACAACAATGCCAAGACATGATGAGCAGAACGACACAGCCATCCGTTACTCACATAGAGCCCTTCAAGAAGTTTGCCAGTCAATACACTCGACAGAGAGTGATCATAGTCATTGTGGCTCTTTCAAGGCCAGTCCTGTGCTTTGTGTGTGAGAAAGTGAGTGGAAATAAGCATGTCCCGCTCCTCCACTGATGGAATCAGCAGGTTCTATAATTGAAACGTAACAGTGGAGGCTGCGCAGTGATGTAATTTGATAAGTCACTGCACTGTATAGCAATGCACACACAACAGCTGCTATGACTGGCTAGAACTGTCATACATACAAAGACAAATAAATACATCGGAAAGAAAGAAAAAGCTACTCCATACAATTTATCACACAGTATGAAACATGTGAAACTGATCAATGACAGCTTTTAAGAATGTGTAGTAGCAATCATTTCTATGGATCACACTAAATATACTTTAGAGCAAAGACCCAAACAGCTTACAAATTAAACTCAAATCTTGCATTCATGAAAACATCAGTGTTAAAGGTTACAAACTCACAGGTTGTTTTGTGTGATTTAAGCACGCTTAAAATAAATGAAAAGATGCAGCTGTGACAGTAATTCTAGGACCTATGGTTAAGAACCTGTTGTCAGAATTTGGCTTAGCCTTCAGCCTCTTTACAACCTCACAGTGCAGCACACATCAGACTGGCCCAGGCGTTGGACTAGGAACATGTAGCACATTAAAGAATATAAAATAAATTAAAAAGCATGCAAGACCTAAGGAGAAAAGAAAAGAGGAAATATGATCTCAAACCTTCCACCAATGGTGAAAACTGAGCGTGGGCGATGGGGACAAAATTAAATATCACAGAATGTTTGAATGCCACAAAATCTGTAGTTACAGCGGCGTGAAGAGGGCGACTTCTGTTGTGGTTGTAAGAAAATTACACACCAAATTTCTGATAAACAATATTAGCAATGTGAATGATGACCAGGCACTTGATCTAGTGAATGCAGACACAGATATCTACAAACAAATAAACAAAGTAATACTAGAATTTTACCCGGTGAATAAATTGGAGCACAGACTTCTTGGACTGCCTGTTATTTTGATGAATCACACAGCAAGCCATATTATTTGTCCAATATTTGCAACGAAATATGCTCCAAATGGCACCAACACCACAAACACAGCTACAACTTCAGTGACTCGAGTTAGCTGAAGTGACGCCTCACATACAGCGAGTATGGCTGTAAACGTGTTTGTTTCTCCTGCTCTGAAGCTGCCTACTTTAGTATGGGCATCTATGTGGACTGACACCCTTATGGAGCCAGCCTCAAGTGGCCGTTTGAGGAACTGCAGTTTTGGCACTCATGTTGACTTCATTTTTCAGCCCCAGACTGCTTGGTTTTGCAGAAGTGTTTTTTTTTTTTTACTGAATTTTGGGCAGAGTTGGAAATCTTTACTGGCGTATGTCTGGAAAGCCTAATGGACATCGTATGTAATATTTGGCTGTAGAAATATTCTTGAGATGATTAGTTGGTAATTATCTTTCCAATGCCATAAAATTTAAATAAATCTGTTGTGTTAAGTTTTTTGCAGCCATGCTGTGTTATTATAATCCTGTAATTTCAAAGGTTACTCAAACTGTTATTGCTGTTGCTAACGGCTGTTCGCTGGCCATTGCAAGGTCGAATACACTCTGGCGTGGAGCCACGCATTTTAAGCTGCTGCTGCTAACTGCTATTGCTAATAATGGTATAATGTCTTGGCTTCATTCTTCGGTTTTGTATTTGCCAGTCCCTTTGACTGAACAGTGAACATCACTGGCGCAGTGTGTTCAGTCGTCTCACATCGGCACACTGCTTTTTCTGTGTTTTTCTGTGCTTCACTTTTGGAAGAACGCTTAGTATTCTCACCTGAGGCTCACCCTCAGTGTGCCCCACCTCCACCCACCCATCCAAGAGCAGGAGTGCAGCAAGTTCAGCTCGAGACAAATGATGGTAAAAGTCCATTAGTGAGTTCTATATCTTGGTAATTTCCTCTCATTAGCCTCATCTCTGCACCAAGGTGCCACAACTCATCATCTATGAACTCATACTTCAACAAGGAACACAGCAGGAAGGACAGTAGGAGGAAGCAGATTGGTGAGAGACACAAGTTGGAGGATAAGTGAACGAGGTGGAGGGGGGAGGAAATGGAGGACACGGAGCAGAGTGGATGTGTTGAGGACAGGATGGAAAAAGAGATGAAGAAGAAATGAAGGATGTGAAGTGAGAGTGTGACTCAGACATCAGAATGGCTCCTCAGATCTTAATGGACCAATTTCGGCATTTCATGTTCACAAGCAATTCTGAAACTATTAAGACTAACAATGTGAACTCAAAGTACTCTTAAACCACAATGGAAATCCATCTGCACTGTTTCATAAATATATCCTTCTCCTCCACTGCAGATTCTGCACGTACTTTTTACTGCACTGCATTCATTCAAAATACTTAAGTTACTATTTACCTAGCAGATTCAGATTAATAACACAAAATGTGATCAACAAATAAAATGGTTTAAGTTTACAGACTAGTAGTATATAAAGGAATTAAAAATAGCTGCACCTTTACCAACTGCAACATTAAAGTTACAAACATATTAATGAATATCACTAACTTTATAATCTATGCCTTTTATTTTAAGCTAATACTTTTGTACTTTAGTAAAATTTTGAATGCAGGACTTTCACCTGTGACACATTATCTTAACACTGTGGTAATGCTACTTTTACTTAAGTAAAAGATCTCAGAATTTATTAATTCATTGTTATGCCACCGCTATTTAAGACATTTTAGATATCTGCTGTCAGACAGATGCTGAATCACTGCCAAGGAAAACATGGGAATTCAGGGAATGACAGGGTCGGCCTGTGTGAGTGCAGGTACTGGAAATATGACCTCTTATTATCTGACTTTGATGGACATCAGAGGCGTGGTGAAAGGAGAGAAAAAATGAAGAGAGGTAAGGACAGGATGTGAGGCTAAAGGAAAAGGAATGCAGTGGAAACAATGAGAGAAACAAAAGTGCAGAGACAGTGGGACAAAACATAAGGAAATGAAGGGGACAGGGAGGACAAAGAGAAGGTGACAAAGTCAAATCTTTTGTTTTCATCCATTTCCGCCTCGAATAAAATTGACAGGAAGTTGACAGTACAGTTTTGGAGTGAAAATACAAAAAGTCTGCGATACAGGAAGAGGATTATACCAGGTTGAACTGGAGAAGATGTTCTGTGTGACAACATGGAGCTTCACTAAGACAAACATTGAGAAATAGTAGGAAGTCGAGCAGTTATCAGACAACAATGAAACGGTTTCCCTGCAGAAGTGCCGGTTCCATCTTCAGCAGCTGCACTGCATTGTGGGTAAGTTAGCTTCCCAGCTCTGTTTAGCTGATTGTGCTGTGTGTGTTAGTAGTGGAGTGATTTGCATCTGAAACACTTTTCTAGCATTTTACTGTGGTTTGTGAATATCAGTTGTCTAAAGGGAAACATATTTGATGATTCAAGTTTCATGGTAATATTCCTCATGTTGCTAAAAGACAAAATCTATCAATGTGGAACCCTTGATCAATTACTTATTAACTTAATTGTCAAATAATAATTTTGATAAGAAAAAAAAACTAAAAAATTTAGTTTTAATGTTACTGCTAAGAACATTTGTCAGAATTATTGTGTTCACTGAACTGATGAAAGAGGTACTGTGATACTACAGAAAAAATAACACCATATTACTTGAACTAGAGAATAACAAGTCATTTTCAAAATGTTGAGTACTTGCATTGAGTCAGTGCTTACTTTGTTGTTGTTATGATCCAGTATGACGCTGTCCTACATGAGAGAAAATACAAAGGGAAGTGGAGCAGAGACTGTGAGCCTGTTTGTAATGCAGGTCAGGTCTTTTACAGAGTGAAAAGATCCCGTGAAGAAGATCCAGCGATCCTGGTAGATGGCGAGCCTCCCCTCTCGATACCCAGTAACAAGGATCTCTACCGCCACGGAAACAGCCGATGAATCATCTGCCTTGTGGTAGGATTGTGCCTGTCACCTGGATTTGTACCAATTTGAGCACACATACTTAAAGAGCGCACTCTGCCCCAAGACGCTGGCAGATCAGATCTCTATCTGATCTGATCTCAAGCACATTTGACTTTGACTGAATTTACTCTGTCATCATCAGACATTGACCTGAAACTGTGAAATTCCATATAAAAACAAATGGGGACAATTTTTTGGCCCAGTTTTTATTTTTTCATGGAGACTTGTATTGCTGATGTTGCATTGTTTTGTTGTTCATAGGCAAACTAAAGTTGCAGTTAACTGAATTCACTTGTTGTGTCGTGATTATTGCACACGAAACGTAGCTCCTCCCGATCCTAGAGCGAGGTGTACTTACCCAGAGATACATTACAGAAGCATATGGAAATGAGCATATTAAAACAGGATGGGTGAAGATGGCAATGCCCTCATTAGAATTCTGACAGCAGCAGAGGTGGTCTGAAGAAAGCTGTGAAGATTTGCTTAAACAGTTTGAGGTCTGAATTGTTAACATTCAATGTGTACATGTATTGCTGACTTGGTTGTTAAGTGTTCAACAGTGGAAAGTAAAAAATTGAAAAATGAAAAATTTTATGCGTGGGAGGTGCATTAGGCAAACGATAAGCTAAGCGTAATGTTTATTTTGTATCAGTTGCTGCATGCTGATGTTAATTTGTGGCATTATGAAACATGTTAATTGTAATCACTGTGTTTTTATGGATGCATGATTCTTTTTGATTTCAAATTTGTGGTTTTGATTTCGATTGTGTGGAGGGAAAATTTATTTTTACATCTCTGTGAGTCAAACTGATATTAAAATTCATTTCTGCTAAGAAGTTACAGCTGTGCCCCATTCAAAACAAAAAAACATGGGTGATCAGTCAAAATACATTTCTTTTATTTTTAAATGAATTCAAATTAAACTTCAAAGCATCACAGAAAAGCATGACCATTAAACAAAACATAGCAATACAGAAAATGCTGAGATGGTCGCTGTTTAACTGTTTGCACACCCTTAGTTCGTAATACTATGTGTTGCCCTTTTAGCATTAATGATGGCTTGATAGTTGAGGATGAGGCCCTTTATTTTCTCAGGTGATAAAGCTGCCCATTCTTCTTGGCAAAAAGCCTTCAGGTCCCATAAATTCTTGGGCTGACATGCGTGGCTCAGTGATATTGAGGTCAGGAGACTGTGGTGGCCTCTCCGTGACCTTCACTTTTTCTGTTGTATCCACTGAAGGGTCGGCTCGGCCTTGTGTTTTGGACCGTTGTCATGTTGGAAAGTCAATGTGCGTCCCATGCGCAGCTTCCAGGCTGATGAGTGCACATTTTCCTCCTGTACTTTCTGATAACATGCTGCATTCATCTTTCCATCAATTGTGACTAAATTCCTAGCTCACACACTCCAAAACACCAGAGATCCACCTCCACGCTTCAACGTAGGGTCGGTGTTCTTTTCATCGATGGCTTTGTTGATTCCTCTGACCGTAACGTTCAGTTTAGGTCTCATCACTTCAGATGACTTTGTTCAACAACTTTTGAGGCTTGTCTCGGTGCTGTGTGACATATTGTAATTGGGCTGTTTTGTGTCGGTGCAGGAGCAGCTTTTTCCTGGCGGCTCGACCCTGCAGCCCATCTTTGTTCAAGTGTCTCCTTATTGTGCATCTTGAAACAGCTCCACCACTTTTTTGCAGAGGAGCCTGTAATTTAGCTGAAGTAGCTTGTGGGTTTTTCTTTGCATCCCAACCAATCTTCCTGGCAGTTGTGGCTGAAACCTTTGTTGGTCTACCCGACCGCGTCTTGGTATCAACAGAACCCCTAATTTTCCACTTCCCTTTCTGAGTTTGAACACTACTGATTGCATTTTCAAATCTTTGTAGATCTTTTTTTTTTAACCTTTTCCTGATTTATGAAGTTCAATGACCTTGTCTCACAGGTCCTTGGACAGTTCTTGTGCTTTTCCCATGACTCAGTATCCAGAAAAGTCAGTGCAGCCCTGCATGAAATGTGCAGGAGTCTCTCAAGAGAAAAAACTCATGGGCTATTTATACACAGCCACTAATTACAATTAAGTCACAGGTGTGGAAACTTACTCTTAATAGCCATTAAAACTGTGTGTGTCACTTCTGTGTGTATTATTTGGGCTATGTCAGTTCATGAGCACAACTGTATATTAATCCATGGTGTTTGTTTTGACTTGTGTGGGCAGGAGCTAAAAATAGCTTGTCATAAAGCTTACATTTTCACAGCCTGACGGGTAGTTTTGAGCACAGTAACCAGCTGTTGTTTTGTTAGTTGTAGTCTTGCCCCATCTCTGACCTCAGTGCTCCATACTTTAGTCTGTGACTCCATATGCTACTGTGTCATTGAGGCTATCATCAAGGGGGGGCATTGGGGTGCAATGTCCCCTCATGGTGCATTCTCTTCTACAACCCTCCACCTCCCAAATTAATAAAAACGAACGTCATGCCACACCGTTGCCCAGCTCTTTGTCCTCATCGCTGCCCAGTGTCCCAGCGTCCTCTGATTGATGCCAAAGCGACCCTCAGACCGGCGTTCGACTAGAAGGTTGAAAGTGTGAATTTTTTGATTTTCATGTCTTTGATTTCTCTAGTGAGCTTCTCCTGCAGGTCTTGATTAGCCTTGAGGTCATCAGAAAACTGATTTTGTCATGGATATGAGTGAAAAGACGAACAATTTTCAAGAAAGAGGATCCAAGAAATCTAATATTTGTTGGGAAAATGATTAGAGCTGAAAACTCGTATTGCTGAACATAGAAGTGCTATCAAATGCAAAAACAGGAATTATCCAGCAGCAGCACTTTTTTTTTTTTAATCTAATCATCCTTTTTTTCTCTCTAAGATATATTGAAATTGAGAAGGCATCACTTTCCCCAAGAGGAGGTAATTTGGATGTTTTACTTTCCGGGAGGAAACACCATCAGATTCACCGTCTGAGGACCCTGTCATCTCATGGATTGAACGTAGATTACGACTTGAAGTGTTTTCTGTAATGTACCTCCATTCACTATTTTAAAGTTGTTTATGATGTACCTTTAGAGGTGATGTTTAACCTTTTCTGTACATCTATTAGAAATCAATTTAAAATCAATTTATTTTTTGTGGTTTGAGTGGTTCATGCCCCTTGGTTTGAAGGAATTTGATTGGCTGTTGCTCCTGTCGCTGTGTGTTTAAAGTTTACCTGATGTTGTGTTAATGCAGCGAGAAGCTGAACAAATCTCCACACATCGCACAACTGGAGCTGTACTATACACTGCAGTAAGGATGATTGCTTTAGTGGGATTTAACACTCAGCAGAGGAGAGCGCTGCATGCGAGTACAGATTCACATTATCTGCTGTTTCAGCCTAAGATTTTTATTTAAAAGACTTTGAGCTTTTGTAATATGTACACATTAGTTTGGTGGCTTTACAATATATGTGCCACTTAAAACGGAAGTGGACACAGACCATATAGTCATTGCCCAAACAAATTACATCTGTGGCAATATACAGTATCTCAATGAAAAATCAAGCAATGAGCGTTTGTTTTATGAAAAGCAGCTTATCACGTGTACTTAAAGCAAAGAACAGGTCTATTTTTATTAATGCTCAATCAACATTATGTACAACAGGTGGTTACATGAATCTTTGTCGACAGGCTGATGAACCCATCGGCTACAAAGTGTAGGCTACACACACTAAATGACAGATGATAATTGTGCCTTTGTCAGATTACTAGAGCAAGCACCACCCACACAGATAAACATTCATTTGTTGCGTCTAATGAAAGTCTTATTTAATTAAATAATCCAAGTTGAACAAAACAAGCAGCTTTGAAAAAGCAGCATCTCAGACTCTTGTTTTCTGTGATCAACAGCTGCCTGATCGTTGATGTAGTTTAAGCTGATTCTATGATATTTGATAAAGTAAAAGATACAGGTTTGATTTTTGAACTATGGGTGAGTGTTTTCCCATAACACAGGACATTGTGTTAAAGAATGAAAGACAAGAATGAGAATAATTAACTGGAAAAGCCAAATGGAGGCTGATTCATGGTTGGTCCTGAACTCTGCGAATACACTATTTATTCTTAAGTTTATGCTGTTTTTGGCTGTATTTTTGGCCTCTCTACGTGTGATGAGTACAGGAACAGAGTGCAAATCACTGTAGTTGTACACTGCAGGCACCAAGCAGTGACAGGACAGAGATTATCTCTTTAGTCTGTGTGTTTCTTTATTTGTGCTTTGGCCCTCAGCGTGTCATGGAGAACAGATTTTATCGTAAAAGAAGTGGGCCTAGACACTGAAATGATCAGGAATGCTTTAGATAACAGCCTGTGTGATAATTTTGTACGTACAGGGTAACAATGATATATGTTATTGCAACCTATCAGAGGTAATGATACCACACACACACAAAAAAAAACATTACTTGAAAGGTGACAGAAGTCAGGGAGAGCCTAAATGGCCTGTTGCATTAGACAGTTTTATATTCTGGTGTGATGATAATGATACTGCCACAGTACATATTACTGCCCATATACACAGTATTTATTATGTAATTACCTTGAAAAAGGACAAAACAAGGGACTGCTTATGTTGCAGACAGCATACCCAAGACTAACACTATATTAAGGGAGCTTATCCCCACATTTTGAATATTTTGCCTTCATAGTAGTTCAACAACAGCTGTTAGAAACATAAATACAAAACAGCATTGTGTTTTATTTTGATGCCTAGCTTACCACTCTATTTTATGTCCTATGTATATTATGTCCAGTAAACCCCAATAAAGTTTCTGTGTGAAAGTGTCCTCAGCTGATAAATCATCTGACAATATGACAGGAAGCGACTTTTCTTCAGGGATGGGAGACGCACGGTCATGAGCTGTTTTTGAAGCTTGCTGACACTGTGTCCCTTTATTAATAATGTATTCATCATGCTGTAGACCCTCTGTTTGAAAAGGTGACAGACCACACACACCTTATGTGTTTGCATAAGGACAACGATATGAAAATGGATATGCACATAACAGATTCTGTATATATGTTCAGCACAACGCTGGCCTGATGGCACACGCTATACTGCTACTCTGCTGCCATAAAAAAAACACAATTTAATTATAATGCAGTTTGAATTCTGTATGAAAGTGCTTGTTATTATTATTTTAAAAATGCTCAGGCATTTTTCATTTATGTACTGGTTGATGTGCATCTTCAGCTGAACACATGTGAGAACACACCCCAGCATCATCATCAAAACACCAAATGAAGGAACATCTGTTGGAAGAACGGTCTTCATCCCTCCAGCAGAATTCTAGGTACTTTATAGTATGTCAGGCCACACTGAAGGTTGTCTGTAATTAATATGATTTTTAGATACTGTGTGTTTTCTATTGAAAGAATATGAAATGGAAATTGAGCGATGTACTCTTCAGAGGTTTTGCTCTATTTTTTCTAACAATGCTATCACATCTCCAATGTGTGTGCAATTTTGCTCTCCACATATTTTTCCTGCGTATCTCTATCACATCTGTCCTTTGTTCTTTCAATCATTTTGCCTTCCTGTGTTTTTCTTCTTCTCCTCCCTTGAATCACTGAGCCCATTGCCATTAAGCCCATTACCCAGTTAAGCAGGAGGAGGGACATTTTGCACCATTTTTCTCAGGAGTCATTCACGTTCACATCCAAATGCAGGCACGAGGTTCTTTTGAACGAAGAGAGCTCAAACTGCAAAACAAAGTTCTCAGTTATGTGTCATGTTATGTGAGTTACATTAAATATTAAATACTGTCATTTGTGGTGGTGACATGTCATTCTGGCAGGAAGTCATAAATGTATTCAAGTGCTTGCTCTACTCTCAACTCTAAGTCAGCCCCTGAATTATTGCTGAATTATTACATTTTAGTCAATCTAAAACAAATATTGTATAGCTTGCATTGCCAACAACCACTTTTCAGAACATAAGGAAGTGCTTTATGTCGTTCCTTTCAGGCTGCCACTGGTTTCCATTCTATTCTACGCAGGGTGAAAATCAACATGCCGACTTGCTTGTGACAGACAGTCCATTTCAGTCATCATCTTCCTGCCTTTCGTCATTGCTGCATGCTAATGCGGTACAGATATTTTAGTCAACTGGCAATTAAAGCTACGCAAAATGGAGGTAAGGACCCTTCCGAGCCAGTGAAAGGGTCTAGCAAAAGGGTTTTTTGCCACACTGGCAGTGAATGTTTCAGGATACATCTTGTCCTTGTAAACAATACGCATTTTCAAAATGATGTGAAGTGGGAAATCTGTCCAAGCTTGATTTTGCCTGCATGGTTCCAGACCTCTGAAGTGCCACCAACATCTCCAATTATTTCAGTGATCTGCTCTCAACTACGTGTGAGATTGCTCTTTATAGTATGTCATCTTGCTCTGAGTATCTAATATTGGGTTTATAGTGGAGTTAGCTGAAAGCCCGGTGCGTCTCACACATATGCTAAAGGGTACCATGTCTCTGTACGAGGTGCCGAAGGACATGATAAAAGGTTTGGTGGTCTGGGAATGAGCCAAGGCTCGTAGAACATGTGTCACATGACTGATTTGTTGGGGTAAAACCCCTCCCTGTCCAAACTGAACACACTGATGACTGAATGATGAAAAAACAAAAACAAAACAAAACAAAACAATCAAATTGTGTGCAGTCTTGGGACTGCCATCGTGCCAAAGATGCATCTTTTGCAGTAGACAGAGACAAAATTGAGCAGACCAAGAAACATGACGTAGTTCTTGATTGATCTTGTGAGAACCAACTGTTCTTATCATCATAAAACTCCTGGTATGATGCATAATAATAACAACCTTTGTTTTTACTTATATAGTGCTTTTCAGGACACTCAAAGACACGTCACAAAAATAAATACACATAATAAAATCACCTTCTTTCAAAGAGAAGTGGAAAGAGACGTGAGAGGACTGGGTAGGAGACTTTCTTACACACTGCTCTGTATCGATATCACTGATTAGACGTTTCACTGTCCACTCTAGGACCTCTGCGTTTGAAGCAGTTCAGTTTCCAAACCAGGTCATGATCACTTCGTACAAAGCAGCAGGGAGTATGCATTAATGATCCTTTCTCGCTATTAGGAGATGTTTTGGAGGTTGTTACTTGCCGCATCAATCTTCGTATAGTTCGTTCATTGTTTATTTTATATTTTTGCAATACTTTACTTTTTGTTCAGCCTTATTCTCATTTATTTTTTGTCCTCATTGAGCTGCATGTCTTTTTTTCCTGTGCAGTTACACTGAGTGCACAGTTTCAACCAAAGTCAAATTCCTTGTTTGTGCACACATACTTGGCTTATTAAGCTGATTCTGATACTGATTCTGATTGTGATTACTCCTGACATTAACATTAATCTCTTTTGTTTACCACGTTTTCAGAAAGACTGGTATCATTTCAGCAGTGTGCCAGTCATTTGCACAAACAGTAACTGGACTGGAGTAACTGGAGTGACTTCAGATCAGATCAGTTTGGGACCATGCAGGGACATCAGCTGCAGCCAGCGTAGATTTTCAAGATTTCCTAACAGACATGTTTAAAATGATGAGGGAGCGCACACATTTTCTGTGATGCTGTCTGACCTGGTCCCTTGTCAAAGGCTCACCATCTGCAGAGTTTTTCTCGCCTTGTCTTAGTAGACACAGCTCCTACTCGTCTGGAGGTGAGGATGCCCCAGTTCGCACGTTGTCAGATGATTTAGCCCGGGGCGAGAAGTTGTTTCGGCTTTGAATGCCATGCTACTTGTTCCTCCTATGACAAAGAGGTCCACTATTTCTTCCAAATAAGGTCTTTAGTTCTCTTGATGTAGCTGGAAAGGTTGTCCCCAATGCTGCTTTGTCAACACATTTTTAAGGCATCTGGCCAGGGCCTTCAATTGGGTGGTGGTATTCTTGTGTTCACGCCACTGTCCATTTATTTGCAGATGTAGCCAGTGACAAATGATGCATATTAACAGGTCTGTGTAAGCGGTACAAACGCGGCCTCCTTGAAGATGTTCCACTCAATTAAAGCAGTCCTGGACCAGTGGAAGTGCACGCTTTGGCTAAACATTGAAGCCAAACTTCGTAATAGCAGTCCCCAATGGTGTGAGAGAATGCATCACCATGAAACTTGTGAAGTTGAGGAGAATTTATCATCCTTTCTTCAGTTCTGATGGCAATTTTGGAAAATAAAGTGATGGACTGACTAACCAACTAACAGACTCACAAATAGACCGACAGCTCAACATTAATTCAATTCAATTCAATTTTATTTGTATAGCGCCAAATCACAACAAAAGTTGTCTCAGGACACTTTACATATAGAGCTGGTACAGGCCGAGCTCTTTATTGAGCTTCTTTATTATCATCAATTATTGTCATGCAATAGGGTATCAAATACACCATAAGCATTATGAAACACATTAAGAATTGGTAAAATATGTAATATGGTGAAAAATGAGAAGAATATGGAAAATTCTAATGTACATGCACGTGTATACTGTAGTCACTCCACACCATTTTAGGAAATGCAAGCTTCATTCCTTGTAATCTTAATTAAGTCTGGATTTACACACAAATTAATGAAGGCAATTTGACATTGACTACGGGCACAAAATGTATAATTTCCACCATTGTGTTTAGTACAATGGCGAATCAATGAACACAGGGAAATAAGAGAAAACACTAATTAGAGAATGTTTTACAGAGCCAGCCTGTTGTTAAGAGAAGGTATGCTCTGTGGAGGCAGATTGCCGTGAATGGAAAGGCTTTGTTTGTCCATTGTCTCTGCTCTGTGGTGGCCCCACACCCCAGAGGGGTGATAAGATCGCTAATTGAAAAACATTTTTGCTTTGTGCGTTCCTAATGGTATTTATTGTATACATGCTGCAGCAGGTTAGCTTGATAGAGAACTGTCCAGAAACACTGGGAGCGCTTAAAGTCCAGGGTATATTTGTCTCTTTGTAGTTGTTTGCACTGGTTATTGCGCGTATGTGCAAATGTCACTGTGTTAATAATGTAAGCACCCTTGTGTGTCGCCTGCTTGTTTAAGTGGCTTTTCTCATTTTCTCTGCCTCACAAACAAAAAATTGGCAATGTAGACGGGGATGAAAGTACAGTACGCACTTCCATAAACATTCATCTTTGTATTGCTGTACGTTAGCAGCTTCATTCATTCCATAAATCCCGATCCCACCCTTATCCCCCATTTTATATTCAACCATAAATCCTAATCCTAAACTATAGCAGAGGGACGCAAATTAATAGGGTCCAGAAAATGCATGGCTTAACACAAAAAGATGACTCCAAAATTGTTATGTAAATGAAAATAAACAAGAGGAGAAGGAGCTTCACTGGCACTAGGCCTGGTTCTCTATTATAGTATAATGAATTACCTTACATAATAAGAGTTCAGAATGCCGAGGCTTACTCAGTAACACTTGTTTTGAAAAAAACACATTAATATACTAGCAAGAACCACAGTATGCAGATAAGAGTACTTTCAGAGTAGTTATTATGATCCTTAACCTTATTTGGAGTGTGTTACTATTTTAATCAGAGGCATCAAATTGTTTGTCGCTGACTTTATTTCATTTATTTATCCTGTCTTTTAATCTTGTAGCTACTCAGTGAAGATGCTAGAGCGCTGATCACACATCTGGATCCAGTGTTATTTGTTTTATTGACACTTGTATTGAGGAGCAGCCACAGCTGACCTAATGATTATTCCGACCATGACCATAATTTCTAACCATCGGAGTAAGAATAAAATCCTGGCTTGAAAAGTGGGGCCCGCGACAAAGAGAGGCTTTTTCAAGGATTTGCAAAATGACTTCACTGCGGATCATTCTCTAGCTTATAGCCACGGTCCATTTGACTGCTGGAGAGGCCTGCACTTGTGGAATTGCTGTGGGAGTACAGAGCTGTTGGCTGTTGCCTGCCTTTGCCATTAAAACATGCCAGATTAACGCACTGCTAGACAGCTTCATGCACACCTCCTGCTGGGCTGCATGGAAGTCACAGTCCATATGGCCCCCTTCTCTCACTCACACGGTCACGCACCCCCACAAACATATACATACACTCACTTATCCTTTATTTTCTGTGTGCTTTTCTCCTTCTCTGCTTCCTGTAATTCTACTGCATTTTGTTTGTCATCTGTGAAAAGCCTTCCACCAACCCTGTGTACCTGAAGCCAAAGCCTGTTTATTCCTCCACAACCTCACACACTTATGGGGGGGCATACTGTAGATTTAATTGGATTCTGAGAATTTATTACGGTGATTACTGAACACATTGTATTCCAGCATTTGATTCTCTGGTGCATTGTGTAGCGGTTACATTGGTGCCCATTTGGACAATGTGAAACGTGGTGCAATGAGTAACAGAGAAACCGGGAGAACAGAGGCGATGGAGGAAAATAGAGACTGGAATTTGTCCCAGAGATTCCTGCGCCATCATGTCACTCTGTGACAGAGTGATGCAAAATATAGCGGTATTTAACATTTTGTTTGTATTAAGCTCAACACATGTTCCTTCAGCCTCATGAGCTAACGCCCTCTCTGTCTTCCTCTCTCCCGTCACCGACTCCACTGCATCCATTAGAGATGCGGTCAGTGTGCATGGATAACAGTGAGTGAGTGCAGAGTGATGAGAGTGAAGGTAGACGAAGCCATTCAGGGACGGCAATGTGCAGTGAATACTTATCCAATCATCCTGCCTCCTGGATTTGAAAGCAGGAAGAGTACTGAGCTTTTTTCAATATCCCCCTGCCTGCTAAAAGGAAGAAACCACAGAGAAGATGCAGCTTTTTCTTAGAGGGCCCTGATAGAGATGAGCACAAACATAGCCACAGAGTTGCAAAGAGAGCTGAAGGATTAATTAATTCAGGGTGAGCAACATGCATAAAACCAATCAGCTGAGTCTTATCATATACTGATATGAATTCTTGTTACCAACAGAATACAGTATGTACATACTTACAGTTGTATTTGGGTTTGTATCTTTGCTTGTGACTATCTGTTTATCAGTGAATCCACATGCTCAAATGCAATGCAGTGTCTATGAAGTATGCTATGTTTCTAAGCAATGTGAAAAACTGGAAAGGACAAGTGAAATTAATGCTATGAAAATCTGCAACACGTGCCCTGAAGGAGGGTGTGATAGGCAGAGGGGTGAGTATAATTCACCGTGACAGTCATGGCATCTTGGCCTTCGGGCAGCTATTGTTTTGCCGTGTTTCAGCGTTACGAACCGTATGAAAACAAGTTGCTAAAATCCAAAAAACAGATATATTTAAGTCATGGCCCCACAAGTCCAATGTTGTTAATATGTATTTTTATAACAATGATGAAAATAAACTTGACACTAGCTGAAGGTCTGAACGTGGTTTAAAGTGTTACCTTGCTTCAGTGATGTAAAGTGTACTCCAGGGTGTGGTCAGGACATGATGACATCACTGTTGGGTGTGGTCTTTCTATAAAAGAGAGCAGTAAAATACCTGTTTTCAGCCTGGTATTGAGTTACTCTTTAAAACAATTTTAAGATGGACTTTTGCCCACAGCTCTGTGTTGAATTGTTTTTGGATAGACTTCAGAGGAAAATCCCACCCTAAAACACAATAAAATTTACAGTGTACCTTGTATTTCTGTCCCCTCTTTCATACCTGTTCCATTATTTTCATGGGTATGATGGCAAGATGTTTTGAATCCAGCCACAGTGGAGCTTTGATTGTCCAATCCTATCAACCGATGCAGAGAATGTTGTCAGCAAGATCAACGCTTAATGTTCATGTCGATCTTTGTGTAATCAAAGTGCAGCTCCTCCTGTCTAGACTTTGTATCAGCGGTCATGCAGGGAGAAATCAACCACAGATTACACCGAACACTTTATGAAACAAATGTACCACTAGATTACAATGCAATGATGCCACAAACTTGTGCTTTATTGTGACTGGAGACATTCTCTTGCAGCAGCAATAGGAAGAAAGTTAGGCCTGTTCTCTGGGGGTTGTTCGTTGTCTTGGAAACAGGAAATCATCAGCTGATGTGGAGATAGATGAGGCATACTGAAGAAAATTTAATTTCAGCATTACCCCTGTAATGTACTAAATAGCATAGGTTCGCAACATATGCAGGAATAATTTAGGTGAAAGCAGATTACTTGAAATGGCACAAATTCTGTAAGTATTCAATTACTCAGAGGAATGTTTTTGTTTCCTCTGTTTCCTCCTTCTGAATGACAGCCATACCTTCTACACAATCTCCTCTGCTCTCTTATTTTCCTCTCATCTTACTGTCCACTCTTCTCCTTCATTTTGAGATCTTCTGCACTGTCATTTATAGAAATCCCACCAGTCTGACCTATTCCCTGTATGCTTCACATTCTGTAACTGAGATGTCCAAAAAAGACTTTTGAAATTGCTCTCCCTTTAGCCAACAGCTCTTGGCAGGTACATGTATAGATGGTGTGCTCTGCGAGGGGTGAGGATTTGGTACTGAATTTCAGCCGAACAGCTTGATGTTTGATTGACTGTACATTTGACTGTAAACATGCGCAACATAATATTAGGCCACCTGGGGGCAGCAGAAACAAGCTGTAACCATAACACTGTCACGTTATCAACATCCAGTGGACTTGTTGCCTATTTAGACAGTCAGCAGTTATGAAGCAACATTACAATTCATTCGTCATATTTTGGGCCACCTCTGAATATAAGTCCAATAATAGTTCTCCCATTATTTCTCTTTTGGTGTCCAACAACAGGGGAAATGTCTGGCCCACTATGTTCACATGCTAATGTCTAAATTTATCTGTGAGTGTAGAATTTAGTGGCATCTCACGATGAGGTTGCCGATTATCTGAATACTTTTATCTGAGGAAAAGCTGAGCTTTGTTGTTGTTGGGATTGCTGTAGTAAGTAACATTTTTAAAGCCACTCTAATGTTCTGAGATTTATCATGATCAGAATTATGTCAGCATCCATTAGTAAGCTTTCAAGAAGTACTTCACTGCTAATTACAGCTGGTAATGTGCGTGGTCTAATTGCTGTGTTGTTGTGTGTGTTGGGATGAAACCCAGATACACTGATGACTGTCTGTTCTATTCTGTATAGGTTTTGCCCTATTCGATATATCCCCATATGTATGCAGTTATGAAGGTTTTCTTTCATTGTACAGTGTACAGTTGCCACTCTGAGGTATATAATATATAATAGGTATGAAGCACTGAACAAGCCTTGAAACATCTTGTAAAAGTATATATTTTTACTGAACATGATCTAATGCACATTAACATCAACTGAATACAACTGAGACATCTTTTCCATACTGGCATGACCCACATATTTAGGATGAATGAAAATTACAAATATGTGATGTAAACCATGTTAACTTGGCCTTTAAAAATAAAGAAAGCTGTTACAGAAAAAGTTACTCTGAAGCACTTGGCAAACAAATAGAAAGACGCAATCGGCTGTAGACGTAGCAAAGGTGTAGAAAGAAAATGAAAACGAGCAGAAAAATAGCAAAAAGTCATCACAGCAAAAGAAACGCCTGCGGCAGAATCGAAAATAGAGCCTCTAGTGTCTTTCCCTATGCGACCTTGTTCCCAGAAGTTCAAATGTAAAAATGAGAAATTAAGTTCACAAGGGTTTTTTTTTATATATATTAGTGGATGTAGGAATCAAAAGCTGAAACAATATCATTTATAATCAAAATCGTCAGTGCATTTTGTTTATCAATAAGAGTTTATTTCAAACCATTTTTGGAGACAATGAGGTCCTTCTGGGAATTCCAGTGGTGACCTACCCAGGGCCTGCGATGGTCAGTCCTCCCGTCACTGAACCACGTGGAGGTTGGAGGCTGAACGGCGGAGTTCAGAATGTTCAGGATGATCAATCCTCGTCCATGCAGACTCCAGACGAATCACGCAAGGAATCCCACTGACACCAAGATTGTTGCAGAAAATTATCTGGTGACACTGAAATAATGAGAATGAACACCAAAAGTGTCTTTCTGTGTTTTATGTCTTGCGAGAAAGGTCAGACATCTGAGTGCACGGGACGCAGTCTAGAGTGTGACAAAGAATATAGATAGCGAGCAAATAAACTCCTCGCTGATAAGGTTGGTTTGAACTGGCTCCAGCCAGTTCTGTGGTCAAGGACGTGTAGACACCTGGCATAAACACACAGTATCAGCAGTGTTCCATGAGACATTAGAAGCGTATATAGGTAGTAATTTTCCATCACGTCTGTCTGTACCATCAGATGATATAACAGCGGTGTTGTTGCTGTAGCGGCATCTTGGCCCCTCTGTGCCCTTTTGTATCTGCGCGATGCGTGTGCGTCTTCTCAGACACATTCATTTTTAAACATGCTACACGGCAGAAGACACGTTCTCACATCTGCATTACACACATGCCAAATGCTTCTAATCCTATCATCTCAGATTAGTGGGCTGCATGTGGAACATTATGGTACATAATCAACATCCCACCCTGAAGCAGTGGCGGTACTGTGTGCAGAACTTTAGTGAGAAAATGTAACTCCAGATTATAGCGTAGGTTCAGTCCTCTTAGACTTGACTGTCATCAGTCAAGAAAACACTATTAGTGGTATATTACTGAGATATTGAGAGGTAACTGGACAGTGTACACACGAGGATAAACCCAATAGAGGCAGCTCTTAGAGGGTGATGCCTATACTCACAGAATGGAATTACAGTAAGCAACTAATGTTTTGAGGACCTTTTCATATAAAATGATAGGTTTTTTTTTTTTTATTTGAAAGGTCTAATTATGAAACAAAGCATACATTGTAATAATATGTCTTCTGCTTAAATGAAAGAGGGCGGAAACACGGCTGACAAGATGGATGATGCATGCAGACTTTCTAATGGTTTTGTAATTAAACACTGCGCTTCAAAATTCCTGACGGCGGTCCGCAGTGGAGTTGTCTCACACATGTAGCTGCACATTCACAAAAAACACATAAACATGTACAGACATGCACAAGCGCACGCACACACACAGAGTCATATTTCCATCACTTTTGAGGACATTACACTGACTTACATTCATTTCCTGGAGACTTCCCCCAACCATAACCTAAACCTAACCTTAACTTTGTTCACCCTAAAATTTGATGATTTATGTTCTGGGGACTTGCCTTGACCTGCTTTGTCTCCACAACACGAGTTATACATGTCCACACGCACAAATGCACACACACACACACACACACACAAATGGGCAGACACTGTTTTGGACTGCTATGCTCGACTCCTCTTGCGTGTGAAATGTAACTTGCCTCCTGCTGTGAATGTAGATCAACTCAGCTCCATAACAAGTGTTTCTGTGGGCATCTCCCTCAGCACGCCCAGACGTTTTGCATGCACTGTATGTGCATGTGCAAATGAGTTTATTTAGTGTGTTTAATGCTGTCAGTGGGAACGTAATGTTTGCATCTCTATTTCTTGACACTCCCTGACCTCTGAATATACTCTAGCTGATATATTTTCTTCTAAACCCTCATTAAACCATTGAGGCAATGTGCATATTCTCCCTTTCTAGCTTTGATATCTGCATGCAGACACAGTTACAAGCAACCAAACAGAAGTGGACACTGGCTTGGACTCTCATCTTCACTTTTAAGACAAACACTGTAAGACACTGTACGACCAAACAGGCGTTGATTCAGTGATACCTCTGCACTACAAAATATGAGTGCAGAGGACACTGAATGTATGTCAGCTTTATGTTGCTTGAATAAGAGGTTTCAATTTGAAGAGGAAGAATGGGATGTGGCCTTCTAGCCTCCTCACACACTTGGCTCTGACCTGCTCTCTGAGGAAAGAATAACCTTGGTTGACGCCACAACTGGAACAGGGACATGCACAGACACATGTCTTTCATTTGATTTTGTGCTTCCACTGGATGGACTTGGAATATATTTACAATTCTACTCTATTCTACTCTACATGAGTTCAATTTTAAGTTTCACACGCACATATTGTTAGCCTTAAGTGAGATAGCGACAAATCTAGATTTCAGATTACACTGAAAACGTCAGCTGCAATAGTTTCATTTTACCAGTGAAAAAATAATGACTAAATGGAGCAGTTTAACTAACATCTCCATTGGTACTCTAAAGGGAATTTAGCCTATGCCAGCTCTTGGTGCCTGTGCAATGTTGTTGCAGTGTGGTTAGCGCTGTCTCACACTGTCGGAGCATATTTCTGGTTGCCGTGGCCTGAGGGCAGCTGTTACGCTGGAAATAGTTCAGCACCATGGAGAGATCCGGCTCAGCTTATTCTTTCCATCTTGAGAGGGATCAAAAGGGAACAGAATGCCTGAAAGTGGAAGATGCCAAGGAATAACATCCAGCTGTAGCAAACAGCGCATATTATATAAGTTACACTTTGTGGTATTGAGTGCCTTGTCTCCGAAAGAAAAGTGTTTTAACGTGAGGAGAAAAGGGAGATGAAAAATAGGCTTGGTAAGGTTAGCATCCTTTCCTTTAGCCCTCTTCTTTGGAAAAAGCCTGACGTCAGCCTCGATGTGTTATAGACTGGCAGTTTTATCTTAAATGCCTTAATGAGGCCTGTGCACACTTACGTCTCTGTCTTCCACATGTCCATGTAATGTGGCTAGAGAAAGACAGAGAGACTGACAGAGAAGCCAACGTGGACAGATCGAGACAAGGGAGGAGAGCGAGGGCTATGTTATTATACTTGGCTTTGCTGTTTAATAAGAGCAAGAAATGGGTGCAAATGAAAGGGCTGATTGACTTTTTCTAGCCTGTGATCATCAGTGCAGAGAGGTCTAATGTTTTGTCAGGGTTTTCAGTTGTGAACACCAAATAAAAAATAATAATAAGTGCTCGTCTCCTACTAAACACCCTCTGGCTTTTCAGCTTCAGAAACAGTGTGTGTGCGTTAGCCAAAGATGAGTCCATATAAAGCTGCTCTTCAATCAGCAGAATGTGAGCTGCAGGTTCACTTGGCCCCATCATTTCACATCCTGAAAAGAAGCTTTTGTGAGCTGGCTCTTTCTGCATCTGATTACCCGCTGGCTTAATTGATCTAATTATTGAACTCTGCTTGTGGGTGCTTTGTGTTTATCCAGTCAGGCAAAGTCTTTAAGATAAGGATATGCTCCTTATCATTTCTTTTGCTCAGGCTGTTTGGCCCTGAACTATTCAGTAGCAGCATGCCATTATCACGTTAATTGTGCAATTTAGAGGAGGTTGCAGTGGTGAATGTACTGTATTACTAGTTTTAAGTAAGTTAATTGCAACCTTCCAGCAGCCACACTGCACACACACACTCACACACAAAATACCATGATTGCAATTTAAATACAGAGGTATTGACTGGAGCTCTGACAATAAGACAAACACACAGCGAAGAGCGGTTGGTAATGTGTTTTCAACAACAGGAAATGCAGTTTGGAAAATGTGTGAATGTGTGGGAAGTGTGAGTGAAAGAGGGAGCAGGTTACACAGTACACTGATTCCTAATGGGCTGGATTCTTTGCACAAGCCAGTGTCCTGTATCTAACTAAACAACACACTGTTTTCTTGCTGTTAAAGGAATACTACTAATGCCAGGTGCCTCAGTGATTTATCTCTTTGATGGGCCAATATGACTCCAACTGGATTCACTGTGTGCAATGCAGCGTGTGCCATCATAATCATCTCCCTGCTCTTCAGTGTTTTCATCCAGACCATGTTCTCGGGGATCTGATGAGCACAGTGAGGAACAGAAAGTCAGCAGGCGGTGTGCTATACTGCTCATCTGACTAATATCCTGAACACAGAAGAAAGAATGAAAAACAAAAAGAGCAAACAAACAAAAACTCATTTCAATGGAAAAAAAAAAAAAAAGACTGGAAACATCTCTTTATATCAAACAGCATTGTGTGTAAACAAGCTGATCATTTCGCTTGTACGAAAGATTACCATCTATCCCGCCATCCATCCTTTGTGCATGGCAGTGTTGCGATACACGCCTGCACTCACAGCTGGTGCTTAATCACATTCCCAACCAAGGTACCACTTTTTGTTTCAAATTTCCTCTTCTATCCATTGTTATGTACTGGAATAATAATCAACCGCAGGGTATGATGCATAACCCCATTTATAACTTCTAAGTACAGCATTACTGCACATTCTTGATTATCTTCCTTTCCCTTTTCCCTCAGCTTGCTGACTGCCTCTCTCTCTGAACTCTGCCTCTGTGAAATTAATCAATAGCCATTGATTGTCCAAGCTTTTATTTCTCACTGTCAATCATTTCTATATTCCTCAGAGAAGTCTTTTCTATTAGTGCAGTCACCCATTCATCATCATTTCTGTCATCTTATGTATAACTTCATGCATCACAATTATCTCAGACTTTAAGTGATGGTGCTACATTGTTTTCAGGGTTGCAGGAAAGAACGGAGAGACTGACCCACTTCGAGGCTTGCCTGGTTAACCATCCTTTGTTGTGCAGACACAAACACAGTTTGAATAACACTATAAATAGACAGCAATTAGCTTTGGGAGAACTAATCACATGCGTTGACTGACTGGAAATAAATGAATCACAGGCATCATGCTGCTATGACTGTTAAGTTTAGCTGAATACAGACCCAAATGCCATACTTAAAGAAGCGAGGACAGAGACCGGGATGTCTTTCAATCTTCCTTATTTTCAAAAACAGATTTAGGCGGTCAAGAGATTTCAGAGTTTGGGTTGATCTTGAAGAGCTGATGATGGGTGTGGATCGAGTTTCCTGCCAGGACTGACAGGGCAGGTATGAAGACAGTTGAGGACAAGGCACCTGAGCACATACAAAAAAGCCGGGATGGCAAGCAAGGAAAACTGATCAAAAGGCAGATTTTGCTGAGTCTCTGTCACTACTGCGGAGGCGACGGCAGGTGAGCCTTGATTGAATGAAGCTGCGCTCCGGGAGGAGGGGTTTAAGCCCGACCTGTCAGCCACACCTGCAGGGACACACAGGAACACTAGACAGACACAAAAAAGGGGGGAAACTGCGGGTCCAAACGATGGTAACTGGTTTACACTCACAGGGATATAATTTCCTTCTCACTGGCTTCTGTTTACATGGATAACATATTTGTTCTGTAATCCTGTATTGTCAGCCTTGTCATATCAGTGTACACAATAAAGTTTAAATCTCCCCAGTGCCAATGAGCTAACGACCCACTTTTTTTTTTTTTTATCTGCAATGGTGATAAAACATCATTGTTTTATTAATTACATCATTACGTAGATGATAATGCCAAGCAATGCCATTTCAGAGCCTGCTGAATTTACTTTGAGACAAGGTTTCACAGCCAATACTGTCACTAAAATGATTGAAATGGGAGACCTTAATGGGCCATTATGTTACAGTGAATATTTTTTGTTGTTGTTGGGTTTTTTTTCCACTGATTTTTCTTCCAGAATGAGAAAAGAGTGGGAGAGAGACTGGCATCCTGTACAAGTTTCACTTCCCATACACAGAGCTGAAAAGACACACAAACCACACAGATGAAATGGAAAAAAAAAGAATAATGTAGGTTTCTGAAGCCATTATTCCATGGTTGTATCTAACTGGTGCAGCATAGACTGTGATACTTCACAAGGATGTCTGTGTCCTTGCCGTCTTACCAATGGTTCTCTGCGTTCCCTCTTTGCCATATTATGGTCATCTTTAAACATTGTCTGTTCAGTGTGTTCTTCAGCTTGAAATGGATGAAAGAGCAAAGCTATTCACACACAGAGAAGATTGAGCAGGGGAAGCACACGGAGAGAAAACTGAAACACTACTTACTTCTTGTCAGACAGTTTTGTGATATTTTGGTCTCTATGTTCTGTTTCCAATCTATTTGTCTAGTCACAAAGGTTGAAGCGGAGTGACAGCCAGGTACAGCAGTTCCCCACCTGTGCTCCCCTTCTCTGACTCTGTGTGTATTCATCAGGTCGCCTTTATGCAGCGTGATTGAAAATGTCAAAGAACACAGTGTACCATTTGGACAACAGGGATGGTGGCGTATGCACATATTTTGCATGCACAAACTAGCAGATGTACACACACGCGGAACAGTAAACATATACAGAGGAATGTGAATTTTCACTTACATGCAACACACACACACAAAAAAAACAGTTTTCATTCAGGTAAAACCTGCATCAAGCTTGAAAGGCCAATTGTAAATCCACACAAATGCCCAGCTGCAAGTGCAGTCACACAATAATGCGGCCAAAAGGCTTTTCAGTCGCTTAAAAAGAACCTCCAGTAGCTCTTTATATACCTCGAGTTGCTGCAGTCTTTACTGTACAGCCCACCTATATCAGAAAACTCATATTTATCTCTAAATGTCCTCTTAGATTAAATCATGTCTCACACTGTTCTTCTCTTTTACTTCTCTCACATCTCTGTTTCTTCTCTTTCGATTATTATTAAATTACCACTAACATCAGCCGCGCTAGTAGTCAAGTCAAGTTAGACTGTGAACACAGAAGTGCTGAAGATCATGCTGAAACATAATGTTTTGTATGTTTGGGAGGTTATGTGGTAAAATTTTATGGTACAAAAACTTTCAAAAGTACGGCAAAAACACACTATGCCAACACCAATACCATTTCCAACTTCACCTGATCCTCTGTTGGAGGACATTGCTTTCAGTATGTCAAAGTAGTCGTAGCGTGGTCCAATAAAGAAGCAACTTGATGTCAAATCACTTCATCACTGTCCATCTCGGTTTTGTTCCTCTCTCAATCAGTCATCCACTCACTTGTTAGAACTAAGGTTACTGTTACTTCAACATTATTTTCATGTTAAATCATCCACGTCTACCACTTCTAGTAACACTTTGCTGGTCTGGGATGGATGCAGCTTCATGCTGAAACACTGCTGGGGTCCTCTGAACCTCCAGTGTGCTCACATGCTTCTGCTGGCACACCAACATCAAGGTCCATTACCACATGAGTGCAAAGATGTTTAACGTTCCTTGTAATTCTGGATCCATCTTCTGTGTTTACTGGTTCAAAGAAATTGCCTGAGGTGTTTCTGAATTCCCTGAATTTAGAATCCACTTCACCATTAACAACAAGTTTCCAACTTTGTGTGGGAAAATGTTCCTTTGATTACAGTTGGTGCTCCTTGTGTAAGCATTATCTTTCGTTAGCTAGCTACACGGTTAAAATCTGCCAGCAAGAGTCAGCCTTTTCCCTAACGAAATCCGTGGTCATTGGCTTGAAATGAGAAGCCTGCTTTTGTTTACTTCTGTGTCCAATCAAAACCTAATGTTTCAAAAATGGAATGGGAAGCTTCACAGGTGTAGCCAATGGTAACTGAGGAGGCAGGGCTTAGCAAAGGGTTGTCACGGTGCTTTCAGCCTCTTACCTGCTGCCATTCCATGCATCTGTTCACCTGCTCAGCCAGTGCTTTTCCACTCACCCTCCTCACGCCCGCCTGTGTATTCACCTGATCCTCATTCCCAATCAGCCCAGTGTTTCAACTGCTCTCACACACTCACTCATGGTCAGATTGTTTGTATCCGTGCGAGACTCTCCAGCTTTCACTGTTGGACTGGTCTCCTGTTACAGAACCTGCCTGCCTTTGATTGTGCCTGTTGTCTTGCTTTCTGGTGAATACTCAGCCTTCTGTCTCTGACTATGAGTTTTGCCCTGCACTTCCTGTTTTTGTATTTTTATCTTGGCGTTTGCTTCACCAAAGAGAGACTCTGAATCCCCTTAAAAGAGACTGAACTGAGTGTTATTCCTCCGCTCATTGGGTGATTTGCAGCATCTATTGTTGTAAATAGACTTTACATTCAAACTAGCCCTAACCCTAACAGCAACCTTCACACTTCATTTCTTTAAACAGGTTTTCAAATTATAGTAAAATGAACAGAACCACTGGCTGCCTAGACGTTAGGTCCATTAAAACAAATGTAGGCACTGACATGACAAACAGCTCTGCACCAAGTCTTGGTCCTAGAAGATAGAGATTCAAGCTCAGTGTATGGTATGTTGTAAGTTACACCTGGTATCAACACTCCCAAAATCACTGAACAAAAAAAAAAAAAGAAAAGAAAAAAAAAAAGCAGCCTTTGTCTGATGAAATCTGTCAGCAATTGTACCTTGTTGATACATTTGCACCAGCATGAAAACACAGCTCAAGATGAAAAGGTTAAGATCCACTGTGATGTGTTAGGCCGGGTAGCAGGCTCATAGTAGTCCAATGTTGTTACTATTCTGTTTTTTTTTTTTTTTTTTGACTGGCTGACAGTGGGCGAGGCGTATCAGTTACCTCTGAGGCCCACATATGTGCTCATGCGTAGCCTACACCAGTTTGCCCACTACGACAGTATCTGACAACAGAACCGTTAAGCTAACTAAGCTAACACAAACGAAATATCTTGCACAAGAACGACTTTGACAAATGCCATTTGGGCTACGGGGCCTCCAGTAAGTCCCAAAACAACCCAATGCCAGCGAGCCTTCAGTTTCTGTTTTTCACACATTACTATTTACTTTATGTTAATGAGAAAAGAGTGAAAAATACAGCTGTATAAAACATTAATGCTAAGCAGCAAGAGCTTGAAAGATTAAGTGTTTTCTAACTCTCTTAGTAAACTACAATCTGGATACAAGGCGTGCTTACTTTGCAAACTGAATCTCTATTCCTCTACGCCTCATCTACAGTACTGTATACATCCCGTACTGAACTGGAGAAGTTGATGACGCACTCCTTAATAAAAGAAAAAAGGTCCAGTTTACTTCTGAAGTCCCTGTACATTCAACCGTGCACATTATCATCAGCCACAATGCTGCTGAGACAGAACGCATTCATATTAATTAAAGTTATGTTGAGTTTAATTCAAAGAGATAAATGATGTTTACGTGGCTAATCTGTAATTTTAGGTCGAATATGAATGAACAATCAATTCTAGCTCTGGCTCATGTAAAGGGTTCAAGAATCTGTGGCACCAGAGCATCACACTGATGTCTGCTCTGTTAACTGGACTGTGAGAGCCTTATTAACTCAACAATTACGACAACTGATCTTTCTACAGCACTGCTGTGAATGGCAATCCAGTCAATAAATGAGCAGCCTTCTCCCCACAGACGTCTGGCGTGATGGAGGTGAATACCATCGCGTTTAGACTGGACTGTCAACCACATCTAAGGACACTGTAAAATTTTTGTAGTGTATGATGGAGAAAAACATCTGAGTTGTTTTCTTCTCCTTCAGAGAGATGCCATCATTCTGTATGAATCATGAGAGAGGTTTTCTCTGTGGCAGTATTTGTAATAACCATGCAGACCATTAAAACCTACTGGTTCTCATATGGCCCACATGTAAGTGCTGTCTGGATTAATTTGTTTCCTAATACGTATGAAATATTCCATACCCCAATTTTTAAACTTTAGGACAAGCCCAGAAAGTCAGAGTCAGGGTCCCCTCACCTGATTCTGATTTACTTTTAACATAAATAGCTGAAACTGATAGGAAGACTCTATTAAGTCTGGTCTTTTAGAAATGAAAGATGCGCGGCCTTAAACTGAACTACCTGAAATCTGGCATTTGTGGAAGAGATCCTCTCCATCCCCTCATCCCAAAGCTTATCACTTGTCTCCGAACCAATTTCTCAGCACCAAGTTTTTAATCTGAGCTGTATTAACTCCTTCCAATAGTGTCCAAAAGACATTCGTCACCACGAATGGCTTTCATCCTCATTTGAGTGTACAGACCACCGTGTGCAAAATGTCTACTCCTTGAAAAATTCAGTTATACTTCAAGAAAGCAGCTCAGGGGAAAGAATAATTCTGAGTGACTGGAAAAACAAGTCTTGTAGAAAGGCACTCAAACAAATCACAAGCAAATTTGATGTCACACAGCTCGTAGAAATAAGATAACTTCCTCATGCAGAACACAGATTGATCTGGTATTCCACAAGTAACCCGAGAGAGCAACTGAATCCTTCAACAGGGTTACAGGTGCGTGTGATCACAGCCTAATCCGCATTGCGAGGAAGCTCACTAAAAATCGATCCTGCTTGTCCTTTAACACAAAGCCTTGCCACTTCGGAATATCAGATGAATGTGAGTGATGAATGTGAATTTGAAAATGCAGTCAAGAACACAGGTGACAGTACGCATACTCTCCCCTGGTTGAACAGCAGTATGCAGGCACTAATGAAGGAGAGAAACCATGCCCTGCGAGCGTCAAGGACTAAGACATATCTGAACTGGTCGTCTCTGATGGAGGCCTCTGGACCCAAAGTCAGTACAATTCTCTTGAAAACTCTAAATGAAAAAAGGTGTTTGGACTGGACTCCCTCTGTCTGAAAAGGCATACACACTCATTATTGCTTCAAAAACAAAGATAGCTAATGTCTTCTTTAAAGAAGGGAAGCTTCCAAAGGACTGGAAGTCAGCCATTATTGTACCAGTTCATAAATCAAGAGACCTGAGTGATGTGAACAAACACAGGCCCATTAGCATTTCAGCCATCATCTCCATACTAGCAGAGAATTGTGTTGTTGAACAGCTGACCACTGATGTCAATAATGGTTCTTACATACTGCACTTAATGCAGTTTGGTTTTTCAGCCAACCACTGAGACCATTAAGTGCCTCCTCTTGGAGAACATCAAGCTAAAAATTGACGGTGAAGGTTGTTACTGACATCTGGTGAAAAATTCATTTCAATAGTCGCATTAGAAATATATTTACTGACAAAAATGTTGACGCGTTCAATACTTATTGACCCTGCTGTACACACATGCATACATACATATTATTTATCTATATTATGTTTACTCTCTCTATATCATATTATTTCCATATTGTTATTGTTACTGACAACACCTGATGATAATAATAATAATGATTATTATTGATGTTGTTTTTGTTATTGTTTTTCTTCTTATTAAACACACATCTGCAACCTTCTACAATATTTTTATTAAATCTTGCTACTTGTTTTCCTTTGCATACTTGTTGTGAATTAATAAAATGCTTGATATTATATTTGTCATGAGTATTATGTTTCTCATCTTTTGTATTTTTTGATATATTCACCCCTTCACACACACACACACACACACACACACACACACACACACACACACACACACACACATTATTTTCTGTTCATTTCACTGTTGCTTAGCCGTTTGTTTGTTAATTAATCAATTAATTGATTTATTTAATTTCCATCTATCTGCCATCATAGTATTATCAATGAATGATACATGCAAGTATCTGTTTATATTCTTAGTTACATTGAGTTTTTATTATATTATTATATAATGTGTATTATACTCTATAATACACATATCTATCTTGTTAAGTTAAATCCACTGCTGTTATTCCTGTCTTTATTTTTTGCTACTTTTTTGTTACTTTTTAAACAATTCCTGTATACATTTTGTGTTTGTTTGTATGTTTGCTACTGCAACAAAACAATTTCCCAAATTGGGATCAATAAAGAAGCAGTCTGAAGTCTAAAGTCTAAAGTCTAAGTCAAGGTAGATAACAAACCATCGGGACTGTTCTCCGCCCTGTCCCCGGCAGCTGGGGCTCCGTTTGGGCCACCCCGCGGTTCTCTCTTGAACAGCCAGCATAAGAAAGGAAAGCTTGGTAAACATCTTCCTCTTTCCTCACTTTAATGACAAAGAAATTGACTGTTAATCTCAAACAAACTGGCCTCGTTAGGGTCTGGGAGCAGTCTTATGATGGATCAAGATGTGTTCGACCCCTGGCCTCGACAGTCTACATGTCGTAGTATGCTCTGGGCAAGATACTGAACTGAAACTACTCCCGATGCTGTGGTTTGGTTACAATGGCTAAAGAATTCAAATCTAATGTAAATAATAACAAAATTAAGCAAAAACTTATGTTGATACACCAACATCAAACCAACAAAATAACCCTGCTCTGTTACTGCCTGTGAAGCTGAATTAACTGACCTGTATGTTCTGTAATTACTGTTCTTACTGTCTTCCCTTCCCTTGTGACAGTTTTTGTCTTAATTAAAATAAAAAAAACATGGCTGGATCACCATGGTAACTTATGTTGCACACCTAGCCCGCTGGAGGAGGGTTTGTTCAGAGTTTCAGATATTAATCGCCAATAGAAAGCGCCACCCTTTCATTAATTCTTGCCCTGACGATATTCTATTTGAGCGATATAAATTCTTCGCTGAGTGAGCACATCAGATATGGAAACTTACTGAGCTGTGTGTCACTGAATGAAGCTGTGTAACAACAGCAGTGCAAGCCGTATGCATCATGCCGGGATTTGTCGCTGTGAGTCTTCATGCTTTCACTTAGTGATGCAGACAATCATTTTTTTCTTTGCGTCTTTCTGGGAATATCAATAATTCAGATTTTACACAGCATATTACCCATATACTAAAAGTATAATGAAGGTACAGAAGCTATAGACCACTTTGGATTATGATTGGTCCTGACTTGCTGCCAAGTCTGTTTTAAACTGCTGATATCGCAACTGATAGAACACTAATTATAAAATTGATGGTATTTATCACAGATTGTATTCAGTTAATAAAATGTATTTCGTTTTGTTCTGACTAAATACTCAAGTAATTTCTATATATCTTACATTAGGGGGCAGATGCAGACCTCAATGCAGTTCCTGAGTATGATGCTTAAATATACTAGATCAAGTTAAAGTGAGCTTGATGTGTGCAGTTGGGATGCTGTAAACAAACAGGACTAAGAGTGCATTGAGTGGTAAAATAAATATATTAACTTCAAATTTACATGATTAGCAGTTTTATGCCGGTATTCCTCTTTTGCCTTATTTGCAGCAATTGTTTTGCTTTTGTGATAATATTCTCTGTATATTCTTCATAGCTGTGCATTATAATAATCTGTTCCTCTTGACTAAGGTAGGCGACACAAGATCGATCCATTTTTTGCTGAAGGGTCCAGCGACACAGCAAACTCCCCTTTTTATGAGGATGCTCACAGAGCCTGACAAAGAAAACTTGTTAACTTGTTGTTAACGCAATGGTGTCACAACCGTCCAAGATGCAGTCATAAAACCTCACAGGTGTGTCATAGAGATCAAAATTAAGGGCTTGTTCAAAGATGTGTGTGATCTGACAGAGTACTGAGAACTGTAATAATGTCACAGTGACTGACTACTCATGGGTTGGAACATGAACATGTTAACAGGCGTCACGGCTGGTGTTGCAAAATGTTTTACATTGTTTGGTTCAGAAACCACTAAATTTAATGTAGAATGTGGAAAAAAATATTAACATACCAATAGTATGTACTGCTGTACTGTATAAATGCAAGTATATAATAATTGCAAATATAAATGCAAAAAAATCTCAATGACATGTTGTCGTAAGTGCCAGACTGACTGAACTGCTGACACTGCTTTAACCAATTATATAAACACTTTAACAGGTCAGCATATTTAACTGAGTGTCCTAAGATGCTTTAACTCGATAGGAAAGTGGTAACTGGGGCAGCTGTGGGTCAGGAGGTAGAGTGGTTGGATCCCTGGCCTCGGCAGTCAGATACTGAACCCCAAATTGCTCCCGATGCTGTGTCACTGGGGTGTGAGTGTGTGTGAATGGATAATGAGCAGGTGGCTTAGCTGCCCTATGAATGTGTGTGTGACTGGGTGGTCATCAGAGAAGAGAGGCGCTATATAAATACAGTCCATTTAATTTCATTAAGGCAGGATGATGTATTACCCTATCAAAACTAAAGCCAGCATAACTGTGTGTTTAGTGTGTTTCAAGGTGCTTTAAGCTCTCTTCTTCGTACTGTAACATAACATTAAGTGCTCCACTTTAGGGTCAGCATTAGAGCTTTGCTGCAGTTACATTAAGTGTACAAATTTCAGTTGATTAGATACATACTGAGTGGCCAAGAGAGAGCTCAATGCAAATATAAAGGGACAAAACACGAGCAAATGAAGAAAAAATCTTTCCCCCTTTGACAACACATACTTGGATTTGGGCATTTTATGCACATATAGGGGTCTGAATATTTACGAAATGTGCTGAACTGCATGGATTTCTATTTATTTCACCCTCTCTCTGAAGGAGTTTGAACATTTAAAAGTCATTTGAGAGCCCATCTTGGAGCACAACAGCCCACAATCAAACACTCTACATTCTGAATGAAAAGACCAGTGCAGCAAAGGTTGAAAAGTAGAAATTACTCCAGCAGAGGCTTCTTAATGAGTGGGCTACAGAACGATCAATAGCCTCTCCACTTTCAGTACTCCACTTTTTTGGGGCCCACCACGTGATTGATAAGAGCACAACTCAAAGTGTAAAGCCCCATGGGCATCTGCTATGGGCTGCCATGTTAATTACACAGTACACAAATATTGGACAAAACAACTGAGTGTCTGTTTTTAAAGTTGTACAATTTTATCAAAATCAAATCCAAAACATTCATCTTCTGAAGACCATGAACTGGTCATCACGAATATTCACAAAAATTCATGGAAATCTGGCCATTAGTTGGCAAAAACCTGTTGTCAAGGCACTAGATAGAGGCGCTGATCATTCACTTATAAGTGCACTCTTAAAGGATCTTTTCTTGAAGGCAGCCACGCTGTTGCACCCATTTGTGCACAGAAAGCTTGAGAGAGGTTTAAATCCTGCTTATTATACTTTTTCACCTCAGAACATGTGAGCACAGAAAAGATGACAGAGGCAGACCCTGATTCAGATTAACGTGTGGGTGGTGGAGGGTTCAGATGCTCCTCAACCCAGCACTTTGGCTGAAGCATACTGATGCCTTTTAGTCTGACGTTTTGCGACAAAGAAGTTGATTGATTGACCCAATTTCATGTTGGGAAGCAGGTTCAAACATGGAAAAGAAAAAATATGCTACATACAGACAATGGACACAGCAGTGCTGATCTAGGGTTGCAGTATGACACAGTTACTCTGTCTTACAGATCATCATTAAGTGCTACATTTGGAATCAAATCCATGACTCACAGACAAGCCAAATAAGTTCAGTGCAGACTTTACTGTCAAAAGGCAAAGGGAGGGGTCAGCAACAGTTTGGCAACCACAACAGGCAAAAGAGTCCACAGGCACAAAAAGTAGCTGGCAAAAGCCCAAAAAGGCAGGCAGTGTTGAAAAAAATACAGCAGGGCAGGTAGGAAACAGACAAAAAGGCTTGAGTGCTCAGAGGCTTCTTTAGAGAATCTGTCAAAGGCGTCGTGAAAATGGTAGCTGGTATCTATTGGGCTAATTTGGGATGGGAAGCAGGTGGGTCAGCGGGTTTGGCAAACTGGTGGTTGAACTGGTGGAATCACACTGATGGCTACTGCTGGGCAGATGCGTCATGACAGATGTGTTATTGACTTGGCAGACAAATAAGGTTGGAAGAAATACACAAAAATTAAAAATTGGCTTGTGCTGTAATGACAGAATTCAACTGTTGTTCAGTCACACGTAGATATTTGTATAAGCAGTATGAGAATTTTGCTTTAAATATCTCAGACATTATAACAACAGTGACTGTTTTCATTCCCTTCAATGCATTTAAAAGAGCAGTGTGTAAAATTTATGGGGACCTACTGGCAGAAATGGAATGTAATATTCATGTTTTCATAGTATGTCAGTATGATTAGAGTATATTCATCTACTAATAAGAATTTTTGTTTTTGCTACTGTAGAATGAGCTCTTCATATGTCAAAGGGAGTGGGTCCTCTTGCACAGCGTCCACCATGTTGCACCTCCATGCCTCTACAGTAACAAAGGACAGACAACCCAAACACTGGCTCTAGAGGGTGCCTTTAGTGTTTTTTTTTTGTGGGTTTTGTGGCCACAGTGGTGAGAGGTAGTGGTCCTTTAAGTTACTGCATGAACTGCATCATTAGCTTGAAAATGAAATGTCACAGAAAGATGTTTTAATAATAATAAGAAGAAAATGTGCATGCAGCTACAACCTTAGACTCCCCTCCAAACTATATATTGTTCAACTGACTGAATAACCATCAGATTTATGCACCTGTGTCTGTTCAGTGATGTATATAATGATAGGAACAAGCCACTCCAAGGAGCATTAAAAGGAAGTGGTGTTGACATTGCCAATGCTCATACAAAAGCAACACTATGCCAATGGTCTGCTCAGTTTGGTTCTGCTTCTTATATCTGCAGATTACAGTTATTGTTTTCTAGCTTGTTGTCATAGTGGGTGAGCTTGTAGGACCCAAAAGCAGAATGGTAGATAGAAATCAGTGCAAGCAGTTTATTAGTGCAGTATCAATGTACAGTTCGCTGGAGCTTGATCAGGCAACGAGGAATGGCAGACAAAGGAAGATCAGAGAGGCGAAGCAGGGAAAGTTTGGCTGTCAGGGAATCCAAGTGGAGAATGGCTCTGAGGTTTATACACAGAGGAGGCAAAACCCAAATGTTAGGTCAGAGCACAGAGCATGCAGCAGACCAGCAAGAGCAGAAGAGGACCCTACACAAAGTACCACATGGGATAACTGACGATCTGGCAAAGATTGGAGTGAAGGACCGGGCTTTATGTACTGTGAGTGCTGATCGCTTGATGAACCTCAGGTGGGCTGGCAGCCGGAGAGGAGAAGATGAACCACACCCAGTTCAGCTCAGGCACAGACACAGTGACAGGGAGAGGGGAGGAGAAACAAGGAAACTTGTTCTAACTAAATGACATCTGCACAAAAATACAACATTAGCAGGATTAATCAAAACCACACGTACATGTTCATTTGAGTCAGAGACTCATATGAGAGTATGCAGTACTTTTAATCAGGGAGCTGTGGTCTAAAAGTAAGAGACGGGAATAATCTGAAAAGTGAAGTGACTGACTAATGCTTGCTCTGCACTTGATACCACCACTGAACACATCCAACTGCAGTGCAAGACTGTGGTTGTATTTTGCTGCTCCCAGGTCAGATTGTGTGTTTGAGTGACTGTGACTTGATTAGCTGGTGGTGCGTTGGGCTTTTAAACTGTGTGCTTTAGAAAGCAGTTACCCTAATGTAATGTTCAACATTAATGTTATTTTCATAAGTATCATAAGTTTTATCACCAAGTGCTGTTTTATTTTACACTGACCTGCACTTCTTAACCATAGATTAAAATGGAGAGTAACTTGTACTTGGAGTAATTAAACAGGTACTTTTTTACTTTCATTTGAGTAGGTTTCTCAAATTATATATTTCACTTTTACTCAGTAATTTTTTTTTAATGGAAATAATTGTACTTTTAGTATAGATTACATATTTTCAGTACTGTACCCACCATTGTCAGATCCTCTAAAGGACATAAAACTCGGCTCTCCACAGAGCAACTGAAAAGCCTTAAATGACTACGTGGAAACCTGCACTCAATGGACAACAATTCAGTGAAAAGGTGACTGTACTGCAGGAGGAGAGGACAAGAGAGATCCTTTGTACAGGTCTGTATGCAAATATTTCAATATGTGATTTATGACATACTGGGGGTTCAGAGGATTACCACAACAAAACATCCAAGCAGCAGCTTGGTAGTATGGAAAAGATGCCATGATTCATCTCTTCTCATTTCTTCATCTTTTCGCACTCTGACTGCAGCAACAGCATTTATTTAGATGCTTGAAAATGAATAAAAAAAACATATAATTGGAGTGTTTTGATTGTGGAGACTGTCACGTTTGTGACCGTGAGATGTGTGATAATGTAAAACATGAGAGTAAACTGAGAGCTGTGGCCATGCATGCAAAACTGCACAAGAGTGAGACTTTATGAATGGATGTCTAATCCAAAGAAACCTTGATTTATCTCCACATTCCAAATGCTTTAGGGTTATAAACCTAGTTTATTATGGATTATGACAATCGTTTATCGCAACAAGGCCATGCGCAGTGACACGCTGGCTATTTGCCATCTGCTCCACTTCCTCAGGCCAGCACAGGATCGATAGTTGTAAATATCTCCAGTACTCAGGGTAGTTTTATTTTGGGATGTGGTGCGTGAAATATAAAAGATACACTTATTTAAGTTAATAGTGTGTTCTTAAGAAAAGGTCATAGAAGCTGCTCTGGTTTCTTGTACACAGTATTGGTTCAGCTGTAACACAGACAGCAGTTAACAACAGCCTTTCACTGTCTGCAGTGTGTGGAGTCACGTGTAAATCTGCACTCTTGGTTTACCAATCGGATTTATAATCCATGGACACTGATTCGGAAACCACGTGTGCAGATTTGGAAACAACTCCAATCTTTCTTCACACTACATGGACAGCATCTGTAACTGCAAAAATAACTCCAACTGATCTACATTTAGGGCTAAATTTAATGCTATATTGTGTTTTGCAATGGACGTTTCACAGCTTTCATTGTGCAAAGTTGTCTTTCTTGTGCTTTTCACTCCAAACCAAACTCTCCATCTGAGGCTAGTGGGGGAGCAGCGAACGTTAGCTTTCCAGGCTTTTAGCCAATCTCTGCGTCTCTGTAGACTTGAGCGACTGCTTGTTCAGTCATGAAGCTTTGAACTGGATGAAGACAATTTTGAGTTTCCAATTACTCTGTTTGGTAGGTGACCTGATTTTTGAAACCCAAACCAGGACACTAGGTGCCATGTGTATTTCAAACACACTCATGTGCATGATCACACACACTAGTGTGTTGTGTAGTAGTGTACTGTCATGCATCGAGGCAACATAAGCAAAACACAAAAAAATGTAAACAAGGAAATAAACTGTTAAATAAGGGCAGTTGCACCCCTCTGACGTTCTCTATCAGTTAATGGCCAACTTTATGTCTGGACAGCTTGGCTTATTCAAATCTCAGATGACCTAAGTGCTAAAAAAGACTTGAACCAGATCTAAACATGACATAGAATGAAACATAGACTACCACAGTCTCCACTGATGGCTAAATGATGTGAGTGAAGCCTCGGCTTCAGTTTATCTCACTGGGGTAGCAGCCAGTCATCACTCCATTCCAGTACTTATTACTTGACTGTGTGAGTGCACAGGGGAAAGGTAAGGAAAGAAAACGGATTTCTGGAAGTGGTGATTTCAGAAAAGGAAAAACTGTGAGCCAAAATAGCAGCACAGGTCCACCAGTTCCAACGCCTTCAGTGTATTCTTGTAGTGGGAGTATAATGAAATCTCAGCATCCTTTCCGAGCAATTTCCCTCGAAAAACATATTAGTTAGCAAAACATATTATCCTCCAGTTACACATCACTGTACCTCTGCACACCAAATGTACTGTAAATTACTGGCAAAACAGGAAGGGAAAATACAGCTCCTTTTGGTCAGTATGTATTAATCTTCTAAAGCTCAAAATGGTGTTGATTGGTCAGCTATTTTTTTTTTATTTTGTCTCATGCCTAGTCCACATGTACATGGGCAGTTTTCAGAATGTAGCTTTGTTTTTTATGTGTTTTGGCCTTTGTTTCATATGTAGATGCAGTTTTAGGTCACTGAAAATGGAACTTTTCAAAAACTCCTTCAGGGTGAAGACATTCAGAAACTCTGTTTGCAGCGTTGATGTGTGGACAGGCTTGTGGTGTGCTGTTATCTCCTTTGGTTTGACAAGCTCTAGACGGCATTTTGTGTTTTCATATGGATGAGGACTTTTTTTAAACAGCGTTTGTGTGGACGTAATCTTTTATACGAGCACGAAGTTTTAAAAAAATACCTGTGTCAAGTGGACTAGGCATGAGTCTTGTGTCAAATGTCTTAGTTAGTTTTATCATACTTATTTTAGGTCGAGTTTTAGTAAATTAAAACTCTGGAGATTTTCATCTTTTTATTAATTACATGACATTGCCCATCTCAGTCAATCTAGTCTACCCAAAACAAATAATCTTGTGTCATTTTAATCAAACTGGCACTAGCCAGGAATCCGAGAGCGAGCCCTCCAACAGGTCAAACTTTAGACTGGCAGGAAACGGTGTCACAAAAGCAAACACAGACCACAACATACAAGAGTGTTACCAGTGTACAGTACAAAAGAAAAGTCCTCCATAGCAATACACTGGCTTTGTTTCAAGAAGCAGAACAGCGCACATTGGTCGCAGAATGGCAAAACAAGTGATTTTGGTTTGTAATGGGTGACCCTTCAGCCTGCATGTTGTGGTCTCGATTAAAACTTTTTGGTTTTGTGACCTGGCCAGAACTTGGAGCTGTTAAACTATTCCTTTGAGGTACATTGAAATGAGTTAACTCCCATTTTGATTTTCTGTATTTTTGACACATAGAAACATGTGAGATCTATCCAATGGAAAAACTGGGAGCTGATATCTCATTGATTTTTGTCCAGTGACTCCAAAATAATGGTTTAAGGCTCCACAGTCCTCACTGAGTGAGGACAGTGAAGACAATGTGCATGGTCTACACCAGGCATGTCCAAACTATTCCACAAAGGGCCGAGTGGCTGAAAGTTTTCTTTCCAACCAAGCAGCAGCACACCAGACTTGACTCATTTAATCAGCTGATCTCAGTCTTCAGACAGCTGGTTGGTCAGACTGCATGCTCTTGATTGGTTGGAGGAAAAACCTGCAGCCACACGGCCCCTTTGAGCACACTTTTAAACATGATGCACATGAAACCCTGAATGCTACCTTGTGTTGAGATCTGGTATGAGTGGGTTTGGTTATGAGCAGATATCAAGGACAGTTATTGATACCAGCAACTGTATTAATATCAAAAACATTATTAATATGAATTAATAATAACAGGGAACCACCCTGAGAACCAACTGTGGACACAGTCTCACAGAGGGGCTGTTCACTTAAAATGGCAAAGTTTAAAATACTTATTTTACATTTATCAGTGAATGGTTGAATCAGAGCACTGACTCTCACAACCAGCTGTTACCACAATACATATGCACAAATAATCACAGACAAGTGCTCTTTAGATGTACAATAGCATTTATTTAACTTTTATTCAACTTTAACTAACAGCAATACCAATCAGCAATCAATAAAACTCTTTTGTCCAACTGCAACTACAACACAGGCAGCTATAATACAAACAACTGCACTGAATGTGTGTGTGAATGCCTGTGTGTCTGAATGTGTGTGCGTAAAAGGGGAGAGGAAGAGAGAGAGACAGCAAGATGGTGGACATGATCAGTGGATACGTCAGGCAAGGTTCAAGAGACCGTGAAGCCTGACGCAGAGATAAGAGACGCACAATGGAGGACGTGCTCACACGTCTCTAAAGCTGACTTATATTACCACATTACATTATGTGTCCTTATAGGAAAGGTACTCAAAGCAAAGCAGAGGAGCTCCTAATTGCAGCAGAATGACACAATAACAGTCTCTTTATCACACAGAGCCCAACATCCAAACTCAGCTCAGGGTTGGCCAGCTGTGTCACTGGTCATTTAACTAATAAAGTGATGCTTACTGGCTTTAGAGGCAGAAAATTAACACGAAACACAGGGGACACAGAGCCAACGATTCTGTGTCAATGATTTCACACTCACTTTGTGATTTGCAAGGCCTGATGGGGTTTGGCCACTATTTCTTTGTTCTGTGTCTTGAGTTCTTCATCAGGCATTTGTCTTTGCATTTGCCCTCTCAAATCCCAGTGGGATTGCTTTCACACCTGGTCAGAGTTCTGGCTGGGCATTGCTATTCCATATGAAACTATCCCTTTAATTACTAATAAGACATTAGGGTAGGCAGCAGCATTCTGTACACCAAGTGGCACTTGTAGAGGGAGTCCTGGCTAATACCAGAGTAAAGTGCACTGTGGTGATCAAGCTGAGAATAGATAAAAGCATGTAGAACTTTTTGTAGATCAGCAATTAACAAAATGACCTAATCTTATAGATTAATTTAAGCAAGAAGAAACATGACTGTACAACACTTTTCACTTTATCATTGAGACGGAGCTTAGCATCAAATATTACCTCTAGACTCCTAGCTTCTTGCATAATATTATTTGAGAAATCACCAAGGTCACCAAAAGAGCGAATGGAAATTTGAGGCACCAAACAGAATGACTTCAGACTTACCATCATTAAATTCAAGGACATTTGGGACATCCAGGATTTGATATCAGAGAAGCAGCTAAGCTGCAAGGATCTGTAGGTTTTAACAGCTTGTATAACTGTGTGTCATCTGCATAAAAAAGATAAAACGCATCATGATTTTGAATAATCTGGCCAAGAGGTAGCATGTATCTAGAAAATAGAAGGAGGCTAAGAACTGAGCCTTGAGGGACACCATAATTCAACTGAGCCATTGAGGAAGTACAGATGACCACAGAAAAAGTTCTGTTGCTGAGGTATTTGCATAATAAGCTAAGAGGCAAGCCCTTAATGCCTAACCAAGTCTCCTAACTATGCAAGAGGATACTATGATCAACTTACAAATATCATCCTGTACATAGTCAGCTCCAGTTATGGAAAGATGCGTACTGACACTAGAACTGTATGCCCATTTACTAGTGCATGACTCATTCAAAAACCATGAGTGTTATCAGCTGCTATAACAGCCTTCTGTCCTCTGGAAACCAGGCTCAAGAGCATTGGTGAGGCTGGCCACTGATGTTGAGTGATGACACCAAGTTCACAGCTTTCCTAAAGGTGTTGGATGGGGTTCATCCCACACCACTGTCCACCATGTTGCATGTTCACAAGCCAGTCCAACCCTATCTCCCAGAAATGACAAATTCGTTTTACCTAATTTGTTTTGATGGAACATATGTTCATACAAATGTGTTCAACAGCAATGTTTTTTCTGGTCCAGAATGTGTTATATTCTTGCTCTGCACAGAAATCATATGGAGAAGCGGGGAATGCGAATAGCAGAGTGTTGTGGTAACATGTAATACAGAAATCTGAATTCCTCCACACCTTCCCTTTTCTTAGAAAAGAATTATCCTTTTCTGTCCGTACATGGGCACTGAAAGGGTTCCTCCCCTGAGAAGAGGTGCTAATTTAGATCATCTGCTACCTAGAATCATACTGGATAAACTGTGTAAAAACCTGTTCAACTCTCAACACCAAATTTGATCTCAAATGCTTCTTGTGACTGGAGAACACTGTTACAGAGAGCACACTTAGCAAAGAGTCCAGAGGCACAACAAACAAAAATCCACAAGAGTAAATTTGGCAAAATCACAGGGAGGAATTCCAGACAGTTTTCTTCACAGAGATACTCACACAGAGAAAAGACTTAAAACACAGGAGAGATCAGGACGATATGGCAACCATGGGTGCAGAAAGCCAACCTTAAATACTGCTGGCCTGATGAGCCTGATGCGCAGCAGGTGCACAGGTGATTAGGAGGAGGCAGCAGAGAGAGAGGAGGCACGTCTAGTCTCAGACAGACAGGGAAACAAACAAACAGACAAATAACACGAGGGGAAAAGTAAAAATGGAGAACACTAGGAATAGACAAAAGAACAGATCCTAACAGCTCCCAACACAAGTTCACATCAGTGAATACATTACATTCATTTCATAAAAAATGAATTATTTGCAGTTGTTCCCTTGTTTTCCCGTGGCAAGAAGATTTGTTGTGTGTCATCCAGATGTCAGGTTTGATGATCCAGCTGATCTTCTCTCGGGGACATGAAGTCTGCCTCGATTCCCAGTGTTGGTCATGTCTGTTATATGTGAAGGTAGACAGAGTGGGAGGAAAAGAGAGAACTTTAATACACGAAACTGCGCTAGAAATATCCTCACATCCGCAGTTTGATCTACAGGGATGACAGGGGGTCCCAGTGTGGGCCTCCAGAGACAGAACAGAGCTCAGGCCTGGGGCTCTTTACTGTGTCTTCCACTTGTAGAGGCTGTTTCTGAAAGAAGAGGACTGTCTCCCACACTACAAAAAGAAGAGGAAGGAACCGTTCAGATGTTCCAGATGAAAGATTAGTCACTCTGGTATGAACACTTTTACCCCATCTAGTGGCAATATCTCTCAGGGAGGGTGAGCTCATTTTCAAAAGTGAACAGGTAACGAGTGGTTTACACTGACACACAACTGAGATACCTGTTCGACTCACATGGTGGGCTTGCCTGAAAAAGGCAGCTTTTTTGGAAATAACTCACTCAGTGGACTAAAAGACAGAGAGAGGGGAAGAGAGAGGGACAGAGAGAGAGAGAGGGAGCAGGTTTTGTGGCTTAAATCAGATAAATGGAGCTAATTGCTCCCCCGTGTCCCCTGTGTGTTCTTGTTGTTGTTACGGATGATTACTCTAATGAATCTGAATAATTGGAAACATGTATATATGTGGTTATAATGTGCTACAGTTCAAGATTTCAGGACCATAGAGAATTTGTTATTGTGTCAAGGCTGTGGTAGGAAACTAAAGTACACAGTATGTTATGGAAAGCTAATTATATATAACACATATAGCTGTTATTGTAAAACCTTCTAACCATTTAAGTTGTTTTTCTTGTTTTCTTGTCTTCTTGTTTTTCAATAACAATCATCCTGGCTGCAGATGTACAGTAGATAACGTACTTTGAATGACTTACATGTAAGGCACTCATCCTGGTGAGAGTCGTGTTTAATTTAGATGAGTTTAAGAGAGACAACAATGTTTTTCTGCAGCATTGAATGAAGGGAATGAACAGCAGAAGGATATTCTTCTGGGAACATCTTGTTTCACTTCCTCCAAATTAAACTCCCGTTTCCAGCGATTCTCTGTCGTTTGCTTTGCTGAAATGATTTGTGACCATACCCTTTCAAACACTGCTGGCACAGCGCTGAAATAAAGGGAGCTACAAACAGAATGTAGGCAGCTGTTGACAGAAAACTTTTACATTTTGGCTTGTTTGTAAAGACAGAGGCTTTTTGTTTCCCTTGATCATCTGAAACTTGTGCCAAAGAAAACACTTAATGATACATCCTATCTGTGTTTCATGTCTGCTCGCTCACAAGCGCACCAGGAAATCCTGATGGCTGCTCATGTCATAGAGTATTGTTGATATTTTCTTGCAATGACTTAGCAATCATCTCTATCTAATCTCCACAAGCAGTCAGCCCATTTCCTGGAACTCATGCAGATGATGAAACTATTGAAGAAAAACAGATCAAACTGATTAGGTATCAAACTGACACTGCAAAATAATTCAAAAACGCTTTTCACTAGACAGACTTCCAACTTCCAGAAGAAAATCTGTTAAAGCATTTCAATTAAGATTCTGTCTGTTTTGTGTGTGTTTACAAAGCTGAGTCGGATGCATTTTGGACTGATGGAGTTTAGCTTAAAACCTGTCAAACTGATTGAGCCAGCCCTTCTCATATCGTGTAACTCAACAGACATCTCTGTCATGACTTGCTAAATTCCACTCCGCCATGGTTTATAAACTGAACAGGACTTTTTTTTTTCCTGTGATTCCTAGAGTCTAATATCCAGGGATGAGTCAGAAACATCTGACAGGAAATGTTTGACATTTTATTCTTCACCCACCCATGTCATTTTAATTGATTATTTCAGTCGTCTTCCTTTCTAGGCCGAGTGCATTGGTTCCTTCACAGCTGAACTTGTACGCTTTGAACCAGGCAGTCACTGGTGATATGTTCTCAATGCCTTTACTTTGCTGATAAATGAATATGGCAGAAAAAGTGTCTAGGAAAAGCAATTCCTCAGGCGTCACAACAATTCCTGCCCTCATTTTTCACATCCATTGAGAAAGGAAAGGGGAGAATTGACTGCTTTTTTGCATTGTGAGATATACTGAGACCCCCACCTGACTTTTGTCTGAGGATAACCTTTTTCCTTCCCCTTACTTATGATGGATATATGCAGAAAACATTTACCACATTATATACACCCTATACACCCAAACAGACAGGAAGATAGAATGGGGAGGGAGGAAGACATAGGGAATGTTTCCCTTATCTCAGATTTCCTTCGCTCTTCCTCTACACAGCTGACTCATTCATGTTTCATTCTCTGTGATTTGTCTGTGTGTTGGAGGTTAAGGGTACTTTGTATGAAGATTAAGAGTGCTCTTTGACAGCTCTGCCTGCTAAGAAAGACTGATGTGCTCCTTTCATAGACATCTGACCTTTGAGCTTGGAATGAGAAAAAGTTTGTATGCTCAGTGAATAACACTGTGCTGTCTAAACCTTGACCATCATTCACCGCAGAGCTCTGCTTTACTGTATTAAAACCCAAGGAGCAAAACTAAATTCTGGAAGTCAGTGTCGTGAAAACATAAACTGTTGAAATTTCCCAAGCTCAAAAATGTGATAAAATCTTCTTTAGCGTGCATGAGCGAAGGCCTTTTCCTTCCGCATTAACCTTTGAATTAATGATGTGGCAATTAAACAGTCCGAATCCTCTGGTGATAGTGACCCCGTGTGACTCGATGAAAGCATAAAAAGACCAGCTAAAGTCAATCTGCTGTACACATGCAACGATACGGTGTACGCCATCCGGACTTCAATCAGCCGCAGTGTTGAATTCCAATGAGCCGCCCTCCACTTTAATAATTATGTGGTAGCTAATTGATGGTTTCCAACAGGAAACTCAGAGGTGAAGCTCAGAGTTACAGAGCAGCATGACTGTAGCTGAAGGACACCTGAGCTCCCAGCTCCAAGCTTATTTGTACTGAAGCTGTCAGACCGTGATTATATATTGATTTTAAGAAAAAACCAAACAACTTTTTTAATAACATCCTAAAACAGCTGGGCAGTTTAGATTTTAGTGAACATTAGATAAACAAGAGTAAGTACTTCATTTGTTGGGGGGCTGTTTTCAGCCACAGAATTGGTGTTAGTGAGTATTCAGAGCAGCAGCAGCAGGTGTATGTTGGATTGAATCAGAATAAATGTTTTTTTGTATTAAAACCACGCAGTGAGCAGCTGCTGGTGGAGCAGCTGATGAATTAAGGTCATATGTACATTTAGTAGAGCTGAAATGGTTCATCAATCAATCAAATTAGTTGATTAAGAGAATTAAGTTGCAGCTTTTCCGATAATTGTGTCACCGTTTAAACAACTTTTGAGCAAAAAAATGCCTAAAATTCATCTTCTATGTGAATATTAACTGATTTCTCAGTCTCTTATGAAAGTACTCTTTTAGCTCTTCTGGGGTTTGGAAACAAAACAGGACATTTAATATGTCAACTTACGCTTTGATGACTTGTAATGAGCATTTTGCACTGTTTTATAGCCCAGCACGTTATAGACTTCTCTAAAATATGAGACATTTTAAAGACCATACGATGAGAATATCACTGGGAGACTAATTGGAATAATAATTAGCTGCATTATCTTTTCACGAGATCTTATTTTATTTAAGACCATAAAATCTTGCATGTGGGATGTACAGGAACAGAGAAAATTTAACTAATCCCCTCGACATACGAAGCAGCTCACACACACACACGCACACACGCACACACACACACACACACACACACACACACACACACACACACACACACACACACACACACACAGAGGCGCACCACTGAACAGAAAACTCCCTCTGACGAACAACCAAACAAAATTCCCTCCACAAATTAATTGCTTATAGATGTGGGGTGAAGGAGAAGCAGAGCTCAGAGTGAAGAATGAAAAACTGTTTTACATGTTCCAGAATAAAGTCAGGACCACTGAGGAGACCGTAACCTCCAGTCTTGTCCGCAGCACTGCTCTCTCTTGTGGAACCGTCATGTGCGCTCATACAGTAGTTTTATCGGAATATTACACATTCCTGAAATGTGTCATCACTGAAGTTTCTTTCTCTCCGGCTGCCCCGCAGGCACCGCCGCTGTTTGGTGCGTTCATACACATGGTGCATTTAATGGAGGCTTCCCGGGCGCTCTGGCTGTTGAATATGAGATGATAGAAACCGTAAATTGCCGCTAAAAGGCGAGGGACGGGGTTTGGATGCTGGGAGAGGGGCTATGAACCTGTCAGATGTGAGAAAACGGAAATCATACATGTGATGTTGGTGGATCCTTAAAACCCGCTGCTGCACCTGCCGATCGTTCAAAACTCCTCAGAAATAATTGGGTGTCGATACTGACCCTCCACTTAGATTGAGACGAGACGAGCCCCCTCCTCACCTCCAGCACCACTACCGCCACTTCCCGTCTCCCTCCACCTCCCCCCTCCCCCCCCCCCATCCTCCTCATAAATCTATTGGTTGTGGTCTCGGCTTCACTATCCACTGCTTTGCTGATCAGACTGCAGTTGTATTTGGGGGAAGTTGGCAGCTGGAGGCTCACGGCGAGAGGCTTTCCTGTCTCACCGGCGCTTGGACAGTGGAATTATGAGCAGAGCTGACCCAGCTTACATCACCCTGTCTTGAATCTGTTTCTGTGTCACACCGAGAGAAATTGACCCGACCATGGAGATTGGAGTCCGCATCCTCTTGGCTTTCCTCGTCCCTCAGGTAAGGCAGGAGATGAATGAGCGTGTGTGTGAGGGAGAGAAAAGTGCGATGGATTTGGGGACAATTTCACTGAGACGCAGAGCGATCCGACTCCTCTCTCTCTCCTTTTCATGCACCCATCTGCTCTCGGTCGGGCTACTCTTGTGTTCGTGGCGCAAATAGCTGGTTTGTTAAGTTTGTCCCGAGTCTGCACGTTCAGTAGTCACTTCCACTGCCAGATCCGTCCGTGCCGAGCCAGAGCAAGTTTATCCCTCTGTGCGCATGGCTGGCATCGGTGGCACCGAGTTTGGGGGCAGGTGTCAGGTCTGGCGAGCTGCAGTGGTCGCTCACTTTAGGAATGCCTTTCACATTTTTGTCAAGAAGAGGGAGACAGAAAGAGAGAGAGAGAGGGGGGGGGGGCGGGAGGAGAGGGTGGAGGAGAGTGGCATTAGAGCGCAGGGTGTAGCTTATGACAATGTGAAATCACGGCTCCGGCTCTTGTCTCCAGTCGCATCTATATTCCGCTCAGCCACCAACTTGAGCGTTTCTTTGGGCTTCTCTCCCTCTCTCTCTCTCTCTCTCTCTCTCTCTGTGTGTGTGTGTGTGTGTGCGCGCGCACAGGCGAATGGAGGAGAAGAGTGGAGAGAGAGAGGCGGCGGGGGTGTGAGAGACAGACAGAGAGGCAGGGAGCTAACTTGGCCGCTCTGCTGTGTTATTTGTGGCGCCTCTCTGGGTGTTTTACCCAGTCAATTGCTCTCAGAGGATTTAGATTTGGACGTGAATTCTCTCGGGATATTTAATAAAGCCTTAATTCCCCTTCTGTGATAGAGCCACTGGTCCGTTTGATCTGACTGTAATATGTCCAGGGAGAGAGAGAGAGAGAGAGAGAGAGGTAACTCAGAACAGCTGTTTCTACCACTCAAGTCTTTACACTACTTCAGTGGAGAGGCAGCATCAACGCTGCTCAGTTTGATCATTCTTGTGACAACAGTTTGGTCCACTTTTTGTCTTAAGTGACCTCACTGTGTTGGTCACGTCACCACCTGCCCTGCTTAAGTGCCCATGAGCAAGGATTAATCCAGCTGCAGGGATGTGCTTCTTCCTCCAGCTGCCTTGATCTCTGACCTGCTCATGTAACGCATACTCCCTCATATGAGGACTAATACCAATTAGCATTAAAGTCACCGCTGTGTACTTACTCTAATGACAGCGGCACTTCTGGCGGCACGCTGCAAAGGTTTAAGCAGCAGCTAATTTTAAAATAACCTAGCTGAGACTATTTCCAAACACAGCAACAACGGAGAGCCCTGAAGCATGGCAGGCAAACAGCTCATTTGGGAAACTCTGTGTTGTTGTGCTGCTTCTCTCTCTCTCTCTCTCTCTCTCCCTCTCTCTCTCTTTCTCTCTCTCTCTCTCTCTCTCTCTCTCCCTCCTCCGGATTGGATTGAAAGGAAGCAGACAACACAGCTCATTTGGTATTTCTTGTTTGACCTGTGGAGGCTTAGTGCACATTCTCTGCTGTGTTTTATTCATTTTTAATTGGATAAGCCATCGGTTCATTTCCACAATGTAGTCTGATCTTCTGATGCGAGCCGATCATGATTCAGGCTAATAGTGCCTACAAAGAAATGATTTAACTTTCTAGATTATTGATTAGCTCCTGCCCCCTCCTGCACAAACCGCCCACCCTTACACACACAGATGTATTAGGCCTACAACATTCAGTAGAAGGCATTTCCATGGACTCGATCCATTCACTAACCCCAGAAGGAGACTGGTAAATGCCTTCTGAACTCAGAGATTTCTTTCATAATCGGCATATTCACACACACATACTTGCTCCTGTGGAAGTTCATTCCAAACAGACTCATTCAGATCTCAGCAGGTTAGAAAGTATGGTGCTGATTTACAGGCTGACAATGGGGGAATCCCTGCCAGAAGCAGTAGCCGTAAATATTTTGAACACCCAAATGTACAAAATGAATAAAGCACAGATTCATGCAAACCACTGAAAACTTACGCCATATACCATGCGTCACCATTTTCCACTCCAGCGCTCGGCTTTTCAGCTTGTTCACACACACAAAACATTTGTATTCGACATTGTGAACACAACACTTATTCCACCTGGCTCATCATCCACTGCTTAATTCCCCTCTCAGAATCACGGTGAACGTCCAACAGCACCGTGTTAGAGTGTGTGGTATTGAAAGAGGTCCTCATATTTATAGATGCTCAGGTAGAGAGCCAAGTCACTCTCCAAAAGAAGCTGCCATACGCACCTACCCTCCTCCCACAGCTTTCTCACACACACCCACATATGGGCACACACACCAGCAGCAGCCCCCTCCTTGGCAATAAATCCCTGTTTTCCAAATGAAACGCTAAGCAGTCTCTCCGGGTGGAGCAATGATTCAGAATAAGCACAGCCCAGCTGGGAGCTGCAGGTGCAAGGAGTTTTATCCTCTTCCTATTTCTCCTTTGATTCCTTCTCCCTGTCTTCCCTCCCCTTTGTCTGTCTGCTATATGTGACCCCTCCCCCCAGCTTTCATGTCCTCCCACCCTGTGAAACTAGTCTTTTACTTAAATTAATGTGATTTACCAGCCCTAATCCCCCTTTTATTCCCTCAAAATGCTCAGTGCTATTTTCTCACTTCGCTCTCTCTGTTTCCTCATCTTTATCTCTCCCTCTCTCACCAGCAGACAGTGGATGACAGTTACTCACACTTTCAATTTTGTGTTGGCACCTGGGCGTGTCTGCAGGAAGATTTGCTGTCATGGACATTTATGGACAGAGTAACCAACGGACTGTTAAAGTTCCTGTTTATGCCGCTGCAGCCACAGGGAGAGACAGATAGAGAGAGGAGGGAGGTCATGTTCTTCAGGAAAAATGTTTAAAGTGTGGTGCTGAAGACAGACAGTTGCCATGGTGTCCTGTTACTCATAGACAGGCCTGACCTTCATGTTGCCACATACGTACACAAACACACACACCCACAGATGCCTGACACAGACACCCGCACTTTTATCCTTCCCTCTGACTCCCCCCTCCATTCAGTCTCTCCCTCACTTGGTACCAGAGGCAGTTGATTGATCTAGAATTAGCAAAAAGAGAGAGGACACGGCCCTTCCTGGTATGTCAGTGCCATTTATTATTCAGGAGTGCAGCAACAGGTGTGGGTTATGAAAGCATGTACACATATTCAATAGAGGTTCTGCAGTCTTTTAATCTCTGTCCTTTTTCATTTCTGGGTTGAGTAATTTAATCATATATACCAGGTTTATTGTTTAGTCATATCAGGCTCTGCAGAAGGTAAGGACAGATGATTGTTGTATGTACCCTCTGCACTTTCCTTTGGTTTCCTCTTTATGAACCGTGCAGATGGAGTCACGTCATGGCTTTTTTATAATGTAGTCTGGTTAAAGAGGATCAGTGCGACGTGCTACAAAGGCTAATGGTGACAGTAATGAAGAATGCCAGCCATTAAGGCAGGATGATTTCTGTCTGTCTGTCTTCTGTTCCCTGTCTCCCTTCCTCACCCTTCATCACAAGTTCTTCTCATTGCCCCCTCATCTCCCCTCATTCTGCTGCCTGGTGTTGCAGCTCCCATAGCCGAGCTGCTGGAATAAAGGGTTAGAGTTTCGAAAAAAATTGCAGAGAAGTTTGCAATTTAGCATCCTACAGAGACGCACAAACACTCAGAATGAAAAGAGCATGAAATGGCTGAAGTGAAAGCAGCCCAATACCAATCCAGACCTGTCTGTCTAAATGCACCCTGGTGTTATTGTGGTTCTGACAATCACCTGGCAAATAGGCTTTTGAGTATGGGGTTTTGAGGTTTCAGCATCCTTCCGATTCTACTTATCTGTGCTGTTTCCTGTGTGAAAGCACACATCCAACCGCCATCCCCACCCACACACATCTGGCCAATATACAGGTTTTAACACAAACAGGCACAGAGGGAGTTGCACAAATACACTCACACATGTACATGTGTACACCTTGTTTTTTTTAATGGGAGAGTCTGAAACACAGAGACTTGCAGCAAGTTTTTTTTTCACTTATCTGTGTTCCCCTGTGACTGTGGTCGAGCAGCACTGCGCTGTAATGGGCTATAAGGTCAAATGCTATCTTAACTCCATTGTGAGAGGGTGTGACCTTTGAGGGAAACACAGTCTTCTTCAATCTTCTTTCCCTTGACATCGCCACCATGCTCTCCTGAGGAAGGGAGTGGGTGAGAGGACGATGGAGCAAGGGAGGATGAGGAATAGAGATAGTGAGAGTAGCAATTAAAGTAAATATGTACCCTTAGCGCTCCATTAGAGTCTGCCTGTATTTGATATAAGTGGCCTAATTATGCAAAAAGCCAATGGACACCGTGCGGTATAATCGTAAAATGTGCCAAGTGGAAAAAAAAAGAAAAAGAGAAAACCCTGCATCCAAGGAGAGTGGATTAATGGCTTATTCGTGAGTACTGATGAGTTTAGTGGGTAGAGGAAGCAGGGTAAGAGACAAGCACACACACACACACACACACAAATGAACTCATTAACTATGTGTGAAGGAAACCGCGGTACAAAGCGCTGATGTCCCTCCAGTGGATCACCCTTTCATCTCAGCTTGTTCTCTTCTTGAAGTTTTGTGAGTAGCAGATGAACAGCACATAGATAAAATAGTCGCCAGACAAAGAGCCATATCGATGTCCAGGTAGAGATAATGGCTGAAAGAAAGCAAGGCGTGCAAAAAAGCAAAAACAAAAAGAAAAGCAACATTCACAATCTAAAGTGTGTGTGTGTGAGGAAGACAGACATGGTTCACACCCCTTGTCTGTCACTTTCTCCGTCTCCCTGCCTCCTCCTCCTCCTCCTCCTCCTCCTGCACCATCCGCTCTGACAAACACTCTCTGTAACACATTACAGATATTCAGGAGTTATTCTCCCACTCTGTTTGGCTGTCTCTTTGTCAACTCACAAACATCCAGATATGTCCTCCCCTCTCTTTTTCTGTCACACACACACACACACACACACACACACACACAAGCTCAAGCCTATGTTTGGCAGGAGTCACAAGTTTCTTTTTTCAGTGTGATTGTGATGCTTCCTCTCTATTGCCACGAAGCGTGTGAAGCCGCCAGCAGCACAGTGGGAGTATTCATGTAAAAGGGCTGGTACTGCAGGGTCCCATTGCTTCCACAAGTAGTTTTAGCAGGCGATGATATTGTGAGTTGAATTAGGCTTTCAGTTAATAGAGCTGTTGGCCATTGTTGGCGTTATACATTTTTATTTAATAGATTGTAGTGCTGCAGAACATTCTTGTGTCATGAATAAGAGTCCCTTGGCGTAGGTCACTGAAGAACTAGCTTTTAATCACTGACTGCATTGTTAGCTGCCAGCTGCGCTTGATCTATTTTTCACATATTTGTAGGTGAGTTTCTCCATATCGTTGCTTCTGCAGATAGATGGGTCCTGCTCTAGCGGTGCATCCCTGGTCACGAGGTGGCTAAATTGGTAGGTAACAAGTATACTGAAATAGATATAAATGAAAAACTTGGTGTTCTTGTCTGCATATTCTTATTCAGGAGGAAGACCAAAAAGAAATGGGTTTCTCTTTTTTTCCTGCCCTGTTATTTACTCCCACTTATCAAACTAAATGGAGCATTGGGGAGGAACATTCAAAATGCTAATAGTTATCCACTGTGTTGTAATAAGTACCTCAGGGTGGAAACACACCACTCGGTTTCAACCTGACCCAGCCCCAATTAGGCTACACACAAACTTGCTGAACACCTAAAAGAACATGTGTGTTTTGGCTTCCGCTGAGGTCCTCAACATAGATTTTTTTTTTTTTTTCCAGGATGGCAACTGTAGGGTTTAATTAGGTCTAGAAATATCTGAGCGTATGTCTGAACACCCCCAGAGTGTGTGTAGCATGGCCAACAGTACGCTTACCTTGCACTATCCCCTTAAGATTAGCCTACTTCTGGCATGCTAATATGGAGTTGCTCCTGCTCAAAATGAGGCAAAAGTGGTAACTCAGCTTACTAAACCTTTCATATTTCACTTCACAGCACTGCATAACTTAACTGCTTAAGTTGTCAAACTATAAATTCCAACCAAATGATATTGTTAGTGCAGTATGGTGGTGAAAATGTACACTGAAAAAACACGTGGACAGCTGAACAGCAGTCGAGCATGTAAGCCTTATGAACATAAAAGCTTTATGAGGCTCATCATCCAGTGTCTGACTGTGATCGAAAGGTGTATTTTATATAAAAGGTGGAAATAGAAAAATGTAATGTATATGCACATGTATGTATGCTACCACATATAAATTGGGTTACTAAATGTCTGATAGAATAGAAAATTAGTTGGTGGCAAAGACTTGCTGATTAATCATGGATTTTGTTTGGGCTGCATTCTGCATGCACACAAACACCCACCCACACACACACACATGCACATGCACACACACACACATCTCTACTGACCAGTGCGCTATGAAAAGCTTATCATGTCTCAGTTACTAATACTACTAATCCGCTGTGATTGTTAAAATCTTCCCCTTAATAATCCCGTGCTGACACTTTGTTTTAAACGTGCCATTTCCAGCTGATTCAGAGCAGATCTCAAGGTTAGCGTTAAAAAAGCAAATCAGATGCTGTTACTGTAGAATTTAAACAGGGCTGCGCCTTTTTTTTTCTTCTTTGCAGATATCAAGGTAGCTGAGAATGCTACATACGGTCTAAAACCTGGATAATCATACAAGGTGTATCATCACCTTGACTTTAACATTGTTTTTAAAGCTCTGGTGGAAAGCGATCCTCTGATGTGCCACTTTACTCTCAGAGCATGTGATGTGAGCGTTTGAAGGCATTGGTCCTACTTTTTCATTCTTTCCCAACACGACTCTGGGGTTTTTCACTTCGCTCCGTGTTCAGCAATGTCTTTGAAAGAATCAAATCCCTTGCTGCTGCTAAACGGAACTGATAACTGAGAAGGTCTTCTTGACTTTTACAAGAAATCACTCCAGCTTACTCATTTATCCTTTTTCTCTTTGGTGCTCCACAGTGTTTCTTTACCCATTTTTCCTTTTATCAACTCACTTCTCTTCCTTCATTTCCACTCCCAAATGCGTTTGTCATCTTTTTTTCCTCTTTTTGGTCAGTACATCCAGACAAGACGGTGTAGCAGTTACATCTGATTTTTGTCCTTTCTGTCTATGTCTTTTTGCTCCTATCCTAAATATCACTTCTTCAGTGTTGCTGGAGACTTCGAGTGGGGGAAGCACTTGATCTGGGAGAAGTGTTTTCAGTCAGTGTTTTTGGCTGCACTGATGCACTCAGTGCCGCCCCTGCCGCATGCAGTACCACCCCTGCTGCCTAGATGGCGACAAAATGCCAGCTATTCTTTGAAGGGTTTTCAAGGGTAATTGCCACTCAGATTCAGGTGGTGTTTAAACTGTGTGTGCGTGCATGTGTAGGTCTGTATGAGTGTTTGCTTGTGCATTTACGAAAGCATGGTCTTTGGTAAGAGTGTTTTGCAAAGGTGCTTTGTAGATGTGGAGTGGCCATTTAAACCCCTGAACCTGACTGTCAAGAAACAGACAGGAATTGGAGGACTCATTTGGAGCAAGCACATAAAGCACTATATTGATGCCTACGCAGGCAGGTCGCTTCAAGGCAATTAGAATAGCTCTCCGCACTTATTGCTTTTGATGTCAGTGTGTGGGGGAATGAGAGCCAACTTTTGCCTGCCATTGACAGAGAGGGCTGCCACTTCAGTTGAATTCCTTTAGACACAATTAATGTCATCCTCCATTCAGAGGTTTATCTCATATTAATGTAGGCAAGTCCAATGCTTTGAGCTTACAAATGAATTAAATGATGGGGCAAAAAGAATTAAGTGGGGGGAAAAAAAGCCAAGCGCAAGAAGTATGCCACTGGATTGGTCATGCCCTTGTCAATGACAGTTTTATGTACTGGTTTTACTTTATTTTGAAGCTTTATGAAACTCTCTCAGAGTGGTGTTCTGATGATCTTCACTTTGATGTTACTTTTATGCAATATTTAGGCCTGGAGATGCTGTAGAGCTGCTATATTTGACGCCTTCGATACATGCCAGTTTCATATGTACACACAGTGAAGAGCTTTCGTCATTTGAAATGAAAGGATTCTGAACTACAAAGTTGCACCCTCCCATTGCTCTGAAGCCACAGACATATCCGTGCTCGTGAGTACAGTGTTAGTCATTAAGAGGCCATAGGCTATTTCTGGGGGAAATGAAACATTGCTGGGACTTGAAAGACAGATGTGATGGCTTTTGAGATAAGACAGAAATCTCTTTGATCACCCTGTCTTGTGCTTTCTTTCAATAATCCAATTCACACTGACTGCACTGTGCTTCTGTGTGCCAAGCCTACCGCTGTAACTACCATGTGGTATGCAGCTGCCCATTAGCTTCCAATTGTCTATATTGTCCATGTGCATCCATGCTCATCTCTGCCTTCTCTTGCATACACTTTTATCTAAAGAGACTCCTCCGAAAGCACCCAAATGCCTCAATGAGTTCCTGTATTTGGGGATCCGTGCAGGAATTTGTCCTGCAGACCTAAAGTAATTAAAACATAGTTTAGGGCACAGAGCTCTCAATCCATTTGGATAAGAGCTTAGATAGCTATTTGCGAGTACACTTAAGGGCTTTTGGTGAAGTTGGTTGGGCTGTGAAGCTCGTGGGAAGGCTGAGGCAGCAGTAATGAAGGTAAAAGATGAGACTGTGGCTTTGGCTGAAGCCGAGCAAGGTGAGTGCAGTGATTTCCATAGAGATGCTGCATCCACCCACCTACACACATGCTGTGACTAAATCAAACAGCTGAAAAAAAAAACATGGTTGTCAATACAAGCAAGGCTGTTGTTGAACTCATGAAAGGATTACATACAAAGTTTTCACCTGACAGCAGTGATTGGCACTTGTATTATAGAACTGACCTCCGCCCCTCTCATTATCTGAACTGCACCTATCTTATCAGATACAGGGGAGCTGCAGCTGTGCTATAAGCTTTCTGCTGCAGAGACTTTCTGAGAAGTGAGCTGACTGGATTTGATTTTCATTAGGATTGCATGTCTTCACTGTCACATCCTCTCCCCACCTTGCATGCTTTGCTGGACACAATTTTACGCTGTGGTGGCCCCCATACTGACGGCTTGGTTTTTCACGCCGCAGTAGAGTCACACCAGGTGGCCGGTTATCAGTGCATTCGCCATTACAGGACTTGGTGTGGTTGACCTGCTCAAAGAGGGCTTTTCTGCCTTTCCTAGAGTCCCACTAGGAGACACGCTCTGCTGCTGTGCTGGGACAAGCCACCTACGGAATTACAGGAACTCTAGCAGCCTGTCACAAGTCAAACAGTGTACCGCGCAGACCTGGGATGTGCAGGTCACACACATCCTCAGGCACACACACACTGTTGATAGACAGCTGAAGGCTGAGACAGTATAAGCTGATGTTACAGCTCCGCAGAGGGTTTGAAAAATCAATGGGAGATAATTATTTCTAATGGAGACAGAGGAGAAAGGAGTGTCCTTTTCAGCCATAACTAGAGTGTGTGATGTACACATGGTACCTGGAGTATTGTAAATTATTTTTTCATTGGGATTTGATTCTGTTCTTTAATTTTTACTCTTCCAGAAATGGCAGTCATAAGGCTGAAAAATCAAAATGCTGAAACTCTGCATGATGAGTCAATTCACTCCGGGTAGATGGTGGCTGCAAACTGTGTTTTATAATCAGATTTTTACCTGGAATGTTGTATTACTGATGAGATCATTTATCCCATTTCACCTGCTTTGTAAGAGAAGACATAACAATATATATGTGGATTTGTTTTCTTAAATGAAATCAGCATGACTTATGTAGATATTTAATACTTGCTAACACTTCAGATTTCTAGTTAAAGCTGCGCCTTGTCTTCTATGTGAGTGTCTTTATCTCCAGAGCTTCACAGTATCTTATGTTTGGATATTCAGGACAAGAACATGTACATTCATTACAGCCACAGTATGCTCCTACCAGCGGAGGACATGGGCTTAAATTAACACAGCTCTGCCTGTGATTTATGATATTCTGCCTTGGCCTAGTATGGCTCAGGCAGCCTCTTGCTGTCTGGTGCACACAAGTAGTATGTCACCATGCTCACATAGACTGCCCACTGACACATAAGAAAAATGCCAGAAATTCTCATAATGGTATACTAATTGTCATGTAAATCTGTGCATAATTTGTTGCGGTGCCCCCAGTTCGAGGTAACAAATGTATCCACATAATGAGCTGGGTAAAGACCAGTTAAAGAACTGCAGTTCAAGCATACTAGTTTGGCATTTTGTGAAATGCATGTACGCTTTTTTGCTGTGAGTTAGATGAGAAGATTGATACCCCTCCTGTGTCTATGCATCCAATATGAAGGTATAGCCAGGAGATGGTTAGCTTAGCTTAGTGTGAGGATCTGGTAGGAGCAGATTTGGTTATTAGCACATATTAAGGATACTCGTTGCTACCACTATCTGTATTAAGATCAGTAAGGTTATTAATAATAACAGGGCACTATTCTGAGATCAGGGGCCAATAACCAAACCATGGATGCAGTCTCGTAAAAGGGCTGTTCACTTAAATGTCAATGCTTAAAATACCATTTCATACCACCGCATCACTTCATGCGAGGTTCAAGACCGTGAGTGATGACAGAGAGATATGAGAGGCACAATGGAGGACTAAAGCTGAGTTATATTACCACACTGTATGTGAATGTGTGCATGTGTGGCTTCATAAAGGAGAGGGAGGTAAAGGCACTCAAAGCAGAGGAGATTCTGAGTGCAGAGGAAAGACACAATAACACACAATCTCTCTTTATCACACAGAAACCGCACGTGCAAACCCGGCTCATCAGCCTCTGCACTGGTCTTTGAAGCGATAAAATGCAGCTTACTGGCCGCACCACAGTGACAGAAAAGGAACACAAAACAAAGCAAAGCGAGCCAGGGCCGGACACACAATCAGTGTAATGTGCTAAGCCCACAGAAACAAGCAGCAAGTACAGTGAATCAGTTATCTGAAACAGCAAGAGTAAGACAGGGCGGTCTGTTCATTTTACAACCATGCAGTAAAGCGTGTGCAACAACAAAGCTTACAGTAACAGGCTATCATTAACCTGTCTCTTCTCACACTAAAGCCCCTTACGTGAGATCACCTCTGGAGTGTTTGAGTACATATGTATGATTGGGAATGATACATCAATGTTGCAGTGGAAAGACAAGGTGGAGCGGGGCACGATGATTCCTGTACCCTCAATGATGTCATGGCTGTGTCAAAGGAATTGTGGTGTGCTTCATCCAAACGGATTTGGAATCAAACTGAATCTTGCACCCAGGTGTAATTTGATGGTATTTCTTTGTTCGTTATCCAGAGTTCTTGTTAAGACTTTCAGTTTTACATGCAAGCCTTTCTTTGTTTAGCCTTGTGGTGAGGTCCAAGCATTAGTGTAATGACTGGAAGCAGCGGAAGAAGCTATCCTGGGCCTGTCCAAAGCAAAATAATCCACCTTTAAAGCTCAATAATGAACAAAGTATATTTTGTTTGTTTGAATCATACAAAAAAGAAACTGTAGAAAGTACAAACCACTGGCCAAGAAGAAGTCCAGTGCAGAATCCAGTAAAAGTTTGGTTTGCTTTGGACTGAACAAACCAGATAAAATGTGTTAATAAGTGAGCCTTGGGAGTGCTAGTAGATAGATTTTGTTGCCTATGGATGGAAGAAGTGACATTAGGTCAGGACAAAGACACAACAGTTCTCAAAGCAGGCGGGAAAATGAACAGAATGAAAAGGGAACAAGTTTCCTCAGCCCAGATGACCAGCAGACAGTGTACTCAGCCTTCAGTGGAGTACAAAAACAGACAAATGCAGGGGTTTCAGTGCTTGCCATCAGCTAGTTGTTCGTGGCTAACAATAAGATTTAACAGTCGTACAAGCACAAAGTCATTTGAGAGGAATGGGAGGTAAGACCTTAATATTTAGGATGTGTGTGTACTACTGATCTGTTTTACTCTTTACATCTTACCGTAGTGCAGTACAATCAAGACATTGCACTTCAGCTGGAAAACTGCAGCTCTTTGTGAGGCAACCATGGGAATGCTCAAATAATTTAATGTTAATTATAGGACTGCCACATTCACCACTAATACTGACTTTTATTCGAAACACTCACGAACCAAAACACTTTAAAAAGGTAATGCACGTGTCAAGCACTTGACTCCACGACCAGCGCTTCTTGATAACTCTCAACATCAAAAGCACAGACAATTTATTCTCTCTCCCAGTCTGTATGTGAAGAGGCGCTAGCACATACCTTTGTTTTTGCAGTGGGTGGGTGGAAACTGCTCCTGCTCTTCTGTGCTCAAGTTCGAAAGTAACTTCATTTAACCAAGAAGTGATAATGGCTGTGTGGGAGAGCATACATTGAAACGGTGTTGCCAAAATGAGGAAGTATACAATGCAGATTATGAGTTTTTATCCAGTTTTTAAATGTTATGACAAAAAGAAGTTTGAATTTTTATCGTCAGCTGAATGTTACTGTTCAATCAAAATCACTGAAGTAAAAATACATGTTGTGATTTCGGGTCAATACTGTGGCTTCTCTTAAACTCAGAGATGAGCACTTCAGCTGCCAGCTTATACTCAAGACACGTTTGGTGCAAATAAGTTAACTTTAGACATGGATTGCAGCTCCTGGTGCCTTCATTATCCAGCTGAACTACCAACAGTTCATTCAGAGATTTGTGTATGTTATGTTAGTAGCGGCTTTTTTTGCACAGCTCCTTCCGCAGCCACAAAAGGCTGAATGCAACTTTTTTCTCATGCTATGCTGTCATACTCAAATCCTGCAAACAGACTTTGATGGGTAATGAGAGGTTGTTGAATATGTCGGTGTCGTCTGCCTGACTCATTGATCCTTTCTCTGACTGAGGTTTGTGCAAGTTAGACCATGGCTCTGAAATATCAGCGGCCTAACTGTGCTGTGCATTGATAAATCCTGTCCATCGTGCTGAAGGAGAAGACAGATTTGTAATCATGACTTTTTCCCACAGTCCCACCCTTCTGTCAGTTTCATCTTGGATCTCTTATATTCTCTAAACTGTACACTGGAAATATTCAGCTCTATACTATATTCGAGCCTTTATACTACAGAGAGAAGTGTCACCTTTCTGATCTTTCTGATCATTCAGTCGCATCTGTGCTGCTGGAAATACACCCCCAGACCAAGCCATCTCTCTAACATAATATTTTAGGGGAGACATGATTATAGATATAGTTTTTACCAGAGATGTTTGGTGGAAGGTATCCCCCTCCCAAAATTAACAAATCACAGACTACGTTTATCAGTTCTGTTGTTGCACGACATGCATTTAAAAGGCTAACCAAGAAAGAACATAACATAAAAAATATTGTTCAATTCTCCAATCACATGAACAAGGTCTAATATTTAAGACCGTCTTTTCCTTCTGCTGGCCCTGTAGATGTTCCATATTCTTCATCATATGGTTTGGACCACGTTTCATTACTATATGCGATACATCGTTTTTTGTTTTTCATACCAATGAATTGTTTAGAAATGGCAGTGTTGTTATCTGAACCATGGCTCCAGGATGTTAGACTTGACTTTGACTCATCCCCCAGTCTTGAGTCATGAGGCTTGACAGTGATACCCTGACTTTAAATTAAAGATTTGACACTTGTATTTTGCGACTCATGACAGTCTCTAGTTGAACACACTGTAGATACTGCATCTGGGCTTTATGTGCCATTGTGTGTGCTTGAGTGTGTTCAGCTGAATCCACCACCATTTTAATTGCCCCCACAGAGCCCGAGAAGGATCCACAGGATTTTATATCATATACATCTGGGCTAAACATGGCATACATTTTTTCATCAGTTGCCCATCACAAGAGGTAACAGATGTACATTTACCTCATTTGTTCTCATCTCACACTGCCCACTCTCAGACACATAGGCCTACACATTTTCACACGCGCTTGCACACATGTGCTTGCATCTGTAGGAAGTGCTAATGAGTATCTGCGGACGCTGGATGTCTCACTGTTCTCCACATTCACTCGAAGAACCGACAGCTGGAGCAAACCCTGTTTCAGCTGCACAGGTTCGGGACACAGATTAACATGTTTTTACAAACTAGGACAACCATGCTCTTGGTCTGCACGCTTGATCTAAATATCATTTGCTGTATTCTTGAAATGTTTTTAGATGTCATCACAGTTTGGTATTAACTAACTAACTAACTAACTATTCTGTTTTATGAAGAATAGCATGTTACACTCATTGTTTCACTTTATCATGACTGGTTCATGTTCCTGGCTCCCTTATTTAACGCTACATAGATGGACTTTTTCAGCCTGGTGTGGTCAGGTCTCTTAGCTTCTTAATCCCTGATATCCAAACTCTGCCTTGGAAAGGTCAAACGTCCTCCAGGCATCTCATTCTGTGTCTTTCATTCTAGCCCATTCAAGTGTTAATTTTGCTGACATTATCTTTGTCTGTCTCATTTTCAGTGATTCTCTAGTATGGGAATGATATTGCATACCATGGAGATGCTCTCAATTCGCCACACAAAATTACCAGTCTGACCAGCACATGTCCAGCTTCAGGCTCAGTGTGTTTAAAGATGCAGAGTGGAAGAGACAGATGAAGAATGAAGAAAAGAGAAAGAGACTAAGAGAGGACTGGAGAGTGGAGGTAATGATGGTCGAGTGGTAGAAAAGGTGAGGCAGATGGAGAGTGGAGGTAAAGCGAAAGTAGGTTGGAAGAAAGGAAAGAGATAGAGGAATTACAGAAGATGGAGACTCTTTGGCAGCACTGATGTGTGGACGGTGGGTGGACAGGGTCACTGAGTTGTGGCTCTGAAATGGGTCCTGACAGAGTCATTTCTCACGTGGAGATTTACCCTGGCTCTTTCCAATGGTGGGAGGACGAGAGCGAACGACCCTTTTCACTTGTCATGAATATTTATTTGGTGAGAGCGTTGTCAGGCTGCTGCGTAGAATGACAAATTGTAGTCAGCTACCTATATTCTACTCCCATCTATTTCTTCACCTCTCTCCCACTGCCTCTCATCTCATCTATGGCTCTGTTTTCACCTGGTTGTTTAATATGTTGGAAGCATGTGGAACATTCACATATGGTCTACACTTAAATGCATAGATGCATAACATCATGTCACGAGAATCCAGAATCAATGCCAAACTGGACACTGGAGACCTTTTGCTGTATGTTAATAGCTATATATGCTACTTAGCAACTACAAATTTGAATGGAACTACCATCTTTTTGAGGACTAAAAACACAGGATGGTGGTTTTCAGGTGATGGAGATGCTGTGTGTGTGTGTTTAAAGCTAGAGATCGAAGAGTAGCTTTCGGGGTCTCATATTGTGCTCATCCTCAGGTTCATACTTTTATTTTGGGTGTCTACTAGAAAATGTTTACGTGCTATAATGTTAAATGTTAATGTGTCTCCCTGACGTGTTCTTCAGGTAAACACAGCTTTTTATTTGTCCCATGATGTTAGCTTAGTATTAACGCATTAACTTTCTAAACTGTAAACATACTCCCTGTTTTACGTTGGTCTTGTTAGACTTACAAGAGAAAGACAAAAAGCAATTGTTTCTGGTAAAAAAAATGTACGTAAATACTTTTTTTTTTATACCATATCAACATAACTGAAGACAGAATTACTGATCATAAGTAACTTGCTTATACAATTGAAAAATTGCTCAGTGACATCATAGCAGTGGTTATCTTTGATAAGTAATAATCAGCAGCTACTCTGAGGACTGTTCGTGTTTCACAGAGTTACTTGGGTCACTTCACTAGTTCACAATTATTACCACATCTATGCTTAATGTTTGTCAAAGCAGCAGATTATCTGTTTGAAACCCTTTGAAAAGACTGTAGAGAATATTATATTCATTTATATTATGATCTGTCAACACCATGATGAAATTTGACCGTGAGAAATGTCTTGCTTAAGGTCACTATTTAATACCTATAGTAAAAGGATGACTAACAAAAGTCTTTCATATTTCTATAATGACAAAATGATAAATGGACAAGGTTTTTCAACCCTTCTGCATGCATGAAATCCAATAACTTTTTCATAAAACCTTTGAGAAAGACTGTGATATATTTCTCTAATACCACAGGACACTGAAATGACCAAACCCTCCTTAGAAATAAAGCACATTTTTCATTTCCAATCAAATGGAAATATAAACTGAGTGTAACACAACCACTTCATAACCTTCATGTAAACTGTCCCGATCATGTCCTCCATCAGGTTAAAGGGCTTCTTCTATAGTGAAGTGTCGGGTGGCACTGGAGCTCTCAGGTCACGGTGGTCATCCTGACGCTTCCTCCTGTGGATACCAAGACTTTCTGATGCTGCTGGTTTTATAATCAGGCCTTTGCTTGACTGAAGCACATCACCTGGACAGCATTAACTTCCGTGTCTGATGGTTTCTCATAATGTGAGGAGAGTCTGGTGGGTCCAGGAACACTCCATCAGTATGAACTGTGAATGTAGCTGCACATGTACATGTATATTACATTCAATATTATCTGTTTATATCATTAAATAAATTAATCAGTTTTCTCATTTGGGGGGCCAACAATTGTATCGGAGTAGCCATGGACCCCCCTGGACCCGCTTGGTGGCTCCCCTGTTTTCAACGTAATTCAGTTTGCACAATGAAGACCCATTAGTGGAAGACACTTTCTTCAACTATTTCTGTGACTTTGTGCAAACCAGCACTTTGTTTTTGTTTGTAGTAGAAATATTAAATGAAATTTTCCAGCGGCACGTCCTGACATGTCCCACCATCCTACTGTCCACATCTCCATTACATTTAGACGGGTACACACAGTGAATCCTGAAATCACCGCTTGGCAACCACTTGCTGTATTGCAGCAAGGATTGGGTCACTTACACATTATGCTTCAGTTGTTATTGTGAGAGAGGCTGCTGGCACTGGCAGACATTAGGCAGGAGCGGGTGATTATGAAAAGGACGGGAGAAGTCTAGTCTGATGGCTCCATGTTGGCGTTGTTCCTACAACATCATAATTATGTTGCTCCAGGACCATCATCGCAACTGACCAATCGTGCTTGTCTGATGTCAGAGCTGTGTGACTCTGGGAAAAAATACTGGAAAAATACACATATTGGAGAGGTTAGCTTTTCTAATGTGGATAACATTGTGAAAGGGTCTATTTTAACCCAAACCGTGATATTTCCCCCCATGGTATATTTTACATAAAGCATGACTTTAACTGACATTGCTCTTCTCTGAGTAGGGGTAAGCCTCCTCCTTTGGTGAGGTACTTGCATTGACTTTGAGCTTGTCTGGCAAGTACTCTCACTTTCAACCATCTTCTTTTTGTTGTTGTTTTGTTGGCCAGTGGCACCATGACTGAATGACAGCTGATGTTCTACATGCTGGAAAGGTTAAGAAGAAAAATCTAAACAGGATGGGAGAATGAATAGACAGACAGATATAAGGCTTGATATACAAAAGACAGATCCCTAGGAACTACAAGAAGATAATCCTGTGTATTATTATAGCCTTTATTTATATATAGGCTAACATTATACATTTAACCGCTGCTACCTACTAAAGAATAAACTTCTTTACTCAACAATCATCACTTTTTCTTTGCCAGTCTTTCTGCAAATCACTCCTCTCCACACGCTGTCCTCACTTGCATAAAGTCAAGATATTTCAACTTTTGACCCCACCTCTTCTCATGTCACTGTCCAGTCCGGTGATGCCTCTCACCCCACAAGGCTTTGGACGGTGGTTCACTGTGCCACACAGAAAATGAATAGGGCTTTGTGTTGTGCTGGATTCAGAGGGTCTCTGTACTGTGTCATGCTATTTTTCTGGCCTAAAGTGCCAATAAAGACTTTTCAAAGGCAGAGCAGTCTTACAGGAGATGCTATAAATGTAAACTGTACGCTTTTGGATGGCAAAGTCTGTGCCATCCAATTTTGCTTTATTGTAATGTTACCATTGTAGCAAATGAAAAATCCTAGACATTTACCTCCTAGTGGAGGACATTGTCATTCATCCAGATAATCGTTGATAATACCTGCAGCCATGGAGAGACATCATTACTCAAGTCTGAATGTTCCACAATTTTTATTGTAATTTGTATTTAATTTACCCCTTGCAGCTGTAGAGGCCAACAAAGTACTTTGTAGATATTTGTGACATGATATCTCCTCAGAAAGTTATTGTGCTGAGCTTGTTAGCAAACAGTTGCCCATTTAAACACCCACCAAATGGAGTAACAGTCATCAGGAGCTGTTTTTATGGCCACTTGATATATCCAAGTGTGGTGGAATTTATCTTGTTTCCTGTGAGAAACCTTTCAATAAAAGATGATGAGGCAGACTTGCCTTTGTATTATTTAATAATGATGGAAAAGAGGTTTACAGAGCAATCAGGTTTACAGCGCTAACCAAGTTTCAGCTGAAAGGACAGAGCTCATACACCAGAGTTTGATGTTTGAGGTCTGACCCTGAACAAGGGTCAAGAATGGTATTTCAATTTGCCTTGTATGAATGCTTCTCTCAGTTTGTCATAACACAAAGCAGTCGGGAGGGATGTTCATCCAAGGTCAGAGGAAAAAGGCAGCTGCCTCCTCAGATATGAAACACTTGGTCAGATTAACAGTAATGCACAATAGATAGCACAGAAGGTCATTTCAGGTCAGAAAAAGAGAAAAAAGACAGTTATATGATACATTGACATTACAGTAAGTCCAATATTAATTCTCCTTTTAGCTCTGTTTTGGTCTCCATCAGCCCAGCTGAGGGAAATGTCTGTCTGTAGCAGCAGAATGCTCCACTATGTTCACCAGCTAACTTTGTCTGTGTGCTGATTGGTGCTGTCAGGTTGCATGTAAGGTTCATGAGACCTTTTTTTTGTTGAAAACAGCAGCCAGCTGCAGTTTTAAACAATGCTGATGAGACCAGTGAGACTGAATCACAAGAGCGAAGCAGCAGAGAATAAAAAATGCAGAGTCGGGTAAAAATCTCTGTGGGTTTCTCACTCATACATTACACATGGTCATTTTATCCACTGCTACATTAAAAAGATTGGTACTGCTTTAAACTATATCCCAATACAGTTTATATACAGGTCAGATGGAATGTAAAGTGGTCTGTGTGTGTAAACTGGTCCCAGTCTGTTCTGGTTGATTTATGGCTTCACATCATTTTTTTCTCTTCTTATCATATCTACCCACATTTTCAACCAGCTGTTTGATTTTATGTGATTGCCCGCATGACAGCCCTCCATTAACCAGTATGGAAGCAATATCCCAAAATGAAATGGCCTCGCTAACCAAATCTGATTTATCCTCCATGTCCCAATATGGCCAAACAGAAACCTCTAAATGCAGTGTGCAGTCAAAATCTCTCGTACATGAATTTCATGTACAAGTGTGGCTCTGTCCCTGGAGCTCGAACATTTTCCTTCATCTTCATCCCGGTCTCATTTTTTGCTCTAGTAGCGGCCATTGTGTTCTCTAAACATGCCTTTTATTATATTATTACCAGCCATGGCTGCAGAGATTTGGAGAGAGATTTGGATTCAGGTTGGATCATCTGCCTGTGTACAGGCATTAGCCAGGGTGCTGCAGGCTGGCTGAACACTGGAGCTGAAGTGTTGAAGGCAGAGCTTCCAGCAAGAAATTGAGAAAAAAAAAAATCCATCCAGCTCATTATATTGATGACTGGTTCTGCTTTTTATAGCACCATTCCCTTACATTCATGTGTGGCACCCATGTCTCCATTTCTCTTTTTTTTAAGCCGAGGAAGCACTTGAAGGATGATGCGTCTGTCAAATCTAATACCATCAGCCCTGCTGTTTCGCTCATTAAAGCATCTGAAGGATCGCTATCAAAAGATTACCATCAGTACACATAAAGGAAAGGTCATGCACATTGTTTGTAGAGTTTCCTGGCTTTGCTTGCATTTTGAGCTACCTGACCTCTTACTCTGTTACTCCCAGAGAAAACACAAATGGAAAATAGATTTGGAAGAGAAAAGCACGGATGCAATTTTCCCTCAGGCTGACTGGTAAACAATGGTGACAAGCAAGAGTTTTCAATAACTTTAAAGAAGGGCGAGAAATAACAAATAAAGCATGGCCTTATTTTCCATTATTTAATTTCCCTTTGTTGTATTACAGGGAGAGTAAATAAGGATGGATATGAAAAGTGACAAACAAAATACTGACGGGTGTGTTTGTAAGTGTGGTGCGCTCCAATTTCTCGTTTTTTTTTGGCCGGTGAGCCTTTACACATGGTCACGGATGTGTTATTATGGTGAGTGGTGAACATAGAAAGAATGGTTTGAGGCAATCTTTTTTATCCTGCTGGATTTCTCTCAGGGTGGAGAGATTGGGCTTTGTAGTTATGATTGGAGGGAATTAAGGCCTGCCTTTGGTAGCTGGCAATAGCAGACAACTGGGAAACAGGTTGAGCCTTTGAATGGTGTTTGTGTGTGTGTGTGTGTGTGTGTGTGTGTGTGTGTGTGTGTGTGTCTGTGGATGTGTAGTACTCGTGTAGTGGGGACATAAATCTGTTTATACAGTCACATTGTGGGAACTCTGATTTTGGTTTGGGTAAGACTAAAGGAAATTAATGCAAGTCTAGATTATTTATAATTGATTAACACATCATCGCACATCATTCAGCAGCTTCTCCAGGCCGTCCTTTTCCTCTCACCTTGGCCCTGTTTGATAGCGGCACTGTAAGGACTTATGCAGTTCACACACTTGTTCAATGACATTATGAATACTTAATATCATCACTATACTGTGTGTGTGTTACATAATAATTGATTTGCAGTCGCCTTCGATGGCGTTACGTAACTGCTCATATAGCATATCCCTTTAAAATATCATGTTACCTTATAGCTCTTTACTTACAGTTTGCTTGATTAGTCAGATTAGTCTGTGCCTTCCATTATCTGCCTCTCAGAGTCCCTCATTAGCCTCAAATATGGATGTATTGTACATTTCTGATACCAATAATTCCTTAAAAGATTAGAAGTTAGGTTTGCAGAGGAATATCCAAAATACACTTTTTAAGAATTATGAAAGAGTCGTTATAGACAGCAATTCTCAGTGAAACCAGTGAGGTTTCCAGTGAAACTGACAACTATGGACACAGCATAGTACACCACCAGAACTAACAAATAACACAACATTTAACACAATTTCAACAACAGATATTTAATCATAGATAAAAAGTGGAAATGAATAGATAATACAGAATGGGAGGTTAGTGGAAAATTGCATCGGGCCTTATTGCATGATTTGCTTTAAAGTGTGTATATAATGGCAGCAGGCTCATTTGACTGTGAACGTTGGTTTTAAGTGTAGCAGAAAAAAAAAAGCCATTAACACAAAAAGTGGAGCCAAAATGGCTCATGAGTTAAAAAAGAGGCTGTGCAAGCAGTGGGTGGTTCAGGTGGTTCACATTAAAATGAATGCAGTTTGTAATGAATGCCTATTTAAAAAAATAGGGCACTAAGGCCTGTCCACATTTTGGCACATCTGTAGTATGAAAATTTGTGCTTTGGCTACTGGCAGCTCCTGTTCGCACTGTGCCAACAACAACCCCCTGGATGGGTGGGTTTTAACGTTTAGTACTGCTACAAAAAGTGTAATTTTTTTTTTTATTTGTTTGTTTGTGTTATCTGTGCATAGCTGAATTATGTATTTGTATTCAGGTAAACCCCTGGTGCCATGTTTACTGCCTCTTCCCCATCAAGAAGAATGGGACACAACTGTAACTTTGATGAGCATGTTCACTGGATCACCATGATAACATAATGATTGGCCATTTTTTTCATAAGGATTAAAGCTATATGATAACTGATAGTGAGATACACCACTGGGTTCATGCAGGCTTCACTTAAACCGTGGGTGGACGGCTACAGTTCTGCTGAGAATGAAGGCTTAAGAAGTTTGCCATTTTGCTGCTTTTCCCTTTTTATATCATGTTGTACATCATCTTGGACTGTGGGAAGGCTGCATGGCTCGTTATCAAGCCATCGCAGAGCTTGATGACGAGATGATCACTTGAATCAGGTGTGGTGGAGGATGGAAACATCTAAAACATGCAGGGCAGGGGTCCCCAAGACTGGAATTGAGAAACACTGGTCTAGACTAAATGACCAATCAGCTGGGAAAATAAGAAATAGCCATGTTTCTATCTATTGTCAGGCAAATTTTAAGTGAAATGTTGCAAAAAAAACAACAATCAACAAAGAAAATGTGAATGAGATGGGTTTCCAAAACTGATTCGGAGGGAATAAACTCAGCTATGCATCGTTTCGTCAGAAGTTGGTGGTATAGGCTGTGCTACGCCAGTCCGTAATAAACAGAGTAGAAGAAGAAAAATGTTGAAAACCGGAAACAACGCGAGTCGCCTCAACCACCTGACAGAAAAATGGAGAGAGGTCTACATAACTTGTTGGTTTGGGCAAGTTGGAATTGTTCTTTCACGTCAGCTGTAACGTCAGTGTTTTCACGTAGCTGTTGTTGGTACTATCAGCCATGTGTTATGGGAATATCCGGGAAGATAACAGCTTCTTCTTCTTTGGATTTAGTTGTGGGAACAGCAGAAAAAGCACCTTAAACAAAGTCTTGGTTGAAGTGCAGTGATGACACATTAACACGCAGCATAGCCGTAATGAGAGGCTGCACCATTGACTGGAGAGCTGCTTCTTTCATCTTTTCCTCTCAGAGGGATTTCAGCTCCCGCCCCGGCCTCTCCACGCCATGATATCAATTAAATGATACAACTGTCCCGCACATAACCTGGCAAATACAATGAAAATCCTTTTTTTTGTGAAATAGTCATGGGATTACAGTATGATGGAGAAAGAGGAAAGTAGAGAAGGAGGAAGGACAAGAGGAGAAAGTCCTTTTATTTATTACTGGCCTTTTTGGAAGTGAGAGATTAAAGTTGAGGGGGGCTCTAATGAAACCCCCTCCCAACCCATGCCCAGATATTGTTCTCTCTCTCTCTCCCTCTCTCTCTGAGTTTTATCACAACAACAGGGGCTGCCTGATAGCAGGTCACACGGCTGGGAATAACAAATCACACTTGTTTTACAGCAGCATCCACAAGACCAAGACAGATAGAGGACGACAGAGGAGAAGGCAGGAGGGAGGGAGGCTGATGGAGGAATCAGAGGGTGGGAAATAATGGTCGTAGCTGGGTATGAGAGCGAGGCTTTGTATGGCGTGCATGTGTGTCCATTCTCTTGTTTGAATGTCTATCTATTGCATTAGAGTGTTCTAAATGACTGAGGAATCAGTGTTCTGCTTGGTATCCACACTTTGTCAGCCTTTTGCAAGAAAAACACATTCTGATTTGTGTTGTGCTGCTATATATTTGTTTTCATCCAGCAGCTAGACTTTGTCTTGTGTCCTTTCTCAGACTGCATGCTGTCAGAGTGAAGCGCATGCTGGCGGAGAGAGAAATCTAGCTTATGAGGACTCAGACCGACTAACAGGAAGAGAGACAGAGACAAGCCTGAGGCGGTGACAGTCCCAGGGGTGGTGGTGTGCGCATATCCACATGTGTCTGAGTGCAACTGTGTGAGTGTATGTGTGTGAGATTGTGTCTCTGTACGCATGTATGTTTGTGTTGTCCCCTTGAGGCCGGCAACAGAGGAAAGATGGAAGTGCTGCTGATCATCAGCCCCCAGGCCAGTCACTTGAGACCAACTCACAACTTATGGAAATTACACAAACACACAAACACATATTACACTCTCAGAGGGGTAATGCGATTTTAGGCACACCAGCAAAATGTTGAGGAATAACGGCTGGCAGAGAGGACCTTTCAATGGCTGTGTGTAAGGTTTTTCTATCTCTGTTGAGTTTCTTTTTCTGTCTTTGTCTCTTTCTCTGAAAAGGTCAACTGAGGTGAGGCAAGCAGCCAAGAGTGGGTGACAGAAATAAAGCTGAGGTGGAGGCAAGAGAGGAGGAGTACGGAGTGATGGGAGGGAGCGAAGATGAGATGATTAAAAACCTCATAAAACGGGTTAGCTTGAAAGAAAGAGACAAGCTATAGCACGTCAAAGAATGTATGAAACTTAAGGCCACTGCAGAGTTCGACTGGTGGAGTGTGACTGTGAGAGACAGAAAGAAAAATAAAATGAGATGGATGCTGTCAGAAAATCACAGGAGAGGAACAGAGAGATGAAATGCAGAGGCAGGCGGAAGCGACGAGTAAATATATAAAGGAGAATCTTTTAGATTGTTTTAAAGTACACAACTCATTAGATCAGGCACATAATATTACCTTCCAGTAATATTTGGAAAATCATAATAACAATGAAAGAATCAACACTCATACAGGGAAGATAATGAGAGCTCTGCAGTGATGGAAAAGCCTATAATGAAGTAAAGAGAGAACAACAGCAGAGCAGCTGCTGATCAGATTAAAGCAGAATTAAAACAAAATGACTACACGGCATCAGAGATGATGACAGCTGAGAATGAAATGATGACACAAAACTCGTACTCATGTTTTAGTTAATGAATAAAAAAGGGATCTCAAACCCACCCTCTGTTCATTATCTCTGGTCATCCATTTCAATTCTCTCTTACCCAATTCATCACCACCCCTCCACTGTAATTATTATTTCCCCCTGTGGATCCCCGGCCACAGAGCATTTCCTTCCTCCACAGGGGCCTTCAGAGACTATAGACGATATGAGGCTGCTGAAGTTTTCCAGAGCACACAGGAAAGCAGAGAAGCAGCAGAGTTGAAATGGACCTCTGCGCCCAGGATAGATGTTGGCGCCCCACGTCATCTCACCTCAGCTCCAGTAAAGCTCAAATGTATATATGACCAGAGTCCCCAGCTGGCTGTCAGCTGCGCGCTCTCTCCAGGTTATTTTACAGTCTGTTAATGTCAACATTTACACACATCCATATGCAGACAGCATATGTATTTAATTACACTTAAGAGTGCTTTGTATTTGACTGTGAGCTATAATTTTAGATATTTTGCTTGAATATGTGAGTGGCATGAAAGATGGAGCAGGCATAGTGTTAAATGTTGAAGAGGTGTTGATAGCGGAACAAACACACAGAGATGCAAAACACAGCAACCATACATTAATATGCCTTATACAATGAATTATTGGCAGAGCTAATGTTTTTTCAGGGTCTTTAATGTGTGAAACATTGGCTCTATATCACCAACTTATAGTTGGCAAGGGTGTGACTGCAGGATATGTTGCATGGACCATTTAAAATTTTGCCTTTTTAGGGTTTCTTTCAAAAGCGTTTTATTTGAAGTGTGATGATAGCTAGCATATGGCCCAGCATTCACAATGTACAATCACCCATAAAGGACTAATCCAATATACATAGAGCAGATTTCCAATATCTCTTCAGATGCATTAGGCAGTTTTTTTGTAGTTGACTCAGTGTGAGAAGTTATCCACTTAAGTATTGTAAGGTATTAAAAGACTTGTAAGAGGTTTGTTAAATTACTAAACTAGTCTCTCTAAAAGGTCATAGCATTAAGCTCAACCACACTAGAGGAATGGCAAGGCAAGCAGTACGGTCGTATGACACAACCATAGCCTAACTTTTGTTATTTTACTCAAGCAGAACACATCTAGCTTTAATCAGGATCCCAAACCGTCCTAACTTTGCCCAAGGCCTTCATCTGTTCATAAACGCTGTGCCTCCAGCTCCGTCCCTATCCTCCCTGCTGTTGGTCCCTCAACCCCATTTCAAGATCGACTTTCAGGTTCAGTTCCAACTGATACAGCATGACAATAAAATACTAATTACTTTGGTTACTTTGTGGCCTGGCATTCATATCCGAGCCAAAGCTTTTCAAATTCAAATAAGTTTTATTGGCATGGATGTTAAGTTGCATTATTGCCAGAGCTAAATTACATATTATTCAACAGTTTCACTTTACACAAGAAAACCAAACAGATGATCACAAAATACACTTTGATCACTGTTTTTCTCTCCTCCTCTCATGTTGCGGCCTCACCTCACAGCCACACCAGCCGAACAGGAAGTAGCTCTCTCTCTTAAATGGATTTTCTCTGTGATGGAAGTGGCTGGGCTCGGTGAGAGTGTGGGAGAGGTGAGCGACTGATGGAATTAACCATCACAACAGTGGGGCGAGAGGGGGTGAATGGGCGTGTTGAGCAGTGAATGATGGAACGTACATTGCCGGAGAGAAAGAATGGATGAGAAAATGTGATTGATAAAGCAAACACTTGGCATCAAGGCTGGAAATAACGGTGAGGTGAGAGATGGAGGGAGCAAGCGCTGGCTTCAGCAGTCAAAGGGAAAGAATGAAACAAGATGATTTGATGTTGCACAAACTGGGAAAAGGGTAACAAAGAGGAAGATGAAATGGTATAAAGGAAGAAGGAGAGTGGCAGGCAAGGAAATGGTAGTCATAGCTAACAGGAAAAGGAAAGTGGCAGGAGATGGAAGTTGCTGCAGGTGTTCGAGGACGTTTGTATGCAGAGTTACGACTTACAGAGGAAGGCCACCTCAGTGCTGTGATGGATTGCAGCATTGTGTGAGGCCAGGGCACAGTCACACAGATAATTTAGACCAAACACTGGATGGATGGATGGATGTAAGATTCTTCTAACCATGCTCCATACCCGTGAGTGACAGCCGAAAGAAATATGCAGTAGGATGCACACTAAGGAGGAACACTGAAACATTCTGCAGTATGCCCATAAAAATGTTCTGGTCCTCTCCAGCCAAACACCAACTCAGCGGGTAGACCCCGATCAGCCAGCGTGAGACAATCCTCTATTAATTCTTTGAGTCTGGTATTGTTAGTTGTATTCTTATAGATTTGCTGCAGCTTTACTGAGGTTTTTCATCTTTACATGTAAAATGGTCCTAGATTTGTGCATGCATCTGGTTTGGCTTGAGTGAAACAGACAAGCTGAATTGAACAAACAGGGTGCATTAGCTCTGACTGACACATGAATACCCAACCTGTTTGTCGTAGGCCAACAGAGTATGTTATCATTTCTCTCCATGTTTGTGATTTTCTTGACAGCTGAGGCTCATATTATGTGTTTTTAGGCACTATAAGCTGCAACAGGAATAAGATTAAGGCTTCTGCTGGGAAATTCTCTCCAGATAGCTTGCATATCACTCGACTGACTTTATTGTCCCTGTGGTGATATAATCCCAGTGCATATCGACAGCATGTGCACACATGAATGCATTCTTGCACACATGCATGCGCACCCACCCACATGGAAACATGAACCTCCTTACTGCCCTGAGTGAACTCCAGCTGTTCCTTATCTCCCCTTATTGCTTGTTTAGAATTCTGCTTGCAGACAAAGCTTGATCCCGCTCTGTTCTGTTGGGGTGTTTAAATCCTGCATCTCACACGCCTAACCTCGGGATACACTTCAACTCAATTTCACACTTGCCAGCTACTAGAATGTCCTAATTCAATTTACGCTGTTTAAGGAAGCAGAGGCTTGCTCTCTGGGGAAAGTTTAAATCGCACATGAAGGAATGGTCTCGTCAGCTTTGGTCAGTGGCCCACAGCTGCATAGCTTGCTGAACAGATAGTCTATCCCCTCACAGGCATTAGGTAGTGCACTTGAATGGCCAATGTGATTCCATGACTGCCTTCACACCAGTCAGATTATGATCGATACAAGGGATTATGCCTGAATCAGAACAAACCAAACACTGTAGTTGATCCCTTTTTAATGCACCATACAGTAGTAATATGAAGTGAAATACAATTACCAAGTAACCACTTATTTCCAGAGCTGTAATAACACTGAAAAACAACATTTACAGAGCTAAACAGCGGATTTAATAAGGCTGTTTCTTCAGTACCAAGTAGTTCCTTGTCTGTGGATAATTCAGACAAACTGGGACATTGGAAAGACAAGTTGCTATTAACTATAGCAACACAGGCAAATAAAATCAGAAGTGTCTACATGACTAGATATGATGACGTAGGACTGGGCGGTATACCGGTTCACACCGAATACCGGTGTATATTTTTGTTATGATATGAATTTTTAATATACCGCCACACCAGCGTATGTGAGTACACAACGGTCGGAACGCTGCCCCGCGCGACACTGTTTCAGATGGGACCGTTTTCAATGTTGCGCTTCTAGACAGTATGGTGCGGGGCGTGGTGAGGGGAAACTGGTGTTACGTTACAGTGAGGGCGGATGAGATAGACATTGAAAGTACCGAAATCGAAGCTGCACAACTAGTAGAACATGATAGACAGAAGAACATGTGCCAAAGAGAGGAGCCGTGTCTGTTTTTTTTTTTTTTGTAAAGAGCAAGTGTTGTCGGGAAGTTGTCGCTGGAGGCGGCAACACGAGCAAGAACGTACGAAGTTAAGATCAGCGCCCTCCACATCAGCAGGTCACACTGGGAAAAGCAAAAGAAAAAGCGAGCCAAATGTCACTTCAAGGCGCGTTTGCTGGAAGGACTCCCTACGACAGGAAAAGCAAACGGTGGTTCGAGTCTGCAGACGGCGCTTAACTGCAGAAAAAGAAGGCTTCAGCTGGTGATCAACATTTTGGATCCCAGGTATGAAATACCGAGCAGAAAATACTTGTACAGCGCCGCCTGTATGGGGGGCAGCGTGAGATGTGTGCAGCTCAGATGATAAATGCTCACGCTAGGAAACACCAATCCTAATTTATAGCATACCAGAATGACGCGGAAAAACTCAGTTAAAAGCCTCTACCAAGCATTGCCACCCAAACAAACATAATTCATACAGCAATAAATTAAATGCTTGTGTAACAAAAAGATGAAAATAGCGTATGTCCACTTTAGTGCAACTGCTGATTACACCACTTTACGCAAACCACAAAAGTCCGGTATGATATGAAAGCAGAGAGTCTGATGATGATGAAGATGTCTGCCTCCTCACTGTGCGACGAAAACTCGGTGAGGTAGCAGCCAAAGAGTAGCAGAAAAAAACTTTGCTAAATCATAAAGTATGTCTTACCTTTGCTGTTTTGTGGTCAAAAGTTATATTCCAGCCCGAAAAAACGCTGCTAATGTCTCCTCCTGTGACTCTGTGTTAGTTTGAGACCAATCACGAAGGTCCTGGTTGTTTACATAAAGAGGAAGGGGTTTCTAGAGTGGAGGGAGCGCTCTTCATGCAATAACCTATCTCTGGGGTTACTTCCTTCTGGATCGACATTGGTGTTACTATGGTGAATTTGGGCGCTGCCCCTCGAATCTCTTGACTCTGACTGGTTGATAGAAGTGTCGATCATTTAAATTGACCAATAGGTTGCTGAGCTATTGACCAGCGTAACCACGCAGTTAGTTTCACCGCTCCATCTCATGAATGAGCAGAGCGCTCACAGAGGACTCTGCCGAGCAGCCCGAAGTGTTATTTTACTGTTTTATTTGCATTTCGTCCTTTTATGAGAGCTAAGAACAACAGCAAGCAGAAAAAAGGCTGAAAAAGTGTTTTCAACAGAATAGTTTCTCCGTATGTTTGGATGAGATAACGGTACTCTTCCCAGATGAGCCTAAATGAGCGCCTGGACATACCTGTGTTAAAACACCTGTCTTCCAGATGAAAGAAAAAAAAGATACCATCATATACCGTGAAACCGTTATAATTTTGAAAAATACTGTGATATACAATTTTGGTCATACAGCCCAGCACTATGATGACGGTAATAACAGAACTGTTTTTATAGTGTGGTTGAACAATCCATTCAGTTCTCAGTGTGAGATTTATAATAGTGTAGGGTAATGTATCTGAAACTGAAGCCTGGTTTTAGATTTAGACTTAGACTTAGACTGCTTCTTTATTGATCCTAATTTGGGAAATTATTTTGTTGAAATGGCATTAACATACAGGCAAACATACAATGTGTACATAATATTTAGAAAAAAGTAACAAGTGACAAAAAAATGTAAGCAGGAATAAAAATAAAAATGTAACTAAGTAAAACTAAATATATCATTCTATAATATGTATTATAATGTATAATACATATTATATAATAT
>JBBMOE010000030.1:4026451-4037880 GCA_037975065.1 Chaetodon trifasciatus
CTAAAAAAAAGCCTATATATCTGAAATAAGCAAACAGTCTGAAAATGTCTGTGGTCCCAGAACAGACTGCTTTCTAGAGCTTAGCAATGAATGAATACAATGAATAAATCAGGGATGCACCAATACCATTTCTTTAACGTGAATCAGCTGCAGCTGAGTTGTCAGCAACAGTAGTCATTTTAATCAGTAAAACTGAGACCCTGTTTACACTTGGCATTAACACACCTCTTGGGCAATCGAACGTGGACAGCACTAAATACAAGTGTAAACAAGCACCAAGATGTATTGTGATTCGGTCACTCAAACCACTTGCCGAGGTGGTCTGGGACGCATGCGACCACGTATCTTTTGTATTGTAAACTGGAAATGTGATGCGTCCCTGGCGAGGACGTAACGCAGGATGTGATCAGTGTTCCCAACTCCTCAGTAAGGAAAGTAGCTATTGGCTGTCCTAAAAGTCGCTAGAAGTCGCTAAATGATGGCATCAACTAATTTGCATAATGTGCATGTAATTGTAATATACGCTGTAGGAGAGAGGAATAACATAGTGTTAGAGACAAAACACCCTAAATATGTTTAGAAGTACAAATGAACTTTTGTCCATTCTTGTTTTTTCAATTCCAACCCTCTTCCTTTTTCCAGGCTTGGGACCAGCAAAAGTGACCCAAAAGAGATACTCTGGTGGAGTTACTTAGGTTTTTTTTTTTTGGTTTTTATTTATTGTTTTTTTTTTTTTTTTTCTTTGGTTTAGTTTTCTTAAATTTGGTTTCGTTTAAACCTCATGGCCCAGCACCCTTATGGTTGATTCATTTGAAGTCTGGATGTGGAGGGGTGAACATCTCCTGCTCTGACGGCAGCTGGGAGGGACTGCTGCGCCGCACGAGGACTGGGCTGCTTTGGGACGGGGGGGCGGCAACGGCAGCGTCCGCTGCTTGTTGAGAAGAAAAATTTGCGAGATCTTGGCAACACTAAGTTGGCAACACTGCTGAGCAGAGCTACCACTGCAGCTGGGGGAGAGACAGTGGTGGAAGAGGGGCAAGGGGCGATCACACACGGCACAGCCGAACTCATTGCTCGCTCTGTAAAAAGGGACGCTTCATGCCATCATGTCAGCGTCTCCAAGAACGGCAGAATAAGTAGCTAGAATTGTCGCTAGGACAATTGCTGGGAGGGTCTGAAATCTCGCTAAAAATGGCGACAAAGTCGCTAATTTGGCAACACTGGATGTGACGGATGTTTTGGTTACTGTACACCAATGCTCGAAAGAAACGGAGAGGAGCACTGATGGACGTGGAGTACAAGTTCCTTTTTTGTCTTGACTTGTGTTCATCTGCATGTTGCACATGACTTCGTCCTGTCATCAACAGTGGGACCAGCCCGTACATGTATATTAGTTTTTGACACTGTTTTGTTTTCTTAGCTCGCTGTTAGCCTGTGGGAAACAAACATGGATGCACGCAGTAACTGCTCACGGGGCCCTTTGACCCTTGACCCTCTCATCTAATCAAAGTAACTCTACACAGAAGCATCGAATCGTCTCTGGATACAGATAGATTTGGCAGGTTTAGTTTCATTGTACTCCTCTGAGCATCAAAACCCCAGATCCTAATTCACAGTTAGTGATGAAGAAGTTGTCTTATAAGTAGAATCAAAAAAGATGGTGGAAAAGAAAGTGGTGATCTCCACTGTGGACCACCCTGGAATTGGACAGAGACTTTTTGAATGTCCTCGCTGACACCAGCTCAGGGTCACATAGGTAGTACCTTTCTGCTAAGTTGGTGAATTTATGATTATTATTGATTAGTAATGTTTTTTCCAGCTTCTTTCTAGTGACAGCCACAACTAATTTTCATTATTGAATTCATTCATTCACATACTGCGTACTGTTCCTGCCCACTCTGGTCTCACCTTGATTTATTTCTTCATGTGGCACAAGATATACGATGTATGATGAAAACACTTAAATATCATTTGGCTTTGATGGAAACTTTATGTTTGCCCATGTGAGATGTTGCTAATCTCCCAAACTGAAGACTTCAAACATGACTTCCTGTGGCATGCTTCGGGGAATGCTTGAGGCATACCCAAGAATAAAAGCAAATGCTTCTGTGTGTAGCACAAACATGTTGACTGTGATGAAAAAGGCATTTTAATTTGAACGCTGACTCGGAGCCTTGGCCTCTCAGCAGTGCGGTACAACAGAAATTACATTCCTGGGCACGGCTTACAGATGCAAGGTTAACCAACCATTCAGACGTTCACCAAATCTCCCTCCCAGGAAGACACAGTCAGATGTCTTCCTCGGAGGGAAACATTTGACTGTGTCAGCTGGAAGCCATGGGTGTGCTCTGCTGACATTTCGTCAGTGACAGTGAGCCAAACCAGCATGTCATTGGCCCTTGATGTCTTCCTCGCTTCCTTCACGTCCATTGTGGATGTGTCTACCGCTTCGCTCAGGAAGGCAGGTGTTGGCAGGATGGGGACAGGTTCTCAAATGTCTCTGCTCCTTCAATGAAAGCAGATGTTCTCACATGCACACACACACACACGCATACATATAGAAGTGTAATATGGCAAACTGGTGTCAGGGGAGTTTGCGGACTGCTCTGTTGTCTGTCATTTGTTATCATCTGAAAACAGGATGGTGAAATATTTAATTTGGAGCATCTTCAGACATGAAGTTCCAGGTTTTGTTCCTGGGTCTTGCTGCAGCCTTTGTGAGTGAAGCGTAGCTCTAAGGCCAGACTGCATAATAAAGAATGGCCTATGGGTGGATGTGCAACGGAAATCAAATGTATGTCTTCTGGCTTTAATAAAACTACTTGATTAACTGCAAACAGTAAGCTTTTGAGGCATCTTTGACCGACTTCATTAACACTTAACTTGATGTATAACCCAAACATTTCCATATGTTTTTAATGTTTCAGTTACATGATCTGTGTATACTTCCACAGTGATCTGAATACCTTTACTTGGTGATATGATTATGACTGACTGCCTTCTCCAATTTGCATTTTAAAGCATGTCCACATGTTTCATATAAGGTGCTCAACAGCACGTTAAGAAAAAAGCTTATGAATGCTTTGCAAGTTGATTTAAAGCACACATGCCAATGAGGACCCTACAGGAGAAAAAGCATTTTAATTAAATTCAAGGTTAGAATACCTTTACACTCAGTGCAGTATGGAGCTCTTTCACTCTCATAATTCTTTGACTGTAGTTCAATTACTCTAGTAAATCTATTTTTTGCTTGGATTAGCTTTCCACATCAGGCAGCAGCTCATCACACATCCGTTATTATTATAACGCTTTGAAATGTGAGATATGACCCTCTGTGAGTGTGTGACTGTGTGTGAAAGGAAAAGCCTGGTGTGTGTGTGTGTGTGGGTGTGTGCGTGTGCGTGCATGTATCTTTGTGTGTGTATGTGTACATGTGGGTGCGCCTGATGGATTTTCAATTTCATTTCCTATGTACACTCTCCGTCCACCAGGGCAGTAGATGAGATTGAGCCTTTACCGCTGGTTCTGAAATTGGGCCGGTCCTGCCAGACTCACAGCTCCATTTAAATGCATTAAAGCAGAGAGAATGTGACTCGTACATCAAGGGCTTTGACATGTGCCAGTGTGACAGCCCACGGCTCCGGGGACGATTGGCGCTCGACATGCTAGGATCTCAGGAACATCCATTAACAGCAGCTACATACATGAGCTAACTGATGACTAGCTGAGGCTGTAGATTAACTGTGTGGAAAGGGAGCGACGCTGTGGCTAACAGCTTGTTTGATCCTTAACGAGCTACTGTCATTTTCATCTGTTATTTCACTGGAACTGTGTGACAGGTGACTATCGATCTTTATCACTTGACAAGTGCCCGGGCCTTGAATTAGTTATTTACTCTCATGGGTGCTGTCAGGAAAGGGGCCTTAAGTTGATGTGGGTGACGGGTAGCTGGGATGATGGGTTGACAAGTCCGTGTGTTAATGGTGGTAAAAAGACATCCAGCACAACAGGTTCTAGCTGCATATTGGGCATTAATATAGTATGTGGAAGATGTGTGTTCAGCAGAGGGGGGATGTGATCAGTGGGTGGCATCTGGCTGTGAAATTGAGTGTGGAGGGTTGGGCTAAAGTTAGAATGCTTCCAATGCAAAGACTGAAATTGCTAATTTGAAGTAAATTAGATGCCATTGGGTGGTTGTCAGACAATAGTGGAATATGCTCAGCAACTTAGCGTTGCTTGGCATCCAAAATCCAACCCTGAGCAACTCATTTTAATGGAGCATGTACGGTATCCTGCAAACATATATAAGAATAAATAAATATAAAGGAAATGTTCAGAAAGTCAGCATCAATGCGAGTCTACAAGAGCCAGTGTAACACATGTAAAAGTTATTGATATGCATGTGAAAAGCAGATGACGTTCAGAGGAAGAGGAACAGATGACGATGACAGCGGGACTGATCCACTGAAAGTAAGGTGTGTTAGTGAATGTGAGAATGCAGGACAACTGTCTGCCAAGAGGGAACATGACAACATGTTGGAGAAACAATAGCACGGAAAGAAGACAGAGAGAGAGAAAGACAACGGTTTGGAAGTCTGACTGGAGTTTGCCTTTAGGCAGGGTTATTCATCACAAGTACAGTAACACCAGAAAACGGAGCCACTGTCTGGCACAAATCTTTGGCTGATCCGTTTTCGTCAACTGTTGCTGAATTCATGAAGTGAAGGACCTTCTGGAACACTTTGAATGGCTGGTTATGGATGACCTCACACATGAATGGTTGTCACTGTATAGCCGGCATCCCTCAGGGCACAACTGAAGGCATTCTTAGAGATCGTCAAAGGATGTTTCTCAGTGTTGCCTGTGATTTAAACAGGGTATTGCAGAAAATCCTAGTTGTTTTTTTAATGTAGTCAAGCTAAATCCATACTGCATTTATAGATGCAGTATGTTTTTTTTCTGCTTTTTCTGTTTAAGCATTAAAAAGTCTCGCAAGAATCACTATCTGAATATACACCTGCAGCATCAAATCAATCAAATAACAGTCTTTTACAATGTTTATCTGAACACCAATGAATTTAATGCATGTTACATATGATCATAACTGTGTGAGGGCTCCTTTATTTACCAGCTTTCAGAGTTTTGGTCAGATAAACGCCCTAACTTTTGAAATAGCAGGCATTCTGAAAGGGAACATTTTTACCTTGAGATGCTGGACTTAATCACTGCCGCCATTTCCTTTTCTTCTCCCATCTATTACTCCACATGTGCATTGTTCAGTATGCACTTTACCTCCTGCACACAGCGGACGGAGCTCAGTTTATGTGGCTGTATAGCTGAAAAGGCGTAATAGCAGTTGTTTGATCAGGCACTGAGAAAGCTAGACTGAGTTACGTGCACTTCCTTACACGGCACCTCCGCTTTTCATTCGGTTTCTGACATTGTCAGATGTCAGTGCTGAGCAGAGGCACACCAGTTAGATTTTGTGTGTTTGTTGTTACACTGCAGCCATATTTGTCCCAGAACAAATAGCTGCAGCCCTGGGCAGGGGGAAAAAAAGCTAAAATACTATGGTTCCCTATTGTTACAGAGATGATTACAGAGGCACGTCTTGGCTAAAAGGTCTGGAAGAACAATGTGAGAGGCCTCAGTGAACAGGTGCTGTTTTCTGTTCCCTGGAACAAAAAGCGTGGCTATCTGGGCAGAGTGTCTGTAGAGACTGAGCGGCAGGGACCTGCCAGGGCTGAGGGAGGGGACACTGCTGGGAATGTGGACGGACTTCACAGCCAAGAGACAGTCTCTGGACAAAATGCAACAACACACGGGCAGAGCAGGCAAATACTGATCCATTACACACTTGTTTAATGTCCCTCCTTCTCAATCTCTATGTGAGTCTCCCTGCCCAGTCCACCAGATGGTGCGTCTAACGCCTCAGAGCTTCTTTTTAGTGTGCAGGAGGAAATGTGTGATTGAGGGAGGGACAGAGAGAGAGAGGGGAGGAGGTCAGAACCAGAGTCAGAGTCAGCTCGTTGGTTAGCTCGGTGTCCTAATGGTTGCACTGTCTGCGGTGTCCTTACAGGGAAAACCAAACTGTTCTCTTTTGCGTTCAGAGAACTTCTAGGTGCCGTTCACGCTCCCACACTGCAGTTTACAGATCTGTTTGTGCAATCTTAGATTATCGATGACCACCTTGAGAATACTATTTAACTCCATGCTTACTTGTTATAAGTGGACACGGACGGACTGCCCGTCTGGCGTAGCGGGCATTTTCCCGGTGGGCCGACGTGCTATTTGGACCGACAGTCGGCCACTTTTTTTTTTATTTTTAAATCTTGGTCTGGCCGCCCCATAATACCAGACAGTTGATCAGCAGCTGGATTGACATTGGGCTGGCCCAATCACATCGTTAAAAAGCAACCCCTTTCGCTTTGGTCCTGCTGGTGTAATGCGTTCGGCAAAAAAAAAGTGAGCGCGAGAGTTTGTTCATAACCACCGACCGGCCCTCGACACACGCTGGTCTGCGGCCCATAGGTTATTTTCTTCACTGACACGTGACGGGGCTCATCTCGCCCAATCATATCATGAAACACTTCCCCTCTTTTGCGTCGGTAACGTAACCTGTAGGATCTTCAATAATGGAGAGAAACTGTGAGACAAGAAGAGGCTGGCTCTCCAAGCCAATGCTGCCAAATGTGCAAAAATTTCTGATGTGTTTGCCACGGCAGGGCCTTCATCAGCTCCCGTGGCCGATGATGACGGTGGTGGTGGTGGCGACATTGAACAGGGACATGCAGTAAGACCTCACAGCTAGAAGGTCCCGGTTCGAATCCCGCTGTGGGCGTTGTGGCGTGTCCTCCACCATGCCTTTAGTGCCTGCTGCTCGAGGAAAAAGGGGCCCTTCTGTGTGGAGTTTGCATGTTCTCCCCGTGCTCACCTGGGGTATCCTCCGTTAAAAAAAATACCCCCACTGAAAACATGTAAGAAGATCATCACCTGACCAATGGTGACGAATGAGATTGGGTCCCCGGGCGCCGGTCAGATGGCAGCCCACCGCTCCTGGTCTGCCGCGGAGGAAGGCGACCAGGACGGTTTAAAGGCGGAGGACAAATTTCACCAAATTGTATGGTGTGTGTGTTGCATGTGTGTAATTGTGTGACATGTAAAGGGGATTCTTCTTCTAAAAAAAAGTTTACTCAGTGTTTGTGTAGCCTATTGGTGCGAGCGGCTGTCTTCAAAGAACCAGGCGGGAGAGGTAGGGGGCAGCATTCTGATTTCATTATTAGACTATTATTGTTTGTGGGGTGAGTAGTCGGCTAGCCCAAGGCTAAGCTACTTTTTGGCCCTGGGAAAATGTGTTAGGCAGTTTTTATGTAGGTGGTTGGGGACAATGCACAGAAATGAAAGAATAGCACACTTTCTAAAATTATGTCTATTGCCTATGTTATGCCATTGCAGCTGTGGAGTATACTTTTTTTGTAGTGTTAATAAATGACACTTTTTGGAAGTATTTAATGTGTCCACTCTCACTGATTCCCGTTAAGTCATTGCATGGCTCAAGGTACGAGTTGCACAGTTGGTATACACGTTCAAGAGACCGAAAAGACCGAAAAGGTGTGTGTTACTGAATGTGGTGGGCCGGTCTGGTCCAAAATTCCAGGGCTGATTTTTTTTAAGTGGATACACTGTTTCTAATGTATATGCAGTAAAAGGCCAGCTGGAAGTGATGTCTACTCAGATCTCAAAATGTGCTTTTTTATCTCTGCACAATCTTCCCCGTTCAGAAATGTGGTATGCAGTCTCTCTTCTTTATCTGTTCTTCCTTATCCATCCCACCTTCATCCAAATCCCTTCCCTGTTGCCTCTCAACCGTCTTTTTCCATTCCCATTTTCAAAACTGTCTCTTATCAGTCAAATTAAATCCAGAAGTATTCGCACATGAAGCCATTCAACACACTGATTGTTCTATTTTACTGAAACACATCAGGTTCAGCCACTCTTTTGCCTAACTGTGGGACCTGTGTGTTTTCCTGTGTGTCGGGGTGTGTTTAAGTGTGCTCCAGTGACATTAAACTTTTCAAGTCTTGGCACCTGCATGTCGCCATCTCTCTTATTATTATGGCCTTCTCGAAGCTCATTTGACAGCTTCTCTACAGGATCTTTAGTTCTTTTTTGATAGTTTGCTTTTAATTGCATGTAATACGAGGCAATTTTTCATTAAGTTTATAATGGATCCAGCTCAAGTATGTTGGATAACGGGGTTGGTGTTGGCAGCATGCAGCCCTGTTGATGCCTGTTCAGTTTATTGTGTAGAACATAGTTGGACAAGGGTTTCAAATGTTTTCCTATTGCAGAAATACTGGATTATCCAGATGAAGTTGGACACTTTGGAAATGTCATTTAAATGTATGTTTGTACAGTAAATATAATTTTGGAAGTTCAGTCTGCTGTTGTTCTGTCTTATTTAAGTTGGATTTTATCATTTTGCCATCAAAAATCAAAAACTTGCCGTGCCCTCTAAAGTAAAGGCGCACACATTTTCTTTAACACACACATGTTCTATGTATTAGCAGTTTTTTTTTGACAGATTTAAGGGAGGGTCAGGCTAAGTTTGGATTTGATGGATTTGATATTCATCTAATTCATTCTGATTTCCTGTCCCCCTCTTGACAAGGCCAGCAGAGCTCTGATAATGCTTCACATACAGCATAATGTCCATAAGTACAAGAAAGTGACAAGGCCGACCGATTGCTGATATTACTTCATTTGTTAAGTGGATTGGCTGCTTCCCTTCCAGCCAGAGGCGGGCAAGGTTAAGACATCACTTCATCACAGCATCTATAATGGGAGTGTTTTGCATTTGGAAATGCAGGATCATGTAGGGTTGGTTGGTAGGGAGAGAAATGGAACAAGAAGAAGTATTCATCACCCGGGCGTAGTTACCCGGTGCCAGCACAGTGCCACCACCCAAACACGCTCTGTCCTCACACGTGTCTGTGCACCTCTGCCGTCGCTGTCTACCGCCGGCTGTGTGGGTGCCGCTCCGTCAGTCAGCATGAAGGGCAGACCTGAGTGTAGCGGGATCAATCATTCTCCAGGACACACTAGCAGTGTAAACCTTTGATAAAGAGTATCGTTCAGTGCGAAACCCCCGTCAAGGACTTATTAAAGGCCTGACACTGTGTGATTAACGACAGCGCTGGCTCCGCCAAGCTTGGCCGCTGCAGGGCTTAGAGGTGGGGGTAAGGCGATGAAAGGGGAGCACAGTACTGTACAGGAAAGCCACAGGAGTCATTTCACAGGTATTCACATCAATACACAACCATATATGCACAACCGGTTTCAAATTTCAAACAAAGTTAAATAATGAATGTGCATTAAAATATAGCAGCTGCTTTATTTAACTTTGAGTCACATTTTCTGTTTCTTAACAGGCCATTGCATTATTCACAGCATACCAGACATGATAATGTAACACATATAACATCACAACACACAGTGTGCATAATGCTCAGATATCAGCTTGCAGTCGCAGCAGTATACCCTATTAGTTGCTTTCTGAACTCTCACCTCATGTAAAAGACTCGCAGCTTTGAATTTCAACTACATTTCCCTTCAAGTAGAAAGTAATGCGTTTTGCTGCAATCCATTTTGTCTGGCTTTGATTCAGAATGAATTATTGAAGACAACTCAGTCAGAGCCATCTCGTCGGCACAATGGGGTTGGACAGGGCGGGATGGGTGCACGACAACTTGAGTGAACTCCAGAGAGTGTACTGCATACTTGAAACCTCACGCTCAACTGGCGGCACACAAAGAAACAACCACTTAACCAGCGAGCAGACAAGTCATGCAGGATCTTGAGGATGTGACCAGTCAGCGATACACAGACACGCTGATGTACTGCGCTTAGCGGATAAGAACGCAGTGCAGTGACACACACAAGCACAGACAGGATGTGATGTGTGAAGGAAGCGAGGGACGAGGAAAGAAGACAGAAACAGGAAAAGGAGGAAAGCAAGAAGCCCCCTTTCCACACACAGACACCACTCAAGCCCCCCCGTTCGTCGGGAAAACGCACTGCAGTGTGATATTGCGTACGTTGTGTCATTTCTCACTTCGCCGACGTTGAGTGAGATATAGAAATGGCGTACAGGAATCTGAGAGACAAGGTGATTGAGAGAGATGAGAGCCAAATCAAAAGAGAAATGAGAAATGCAGCAGAGGGGGGCGATTAGCTGGAAGAAAGAGTGGAGGGTGTGTGAATGAAAGAGATGCTACCGAGCAAGAAACAGATGGACAAATTGATGGTTCAGTGGTCTGCATCAGTGAGTAATGCTATCTGTCAGAACAGAGGTGCTCTCCCGTAATTTACACCCCTTAATATCCACTGTGTTTTTGTAGTGACTTCTATCCATTTTTATCCCTAACATCTAAAGCTGATGAAGTAGAGTCATCGGTGCATTTAATCCAGCAATGGTGTGTGGTTATACCCACGAGAAGTCCCTTCACAGACAATTGTTGTTTCCTCTTCTCCGAGGCGTTCCCTGCTTCAAGATACACCAGCAGCGACATAGAATATGTTTTCCACACTCAAAATGTTCACCTGTCCTATATGTGTAGCCACATTACGAGCTGTGAGTTGCACCGTGGTACAGTGAACGTGCTAAGAGGAAGGCTGTGTACCAACACGGCTTGGTGGAAGCTGCAGCCTGTCATCCCTGTAGGCTGCTCACCCTGTCTGTAGCCCCCTCACCCCCCCGCCCCATGTCAGCTGCCTTATCAGAAAGCATGAAAGATGACAGCATGTGCATCGTTATCTGGCCTCTTCGCTGTTATGATCTACTGTATGTGGCGTGGACTATTTTTGTGGCTAGAACCTGCAGGGAAGTAAAGTTAGAGCAGCACCGCCTCCAGAACACACAGACTGAACATCCACATTTATAAATGCACATATACATTCGTGAACATGCATTCATATACGTGCCGCTGTCAAACACACCTGCTCATGTATTCTTGAGTGAGTGCTGCGTCTCTTGAGATTCTATATTTTTAACCAGTCCTCCCAGGCACCGCATTGTTTCACGCTTTGCAGGAAGTGCCTGCAAGGTGTGGAGGTTGCTTGCTAGTAAGGTGGTATGAGCTGCTGTATAACTTATTGATGAGCTCCCATTTTGTTGATCAACATAACTAAGGTCGCTTTCACACCAGAGCTGTTTGGTCCGCTTTAAACGGACCAGAGTTCGTTTCCTTGGATGGTCCGCTTCGTTTGGGCAAGTGTGAAAGCTCATACGAACTCTGGTGTGGACCAAACAAGCCAACTCTGGTCCGCCTGAAAACGTGGGTCTCCTGGTTCGATTCGTATGCAGTGTGAAAGCTCACCGGACCAAACACAGGACCAAATGTACGTAGTGACGCTATACGCAGTGCATA
>JBBMOE010000030.1:4052522-4154406 GCA_037975065.1 Chaetodon trifasciatus
TATATATATATATATATATATATATATATATATATATATATATATATATATATATATATATATATATATATATATAAAAATGCTTAAGTACCTCACTGAACAGGGAAAACTGTGAGTCCACAATTACAGCAAGTACAGCAATGCAGTCTGTAAAGTGGAGGCTTTTTAAAGAGACTAGGTAATTATTTTACCTTTATGACCTTATTTTCCTCATCCATATGAGCCTGGATAATGTGGAGGTTTGCTTTGAACCTTTATGATCATCAGACCACTCGTGTTTTTGACCCTATGGCCAGGTTGTGTGAAGCTGGAGTTTCCCTCTGACAGACAGCTGCTCAGCGAGCAGACCACAGAGTCTGACTGCTGCTGTGATTCGTTTTGTTTGCAGGACAGTTTATGAACTGGCACGCTGTTGATGCATGTCTGTCTGCTAAAGAGGTCGGTAATCATCACTGTCGTGACGGCGGTGAGCGGCAGAGAGTCCTGCTGTGTGCCTGGTGTTGTGGGAATGACTTGAAGGTGTGACTGAATGAGAGATTGACGGGGGAATGTGTCTGTCCCAGTTTTTGCTTTTGCTTCCTCTCTGGTTTCTGTTTGTCATGTTTGAGTATTCAGAACAGCAGGTCATGACGAATAACAGGTCATGATTTTTCTCTTTTATGATTGTTGTTTTTCTTCGAGGGGAATATTGACTTTCTGGGCTTTGTTTGGTGGTTTAAAGTGGAGCTGTGTCCTTTCCCATCAGTGGCACTACTTTTATAAAAGTGTTTGTATGTGTGTGTGTGTGTGTTTGCTCTAGCATGTTTAGATAAATAGTTAGATTGCTCATGCTGTTCAGATGCTGTAGCCTGTCCAGACTGGTGCCACAGGGTGCTTCCATACTCCAGTTGGCATGGGTATGCACCATGGCAGAAGTTGGACACCAATATTCCCTCTGCCTTTTTTTTTTTTTTTGACACTCTCCCCAGCTCTCTCAGCATTGAGGGTGTTTAAACACCATCTGTCCTTAATACCATTTCTTCCCCATTGTGCACCCCTCGACGTCCCCTCACCACAAATTCACTTTATTGATTTCAAGCTCACTCTGGTTTTGCTCACACCTTTTCCTCCAGCTCATCTTTTTCGACAAACCATCCAGTCCAGTTGATATCCTCCTCACCTGACCGCTGCCTCAAACTGCTTTCTGTGACCCTCAGGAAATGTCAAACCATCCACATGATTGCTTGTCAGTCATCACGATTGCATACCCGCCCCGTCTCATCTCTGCTGCGCTGCTTTTCTATACTTTACCCAATCCTTGCAAGGCCATTTGCCTCTCTTCACCCCACTTAAACACTTAGTTTTAAAGAGTTTTACCTCAAATCCTTGTTTTATAACACAGTATTTCCATGCAAAAGAACAGAAAAGAAAAGCCACACGTGACAAAGTTGTATATGCTTTTTCATCCTTTGGTTCTGTGCACATGTAAACCACCCATATCACATTTTTCTAATTTGGTATCAGCCAAAATGACCACAAGTGACCACAGGTCATAAACCTGAAACAATCAAATTAAATATAAACCGTTACATATAATAATATCAATGAAGCTGTAACTACTGAATAGCTGCTTTCATTTTCCCAATAAACAAAACATAGATTCCTTTAAATATGCAAGCAATCAAATGTCCTTTTTATAAGTAAAAGTAATGTTGAATTACATAAAACACAGCAGACCCAAATGATTAAATACTATTGTGTCTTGCCTAACATTAATAACTGAGAATGCTAGCGGGAACTAGCCCAGAATGCTAACGGAGTTAGCCGTGAATGCTAACGGAAACTAGCGGAAAATGCTAACGCGAGCTAACGGTGCTAGCCGATTGCTAACCGCGAATGCTAAATAGCACTTTTATTAGAGAATGACAGCTTACAGTGCGGTAAACATCAACACAACACATCTTTATAAACTACACATCGCTTGCAGGCTATTATCCAGTTAGTTGCTGCTACTTATCAATGGGCTGTGTGCTTCTGTCTTACACCTGCATATACACTACTGCCGTGATCAAAACAAAACCGGAAGTCACGCAGACTTAGAAATAGCTTTTCAAAATAAAACGAAGCGGTACAAAACCCTTAAATAAATTACTCACAGACCCACAAATAATAATAAAATACTTTAAGTAACAAAAGTCTTGACAGCCTTCAAACACACATACATGTTTCTCAACACAAAATTTCCAGAAACTCAAAGGAGTGGAGCCATTAGTGGACATTTATCCACCAGGAGGCACCTGGAATGAGTCTGCTGCAGAAAGCTACACAACTTGAAGCACCAGCGCACCACACTCTGAAGTGTGTGTGTGTGTGTTTGTATGTGTCTGTAACTCAATGTGGGATGTCTCTGTAGCTGTGGTTGCTGTGTGCCAAAACAGATTAACACTGTATGGATGGCTTGGACTTTGATGTAGACACTGAAATTTGGTGATAAGTTTCTCTCCACACTTTATTTCACACAAGCACGAGAGAGCAACTTAAATGAGTTGTCTCCTGCAGATGAACACACGCGTGCAGTTTGTGTGTGCGCACATGGGAATTCATTTTTTGTGCTGGAAGCGTTTGTGATTCTCCCCCTCGCATCAGGTGGGATTGTTCATCCCTGTTTGCTCCTACTCAGTAAACTAGGCACTCAAGTGATTCAATTAACATTACTTAGAAATGTCCAGGCTGCAGCTTTTCGAGTCACTTTATTATAAATATGTCTGCAAACTCAGGGAGAACATGCTAAATCTACACAGTTTGGAGCAGAGGTTCGAGAGCATTAGAAACACAGGAATAGAAACTGCACAGATGTTTTGTGTGCCTCCCTGTTTTCTAATATATCTGTGACGATGATCCAAAATGTGATGTGGTGTGATCCAAGATGAGATTTTATTGCAGTTGTCGTGTTATCAAGCCAGTAAGGGTTTTTTTTTTTTAAATAAATAAGGCAGCATTTGAGTAACATACGCTGATATGCTGTTATGTAGTAATAGCATGATAAAGTCACACAGAGTACTTGTGCTTTCATTAAGGAGAATAGCATTAACTTCTGTATTAATGAGTTCAATAAGGGCATCTGGAACTCCACAGTCGCAGTTGTATTTCTCACAGGTGGAAATTGTACTAGATGGATCGACTCTTGTTAGGTGAGAATATTGAACTCACTGCCACCTGGTTAATTCCAGCTTTCTGGCCAAATGTGAGCGGGAGACAAGGGCGTACCTGTCCACTGTCAGCCTTTGCTAAATTTGAACAAATTGCCCTGTCTGGACTGGCACCAATGGAGAAGTATCAGTGGTGTGAGTCATAGCTTGTGGACTGTGTCATCACACAGCAGAGCAAACAGAGCAGTGCTGTGTTTTCCAAGGAAGTGCATATGGAGAGAGATTCATTTTGTCTGCCAGCAGCTGTGGCTCTATTAAGGCCTTGGCTGAATGGATCTGTGGCCATCTGCTCTGGACCAAGATACAGGGAGCAGAACTCCACAGTGCCAATATCAGTAATATCAGTCCGTATCTGACTCTGCATGCTCTACTCATCGACAACAAACACGCTGCTGCTCTGTACCACGCTCATTTGACCACATGTATTTATGAGAGCTGTTTGTAATTCACAATCATGTCCCTTTTCCCAAAATTGAAGCGAGCTGTTGGTGATTTTTATTTCAGTTGAGGAGACGGCATTCGTAACCAAAATTGTGTTGGATATGACTTTGCTTAATCGGTTGTTGTGTACTATCATCGCTGTCATTATCGTTCCTGGTGGTGACGCATGTAATCTGTTGTTTGGTCTGAGTCTTTCTGATTCTCTGCATTTGCATGGTTTATCTCCAACATGATTTATCACATTGCGCCTTCATAGTGAGGTAAAAACAAAACAAATAAAACAATATTTATGCAGTGACAGAAACATTATTCAACTGTGGTTAAAAGTCAGGGAAATGAAAACTCAGCTGGCAATCCTGTGAGACATTTATTCCACTTTTTTCACACAGCACAATAAACATATTGCTCACTGCTGTTAGCACGCAATCCTGTGAAAAATCATGGGATCAGGGAGTGTAACCAGGCGGCTGTAGACACATTTAAAATCAAAGATTTCTCACTATCTCTTGGTGTTCCAGAAATTATTTTGGAACAATAAGAAAAGCCAGGAAGCCAGAAAAGAAAGAAAGAAAGCCCTTTTTTTGTCATGCTACATAGAACATGCACACACACGCCATGCTTGGTGAAATTATTCCTCCACTTTTAACCCATCCTAGTCGTCCTTCCTCCGTGGCAGACCAGGAGCGGTGGGCTGCCAGCCGCCCAGTGCCCGGAGACCCAGTTTTCTTTTTCGTCACCATTGGTCAGGTGGTGATCTAGAGGGGGGGTTTCATTTTTTTTTTTTCTTTTTAATGGAGGATCCCCCAGGTGAACACGGGGAGAACATGCAGACTCCACACAGAAAGGCCCCTTTCCTCAAGATAAAGGGCAACAGGCACCAAAGGCATGGTGGAGGACACGCCCTCAGCGCCCACAGCGCCCCAGGTGGGAATCGAACCCGGGACCTTCTAGCTGTGAGGTGGCAGTGATGCCACTGTGCCACCAAAAGTACAGGGAGAACAGAAAAAGCTCTGTCTTGAGCTGAAGAAACGTGATCCTGTGCATTTTCTCACATTACACGGAAGCTTGGTAGGAAATTACTGTCACTTATGTTTCGACAGGTAATCATAATGAGCCTTTCACCTAGCACAGTATGCTGTTAGCGTGCACCTCTTAGGTCCTTGATGTTGTTTTGTTGTGTGTGTGTGTTTTTTTTTAATCATACCTGCACACACAGTTGTCCCCCAAACACCTAACCACAAAACCAACCCAAACCAGATGCTCATGACCTTCTTGACACCCATTGCTTACTTCCCCTTTTCCTGTCTCACAGTCTCTTGTCTGGTGTTGTCCGCCGCTCGCATTTGATATAAATACACCCTGTTTCTTACTGCTCTTCGTCAGTCATCTCGATTGCTGCTCTGATCCATACTCAAGTGTGACTCTGTATTTACTCTCAAAACCTTTTTATTAAATATTCTCAAAGACGTTTCTTGTCATCACTTTTCTTTGTCTCGCTGAAGACGTTCATTTCCACAACAATAAGCGCTGTCAAAGCATAACACACGCCAACTTTGGATTAACATACAGGAACATATACTGACACTGCTTTCATCATCTGTCAGAATCCCCACAGCTGTTTCTACTCCTTTTGAAACACACACACACACACACACACACACACACACACACACACACACAAACACACACATTATGTAACTTTTCAGCACACTTGAACGTGAATGCACTCATGCAAAACAGCTTGAAATTAGCAGAAGCAGAACATATTCAGCTGTGTGGTATTGAAACAGACAGCACCCTGTTAACAGATGTCAAAAACAAACCATGTGACCGTAAAATGGACCTGTTTAGTATGATTAAGACATACAAGCATGGGCATGAATGCAAACACACAGGCAGCAGGTGGAATAAGCCCAGAAGAGAACATAATCATATATGAGGAGAAAGGATAGCAAAGGAGGTTCAACAGGGACTTTGACATCCAGAAGTATTTTCAGAGCTTTAGCAAAATCGTCAGACACAACAGAGAGCAAATGTGTGTAAATCCTGATCTGTCATTGAGGAGACAGACAGGAAGAAGACAGGTTTACTCTACATCTTTACAGTGTGTATTTTATTCAGCCGTAAGAAGTCAAAGAAAGCTACAGTTTATTTGAATTGACATTCAAAGTATCCAATTAAAAACCCAATTACAGTCGACATGGAGATGAACAGTAGAGTAGTGGTGTGTGTGGGTGTGTGTGTGCATGCTTCTCCATGTCAAGCTCTATGGAAGTGACAGCGCTGCATATGACTTCATATGCAGAAACCCCATTTTTGCATGTAAATGGTGATATGCTCTCCCAGTAGCACAAAACATTTAAAATGAATCTCACTCCTCTCAGCTTTTCTTGCCATGTTCTGGAGGACAGAATGAATATTTGACCTCTCGTATCAACATAGATGTGACCTCCTCTGCATTAATTCCGCTTTATGTTCTGAGTGGAAAGCCACTGGTTGTAATAGAAAACACTGTACACTCACAGACGAGATTCTGCGAGTGTGTGTGTGTGTGCGTTTGCATGTGTCTGTCTATGCACATGCTTAAATGCCCGTGTGTGTAATTACGAGGATTTTGAGTGACTCTGTATTATATTTCCCGTCCTACTCCATGGAGAGGGTGACAGATCCAATTCGCTGCCACAGAGGACAGTTTGTGTTTATGCCAGTTTCTTATATGAAACGTCTTGTCAGGCAGGCACAGCATAATGCTTTATGCCCTGCTTTCCAGGGAAATTCTCCCCGAAGTACACTAGTTCATCATCATCTTGACATTTTTGTTTTTTTAACTAAACGATGCCACAAATTTGTTTTATTTGCAAATGAAAGTCACCATTACCACTATTTTTGCTCAGATTTGACAAATGATCATAGTGAGTTATCATCCCTCATCAGGAAAAGAGATTATGGAAGTTAGTCCAAAGGGTGAAATAGATCTTCAGCAGAGCTCAAAGTATAATTCAGAGAAATGTTCGCGTTTCTGCTGAAAACGATGCACGCAGCTTAAATAAGAACCAGGAAAAATGACCCCACCTCCACCAATGGCTGCCTCTCTCCGGCTCTCTCTTTCTCTCACATTCAAATCCGAAGCAGATGAGCTAACCTGACGTCCTACACAGCCTCCCTTCAGTAGTATCTGTGCTGCTGATTGTGGTGAATGAAAGAATAAACACACAGCCAAATACATGACGGATAGAGATCCATCTGTGCCCACGAAAAAACACCAAAAAAAGAGAAAAGAAAAGGAAAAGTAGTGCAGCCTCCACTGCAGGCACATGGAAAAGCTCTCAGTCAGGGTCTGCAAAAACCTACAAGAGCCCTACAAAGCCTCACACCTGACGGAAAAGCGTGTTCTTCAGTGTGTGTGTGTGTGTGTGTACACACACACGCTTGAATGCATTGTGGGCACAGCTTGACAGCACTGTTGCACATGTAGTGTGTGTTCTGGGTGCAGTCCATTTGTGTGTGTACCCAGCTTAGTGATGCTTACTGCTTTTCAGACCCTCTGGGCCTGTTACTCCCCCGCCACCTCACCTGTCCTCCTCCTCCTCCTCTTTCAACGTCTCTCTCTCATTCAGCCTCTCGCTGTGAGCTGATGAATGCTCCCCAGGCGATGGGGCGGCAGTGGTTGTGCCTGCTCGGTCTCTCCTTCTCTCTCAAGGAATTCAAGAGGCGCTTTATTTTGCCGGAGAGGCAACCCTTCAGAGGAGATCTCTTTAGGTCATCGATGGCGACCATTTCATCCTATCATGGGACACCACTGTCCTAAATTTCAATCACATCTCAAGATGTCCTGTGAAGTCTGCTCTTGTGAAGCAGCAGGTTTGATCCTGCCAGCGGTGTTTCAGATGATTTGTGATCAGTCATGTGAACACTCAGTTAAGGTTTACAACCTGTGTGCTACCAGCCAGCCTCTGCCATATTTTAAACTGTGACTCATTTCCTTTTTTTTTTTTAATTGAACATTTATGCACACATTAAACAAACGTTAAACAAGTACAAGATGGTATAGGACATGGTAGATTGACAAATGTTGGCTGTATACCTTAAGGGACAGTTACAAAACAAACAAATAAACCTTAAGACTAGACAGCAGATAGGGGGTGTAATTGTAATAAAGGGGTATTGAGCAGGCATGTTAAAGGGTATTGAATTTGTTGAGGGGGGAAAAAAAAACAGTGGGTGGGGGGTCAGCTCTGGATGTATTAGTAGTTGATATTATCTTTCATGGAGGATGTAAGTTTTTCCAAATTTGAATGTTCGGTTAGTAAGTTGTACCAGTGTTTTATTGATAATTTTTTTTCAGTCTTTCCAATTAAGTAAAATATTTTTTTTTTGGCTACTGTTGTAGAGATGAGGACGAATGTTTGCAGATGTTTTGGGGTTGATCAGGAGGAGAGATCACCAAGCAGGGCTATGGTGGGGGAGAGTGGGATGCTGAGGCTGAGGGTCTTGGATAGCTCTGTGATGACCTCTGACCAAAACTGTCTGACTGGGGGTCAGTTCCAGAGTGCATGGAGGTAGTTATCTGTCATGGTAGGACAGTGTGGACAGGTGTTGGTATCAGTGAGGCACATCAGATGCATTTTATTGGTGATGATATGTGTTCTGTGTAGTATTTTGTATTGGATTAGCTGGTAGTGAAGTAGTGTTGTCATGATGTGAGGAGAGGTTATAGATTTGGGAGGGTAGTTTCTTGGGTTTGAGTGAATTTACTGTCAATAGTAAAGGGGGGGTCGGATTACGAAAATTGTGTATATCAATGACTTTTTTTTATAATCTCTTTGAGCTGTAGGTATTGAAATTGACAGTTTGGTGGAAAGTTGTATGTGTTTCAGAAGGTCGAAGGTCATGAAAGAGCCATCCCTGAAAAGGTCCCCTAGGCCGATTATTCTTCTCCTTTTCCAAGTTGCAAACATGATAGGTTTAAGCAATACATCATGACAGGCCATGATATATGCTCATTATACCTCCGCTCCGCGTCGGGCCGAAGAACGCCGCAGCAGCGGCATCTGAATATCATGACTTTAAAAGCACCAAATTCATCCATCGTTAGCCCTCCCCGGAGACCAAAGTTGACCGTGAACATGTTTGAATGTTGTTAACGCCTTAAAAAATAAACATCAAAACCGGCTACTTTTTGCTGCGTACTGTAACAGTTGGTTGTTGTCATGGAAACATTGTTGCTTCCCTGAAGCGGAGTGATTGCGTAACGTTATGTTACGTGATACAAGGTATCATTTCAGAGGGCAAGTGCACCTCTTACCGCTTGTGTGTGTCCAGAGGATGATGCGAAATTTTGTTTCAAAGAATCAAAGTCCACAGATAGTTTCCTAAATCGTTTTTATTGCAAGAAATATTATCCACCATTCACGTATGTTCTGAGTTTCTGTTGCCACAGTTACCAACTAGCGTTTGAGCCAGCACAATAATTTAGAACGATCAGGCTATTTGACCGGAACTTTTTTTTATAGGTGTCCTATAACACTCTTTAACGGACACCCTGCAGCCAATCAGAATCGAGTGTTCACCCAGACCATGGTATAAGCTCATTATATCACAGTTAACAGCCAATCAGATTGCTGGGTTTCACCTTTCCGTTTTATAATTTCTGTTAATTGTGAACATGGGGTCATGCCAGATAGAGGTGGAATTACATGGAACGAGTTGAAGGTTAAGAGTTTCGTTTGCTCTCCACCAGGCGGACAGAGTAGTGTTTATTGTGTTATATTTGAAGCATTCATGGGTTCTGATTGATTTGTCTATGAAGATAATGTCTCGGGTGGTCGGGTCTTTGCAGATGGTTTGTTCTATGTCTAGCCAGGCAGGGTTTGAATTGGTGGTCCAATGGTGAATATGCTGCAACTGATGAGAGAGGAAGTAATGATAGAAGTTTGGGGCATCAAGTCCGCCATATTGGTTTTTGAAGAGTGGTTAATTTGATCCGGGGTTTTTTTCCTTTCCAATAGAATAAGTTGACTGCTGAGTTCAGAGAGGAAAACCAGCCCAGGGGCGGATTGACGGGTGCCATGGCAGATAACTGACTGACTGTGACTCATTTCCACTTTGTTTTGGAGAGTTAAAATGATGATGAGTCAATTATTCCATCAACAGAAAATTAATTAACAGCATGTTTGATAATCAGTCATTTATAAATGATGACAATATGTCATTTTCTAAAGGAAAAGTGCCAAACTTGAACTCCAATCAGCCTCTCAAATGTGAGGATTTGCTGCTTTTCTCTGTTTCATATAATTGTACCATGAATTGAATATCTTTGGGTTGCTGTTGGTCGGACAAAACGAGCAATCTGAAGATGTCACCAGACAAAGCCCCCTGAGGCCAGTTGTGATTTGTGATTCTGGGTTTTAATAAAACTTGGTTCAAGTTAATTGTAATAGTTTATTTCTCGTGCCATCCTGTACGCACTCCTCTCATGCATACTCATTCATCATTTCTTGGCTGTCATTGAGATGTCAGCTGTTCTCATCAGCTGATCACATCTATCCAATAGCACAGCACACCTTCATTCCTCCTACCATTGTGCATTTTCTCTCTCTCTCTAAGTTTGTTCATGTTGCTCTCATGCGCACATTCAAGCAGCTGTCGTTTCAGTGTGAATTGTCACGAACGTTGTGCGTTTGTATCACCTTTTTTTCAGTTTTCGTTCAGCAGCAAGCTGTTGTCCGACTCGTCAGCCCAACAGGAGAAAAGTCTATTCTCCCCCGTTCTCCTGCGCGCACAAAACTGATCTGCCATCCCAGGACGCTGCTGCATTCAACATGATAGCCGCATACAGTCTCTGGCTAATTCCATCTGAGCTATCCATGTATGCCTTCGGTCTCCCAGAAAATGTTTCAGCTCCTGTCATCAGTGTTCCTCATCACTGCCATGCATCATGTCCAGCCTGCCTCATGTTTAGTAGTTTTACAACCAAGCTGCTCATCACTCTCTGGCCTCCGTGCCTCAGCCTCTCAGGTGGCGAACAGCATTATCCATTATCGTCATGTTCAATAATCTTTCACGGTAGGATTTGGAAAATGAACTTCATCATTTCCCCGAATTTGACAAAAGATCACCACTGTGGAAATGTGGTCATATGCAGATTTGTCGGTTTGTGGGACTGTCACCTGCAAGTCCCTGGTAGCTTTCAGCGTCCGCCATGATAGCTTTTGCTCCTAGCATCCAGAGGGGAGGCGAATAACTGATTCTTATTCCAGCATTAGCTGGCGAACTGAATCACTGAACTTTGAGTTCAGTGTCTTAAATCAATCAGAGCAGCCGCTTTCTATATTTCCAATCAAACACCTGAACTAGTCTTCTTCAGGCACTGTAATACTGCTCATGCACGTCAGAGGTTCTCAGGTCATTTCCTGCACTCTTGTGGGAACACAGGGTTCACATTGTGCCGTTTCAGCCTTCATCCTCAATGCCTCCAGTCATTGCAGCTCTCCAGCCTGCCCCCGGTGCATCCTGCATCACATATGAACCAACGTGGTTCAAATCTAATGTTCATATCTCCATCACTAATGATTGCATCGATCTGGCTTCTCTTCAGTGTTGTGATGACCTTGCATTTCAAGTTAGGCTGCAGTATTTATCAATTTTCCCAAATGTTTCTCCAAACTGAAATGTTCTTTGCATTTTCCCAGCGCACACCCTTCAGATGAGGAACTATTACCATAAATTCTGCAACAGCTGCACGGCTTTCTTACCTCAACTCAAGAGATGAGGAACATTGCTGTGAATTCCATAACAGCACTGGATCTGGTTTTTCCTCAAGTATAAGAGCAACAGGCATTTATTTTAAGGGATATATGAAAGAGATGGGCCTGAATTTCTAAAGTCTCATCCAATAAGGGAATTCTCTTGCATGCTTTGCTAACATGTCTTTATTTTGTGGGGATTTTACTTGCTGCTGCTCCGGGCGGTGCCCCTCAATTAACCCCTGTTGTGCACATCCCTCCAACTCCCTATCAGTGACCAGTCTTTGCAGAGTCATCAGCCACCACATTTATCTTGCTGCTGCTCAGAGCGATGCCCCTCGTTTATGAAATCTCTCAGCAGAGTCTGAGCACCGTCCTGATAAGACTTAATTATCACACATCATCTGTCATGATAAAGAATTATCTTTACTTGGTTCAGCTGCAGTCGGCTGGCGACCGGCTCAGGGTGTACCCTGCCTCTCGCCCGTTGACAGCTGGGATAGGCTCCAGCCCCCCCCCAACCCCGAAAGGGATAATAAGGGGTATAGATGATGAATGAATGAATGAATGGTTCAGCTGACGCCTCGCTAAAGCACATTTTACATCGATGAATTGGTCATATAACATGAAACAGTGCATTCAGAAAAGCTAGTTTCTATATTCAGACACTAAATAGCAGCAGAGAAAAAGACACAGACGCACATCATTCCTCCTCTAAAAGGGTTTGCTTATCTAGTCAGTTTCAGTGGCTGACCTTACTTACATCAAGGTACCTTCGCTGTAGCTCATGAACAAAACAGGATCAGCAAGGAATTAATGAGAGGCTCAATTTGTGGATTTTTCCCTTCACTTTTTTGTTCATAGATACATTAATAGTAAAGTCAAAAGTCCATTCATTGCTTTGCCCTGCACGCAGAGGCACACACATGCGCAACCACTCACTAAAACAAGCCTGACTTATACTTAAAACGAGCCACTCAGTTCAACATCAGCTATAACCTATGATTATACGGTACTCCATCACAACAGCACTTGTTTAATCTTCCCCATTGCAATTGCTCTTATATCAGGAATCGCAGTGTAAAGCTGTGGTATAATTATGATTTATGTCAACAATGAGGCTGTGTTTTTGATTGCTTGTTTACTGAAGTGCTCATATCTAAATGCTCCCCAGCCAGGTTCAGAATAGATAAATATCAGAATTCTCTCTCTGTTTCATTTGTTATTTTCCTTTGCTACCTCAGTCCCTCTTTTACAGCAGCAGGCTTCTCCTGCTGAATGCTAAATACATATCACACCTCTCATCTCTCACATCCAATTTCGCCCATTGAGCAGTGAAAGATTTCTTTCGAAGTGATTTACTACATCGTCAAAGGCATTTCCACTCTCTCCGGAGTCTGTTTTTCTCTTTACTGGGATTCTGTGCGAGGTCGGTTCTTCATGTATGAGTAAAAAGACAGCAGTGTGATGTCAACATTGAATTAAATGTTCACTGGCTTTTTTGATCATGGTAAGAGACTGGGATTACGGACTAGGAGTAAGGCGTTGAGCCAGATAAAGTGTCAGTGCTATACAGTGTTGTGTTTATTCATTTCATTCATATTTTTATTTATTCCCATGTTCCTAACCTGGAAGCGACACCTTTTCCATCTTCGAGCTCATTACATCTCAGCATTACGGCCTTAAAAACACTCGTTAATTAACCAATCTACTAACAGTATCACTGAAAAGAGTCCAACGTGACTGTTGGCATCGACTCAGACCCTTCTCTCCAATATGCTGCCCGGTTGAGTGTTTGATTGAGCCTGCCTGCAGGACCAGATTAATGAGGTCTACGCATACATGCCAGGAAAGATCAATGACTCACAGAAAAATAATTGAAGACTTTTCAAATCGTAGTTTGACCCAGGTCTCGTCTGCTTATCTGAGTGTATATTCATGTCCATTTAGTGCCACTGATGACTGACTTTTTACAGAGGTTAAATCATCCAGGGGAGGCATTTCAGATGACATCATGTGTCCCCAGGTGGTTGATTTGTCACAGTAAAACTGTCAGTCATCTTTTTGTCATGATAGCTCAAGTTTTAATGCGGGGACCTTCATGCTGGGAAATCTTTCTGTTGATTTGCCACTGAAAAAAAAAAAGGTGATATACAGACCGCTTCTGTGAAGTTGGTGAGAGACCAGGATGCTGCAGTAGGGCCCAAGACTGATGATTCAAGGAGGATGTAGGTGTGCGCTGTCCCTGAATTGTCAGTCAGCTTTGTTTTAGTGGCTGTGTGTATTTATCACCGCCTTTAAGTGCTCTCACAGAGTGCCTCAGGGGCTATAACTCTGACTAATGGAAAACAAAGACCTGGCCAAGACAGGCAGGGCAGTGCATCTCTCCTTCTGGCACACCTACCCTCATCTTTACATTGATGTTCATGAAAAGCCAGGCTTACAAAATTCTGTATGAAGTCATATATCTTTCTGCATGTAAAAGCTCTGTCTGCACATAAAAGCTGTGTGCATAACTTCAAGTTGCTGGCAGTGCATGGCATTTACTGGGTCACACTGGGGCCACCGAGGTCATGGCACCACAAACTGAAGCTCGCCACCGCTGTTTATATACGAGGCAGAAGTTGGTGCTTGTGCAAGTGTGCATTGATTGCCATGTCTGCAAAATGGCTTGCACGGGCTGTTCATAGATTGGTGTAAGAGAAAGAGGCAGTGAGGGGAATGATAGGTTATGAGATGGAGTGATTGAGAAATATTGAAAATATAGGAAGTGGAGAGGACGCACTGATGCATGAATAACCAAGCGCAGTGGTGTGCACTTACTCAGCTTTCAATGTAGAACAGATCAACTCGTTTGACCTTAGAGCATGCTTTGGGGAAGGGAAAGTAGAGATAAAGACAGAAAATAAACTGTCTCTGTCTCCTTTCTTTATCAACTGCAGGGATGCAGCTGTCCAGGTGTGGTTTCTAAACTCCCATGTCTCTCTCTGCTCATCTGAAATGCAGGTTGTTCATACACCTCAGCAGACAGAACAGCACACAGCGTCATACTAGGTGTCAGCCAGTGACACTATCTGATTACATCTAGTCAGCTTTCATATACCCACTGTCAAAGAAATGTGTCTGCTATCAAAGCTGTGTTGTTTCAAAGCACAATGACAGGCAGTTACCTCCATTCCTGTCATTGTCCCTTCATTCTTCTGCTTCCTCTCCTCTCTGCTGCACAACTTACACTTCAAACTTCACAGCAGATGAACTGCCAGTTGAATGTATGGGAGGATGCTGCAACCTTTAGGCTCGCTGATGAATGCATGCTTTCACGCAGAGAATAACCTTTTCAGTTACATATCCTCATGACAAGGTTGACATTCTGCTGTAACTCCAACGTGGACGCGTTCAAAGTGAGTAATATCCTCTATTTGTGTTTTTTAGGTACGCAGCTACAGGCAATTTTTCATTTTTAGTTTTTTCACCATCGCAGATTGTTTTTTCGTATCCCTTGTGCCTCCCTCAGTCTGCTGCACAGATTCACTTTCAGACACTCAGTGATGGGCAACACAGTTCCCAATTGTCAGTAATTACTGCTGCAGCATTTGGTTTTAATATATTTGCTGTTTGCTTAATGTCTATCTGCTTGCTGTACAAGGACAGTTAAGTATTTAGAAGCCAGAGCAATGAAATGTATCAGTTTTGCAATTGAGATATATATGCATATTATATGAGAGATCAGTGTCTGCGGAATAGCCTCCACCATCAATACCTGTCAAATGTCTGTTTGGTGCCTGATAGCGGCATGTTTACAGGTTGTGAGGGTTGTTGTGGCTGATATGTTGTGTCAGGCTTCGCAGGTAGATAAATCAATCGGCCCTCTCTAATGGCGATGTTAATGGAGCTGGTTGTTGGCTGAGGGGCTTTGATGTCTATGTCACGGCGTTATTTATCTCTGTGAATGGCCATTATGCAGCTAATGTGTTTGTGTGTTTGTGCATGAGAGGTCAGAGGTGCATCATGAGGTCAGAGGTGCATCATGAAAACAGCAACACAACAACAGTGGGGAAGAGTGGAGAGAGCTTTTTTTCGGTCATTTATTTGTCAGATGACAGAAAATAGAAAAAGGAAAACCTTTGGGCTGTCATCACACACTCCAAGAGAAGAACACACACACGCACAAACACACACTCTTTACCCTTCAGACTGCCGTTACACATGGCATGTCAGACTTAGACTTAGACAAACTTTACTGTCATTCAGTAAACAGCGAGGAACATATACAATATAGCCTGTGTAATCCGTCCAATAAAAAAACACAATGGAAAAGGTACAGTGTGCTGCCTGGTACTCAGATCCAATGTGAAAGTGTCAACAATTCACAGAACAGTGTATAAAAGTTTGAGGAATATAAAGCACACGTTTTATATAATTTGTGTACATCAACAGCAAAGACAGCAACAAAGAAAGAACCTGTGTTCAGTGTGTTGTAAGTCATAGACATTATACCCTGACTGATATCCCGTCACCCCTCACAGACCTCCTCATTATACCCATTATGGCCACTACTAATGAGGGCAGGGTGATTTACAAGATTCAGACATGTTAACTATGAATCTGTATCCGAAAGGGGAAATTACTGTTTGATAACACAGAATCTCAGATTTTTAAAGATGATTTGTTTGCAGTCTTTTTTGTACTATTTTAGCGTGAACTCACTTTTGACGTAATGCCCTCAATGGGAGGTGGAAACATCTTTGCACATAGCGAACGTGTGATTAAACTCTCTGAGACAAAGAACAGGAAGCTGTTTCTGCTGGTGAAAAAATTCTGAGGACCTCTCTCCATTTGTCTCTCATAGATGGCCAAAAGCTTTTGTTTCTTCTTCTTCTTCTTCTTCTTCTTCTTCTTCTTCTTCTTCTTCACGTTCACCTTCTTTTTTGTCTTTTAGGTTTATTGGTGGTTGGCAGACATCTTGTTTCCAGTCCATGTGAACTCTTCTTTTACTCTGTTTGACCCATTGAACTATGCACATTCTCTTGTATATACTGTTTATTTTTTTTCTCAGTATATATATATAGTTTTATATTCTGTTCTATATTTTGTGGTATATTTGGTTTTATATATATATTCTCAATATAAATATATATATTTTTTATACTTGCTATATATATATATATATTTCTTGTCTAATTTTGTTCTAATTCTATCCTTGTAAGGAGCACTGCAACAAAAACAATTTCCCCTCGGGGATCAATAAAGGAATTCTCATTACATCCATGTGTAATGTAGCATATTGCAACAACTCGTGACGGAAACACGTAGCCTTGTTGGTTTTTTTGGTCTTGGCTGATGTGTTATTAGTTTTCAGTGAGATTAAAGTTTGCCAGAGGTTTTGGTCTGACAGCCAGGTTTTTTACTTATTGGGAGCAGTTGGTGAACAGTCCTGTGCAGGTCAGCAGGTGCTTGTTTGTGCACAGAATTAGCCAGGGAGTTTTTCTCTGAATGTTTTGCTCCATGTTAGGTTTATCAGGTCGTCTGTATTCACAGTCCGCCTCTGTTGCTCCTCAGTTCCACACATGAAATAAAATTGGCTGAGGTTCTTAAAGCAAAACACAGTGTAGGGGTTAAGTGCTGCCCGGGAAACATGCCTCAGGAAAATGGTGTCCTTTAGGTTTGAAATATTCTTAAGGAAGTTGGTTTGTTAAGGTCGAGGTGTGATTTTTATCCACGGCATTATCTAATGAGCAGAAGCACAGTGACCGGTAACCTCTGCAATCATTGTTCCCTTCATTGTTCCGCATCCAGTCCCCTCTGTGGGAAGCTCTTGGAGTTGTTATTCTCTGCTACAGATCCTCAGTGCTGGTTTTAGAAATGCAGCACAAATGTACTTACCACAATATTTGTTTTTATGCCTCTCTCAATGATGTATTTTGACAAGCTTTTAAGTTCTACCAGCAGCAGTGCAGGGCAGTAACATCGCTCTGATTTCCAAAACTCCTGTGGGGGGGGGCAATGTCCAGGGTTGAGCCAGACATCCAGAGTTGTAGCTCTGACCCTGGATATCTGTTCGTTGAATCATCATGTTGCTCTTGGTCTCTGGAGCATTGGGTCAAGCTTCTGACACAGACAGAGATCCTTGTTTCACAGGCAGACAAAACTATGTACGAATTTCAGGCTGACTCTTAACCTCCAAAAGATCTGAACATGTCTGCAGGGTTGAATGATCGGCTAAGGAAAGACATCTACCAATGCTACAAGTTGAAATAGATACAAGACAGGAGGAAAGGAAGTATGGTAAATCACTTTGCACTTATTCAGCAGTGACAAAAGACTCCACAGTGAACAGGCAAAGGATTTACAGTTCAGTCTTGATCTCCGTTTCTGGCCCTCAGGGGCTTGAATTTAGCTTTCCTTCTTTCCCTTTTATTGCACATTTTCTTGTCTGACCTTTTTTCCTTATCGAGAACAGTGCCGTGGTTGTTCATCACTGATCCTCACTGTCTTTTCCCTGTTCTGATGAAGAGCGTCAGACGCTGTGGACTCCAGTGTCGCACTGACCTCGTATCTTTCTCATAAAGTGACGAGCACACACAGTAGTCACACACGCACAGTTAGAAACACATGCACGCCATCCACATGTGCCTTCTATCACCAATTGGTGTGAAGGTCACTACATCCACTACTGGTGGATGAGTGAAATCACTCTGTCCCTCTACTCCTCCAATCAAAGCCCTCTCCCACTGCTGTGGGAACCCTTTAATTACACTCCCCACTTCAACAATGTGAGCTTGTTAATGATGTTACACATTCTGTACTCACTGGCGCACCCTCTAATTATGTCCCTAACCTTCAATAACACGGTTGTCTGCAGAGCAAGTACGAGAGGTCTCTCTCCCCCACTTGCTTGCGTTGTCTCTCTTCCCATCCTTCTCTAGGGGTGTCTGAGTTGTGATGGGTAGTGCAGTCTCCTGGGCTGTCTGGCAGAATGGTGCTTGACCCCAGTTCAGCCTCTGCTGCCGTCCCGCATGCTTTCATTTATCTCCAGCCAGGCAGCGCGAAGCCGCTTCTTGTTCGATTAGGCAGCGCTGATTTTGAAATCAAACATCACAGCACCTTAGTGAGCAAGTGCAAGCACAGAATCGGTCCCCCAGCTCTCACTTGTGTTGCTCATTCAGGCCTTTGCTTCAGCACTAAAACTGCTTATCTGCTCCGCGGTGTTGTAAAGTGAGTTACATGACTGACCAGAATCAATCTGACATATTGACTTTGATTACTGCAGTGAATGAAGTCGGTCATTTCGCTCCATGCATCGTGTGCGGCACACATCGTGCATTAGGCAGCCCAAGAATAAACAGTAGGTGTGAAGGTAGTTTTTGGATGCTTTGAAGGTGCAGAGTGGAACGTCTGTTCAGGCTGGAGAGATAATGTGAATGTAAAGCGAAAGGCTTCCTGAATGTAAAAGCGGCTGTGTGATTATTCTCTCCAAAAACGCAGCAGTATGTAAATAATGAGACACTCCAGTTACTGAATAACTCAACTCCCCCTGCTTTCAGATTAGAAGATAGCTGGGGAGAGGATTTTCCTTCATTTTGATATAATGACTTCCTCTAAAATCCAGAAAAAAAACTTTTCTTTCTTTATTTATTTAACTAATATATGCTTATGGGCTTTTTAAGAAACCAATTCTTTGTTGTGTTTCTCAAAACAGGCATTTGTGGAAGGCTTCCTGCGGGATGTGTGTGACATTATGCATGCAAATATTGTGTGGCACTAAAGCTGATTTTTATAGCTGAGAAAGTCATATAAAGACTGAATCAATCTCTTCTGAAGATTGAATGTCTGTCAGTATTCAGGATTACTTCTACACTGCAGTAATACATTCAGGGGGCTTTTGCTTTGGTATGTTTGAGTCTACTAAGAATTTCCTCTCAGTGAGTTTACCATCATCTAAAGGTTCGGATACCATTTGTTGCATAAGCATCAAGTCTGCCACACCCAAGCTGAGCTGCATACTGGCCAGCTGAGGTGTCGTTCTGCCATGTTGATGGAAATGGAAACATCACATGGGAAACTTGGGAACTAATGAGGTGAATCCATCGTAGATAACTTCTGTCTGAAGCTTTAGCTTGACAATCAGGGCATTCAGCCTGCCGGTCGCTAGCAGAAACAGGTTGTATTATTCTTTTCTATCATTATTATTTTGACATCTTAGGTTGGATATTAAAAGGATGACTTCTTGACGGTCTACTGCACAAACTCTAATGATCTATGCTAGGCTGTTGTTTGCCCTTCACAAGGTCTTCAACTGTTGTTTCCTGAGCTGTTTTTCTTTTGAGGGGGAAGCTCTATTCTGGTTTACTCCAACAATTGTTTCCGAGCTGTCTTACACAATTCCCTTACCCAACAGCACTTAAACCTTTACAGCCTGGGCTCTAAATAAGATTTGTATTCTGCTGCTCTGGAAGCCAAACAAAGATATCTGTACACTTGGCTTATCTGGAGACTGAACAGAAGTGCTCCCTTTGCTCTATCTGGTGCCCAACTTGTACCATGAGGAACTGACAATCACCTATTTATGTGGAGGATATACTGTACATGTAGAAGACTTTAAAATCACCTCAAAGATTCAACATTTGCTTGTCTGTGGCCAATTTTTTTCACACAAATCTCCATGCATGCAGTTATTCATAATACTTGTGGCTAAATGCCAGTGTAATGCACGCAGAAGTCCTGTTGCGATGTCTCTTCTGAAATGTGAAGCAGGATTTCTGTGTACATATACTGAGGACTGTTGGGTTCTATTAGCGCAGTCATTTAAGGTCGTTTTCACACCTGACCAAGTGGACTCGGATGAGCTGAAAGTCGTAACATTGTTGCATTTATCACTTGTTTGGGTTCTGCTTTCACACTGTGATTTCTAAAGCGCACCGAACTTTCTGAGCAGCATCACGTGGTTGAAAGGGGCGCTCGTCGATTGGACAAAGTAGGAGGGGAAATCCCTCCCTCCCCCCTCCCGTTATTTTAGGGAACGCTACAACGTTAGTGAACGCAACTGTTAAAATGCTATCGTAGCTTTTTCTAACTTTGACGGTCTAACATGTGACAACATATGAGCTCAGAGTTTAAGGACTGTGACTGTTGGTAGTAAATTGTGAATTTATGGGTTATTGTTGTTCAGACAATTGAGCTAAGCTAGCTAGCAAATGCTAATGTCAGTGGTCACTTGTCACCCTAGATGCACTGCGTATGCACTGCGTATAGCGTCACTACGTACATTTGGTTCTGTGTTTGGTCCGGTGAGCTTTCACACTGCATACGAACTGAACCAGGAGACCCACGTTTTCAGGCAGACCAGAGTTGGCTTGTTTGGTCCGCAGCAGAGTTCGGATGAGCTTTCACACCTGCCCAAACGAAGTGGACAATCCAAAGAAACGAACTCTGGTCCTAAGAAAATATACCACTGCCTTGGTCACAGGCTGTATTTAGGTGCATGTGTGTTCAGTGATGGGAGCTAATAGAAGTCGTTTATGCGTCCGTCTTCTTCTCTCCAAAATGCAATGAGGCTATTACACTGAATCACCTACTGTACCGTTAAATCATCCAGGCACACGTTTTGCTATGGAGCTCAGAATACGCAGCTTAAAGCCTTAATATAAAACTCGCAGTGCGTTGGCGATGGCAGCGATTAGCATGGGCAGCGACCAACCTGTGCTACTCCCTGACAAGTTTGCTATAGAGAGTTTGACACCAGTACAACAGGTTACAACACACTTTAAACCAGTAGGTGGAGCTTGTTATTTCTCTGCGTCGTTTTAAGCCTCTGCAGCCTCAGACGCAGAGTGACTTTTTACGCTATAAGCCACATTACTCTCTGAGCGGGAGCTGTGTTGCTATGTGTTGATTAAAACTGGCTGTTACAGCTGTGTCCTTGTGTCAGCAACACTGTGGACTCCTGATACCATTTGGTGGGGGACTGTGGTCTCTGGCTCCCAGACGTCTCTATTAGGTACTGTTTGTGCATGCACAGCTTTATTATTCTGATTTAATACAACAATGCCCCAATATCCCATTGTGCTTCCCCTCCTTTCACTTTTTATTTATACCACTCTGCCTCCGCCTGCTTCCCTTCCTCTTTTTCTTCTCTCTTTTGCTCTCCGTATCAAGTCGCACCTGAGCAGGACCTGCAGCACGATAGTAAATCAGCTTTATGGTCACGCAGTAGATAGTCTCACTCCCAGAAATGTTGCCACACTAACCCCCTCGAGCCATAACCCCCCCGTCTCCTACGCTCGCCCTCACTCCACCTCCGCTCTGACATGCTTGTGACAAACTGCCCCTCCACTACAATTGATAGCCCCTCAATTTGCTCTCTGGAATTGGACACATTCGGTTGTTAGAATAACAGCAGAGCGGTATGGAACTACGGTCAGTGAGTGTGCTGTTTGTGGAGTAACCACAGGAAGGGCTGAGAGGCAAAAGCTCAGCACGACAATTCAACGATTTCCCCCACTCCTCACCTGCTCACTGGGATGTGAATTTTGAAAGGATGTTTAAGGAATTAGAGAACTGCTTGACTGAAATGAGCAATGCAGATGACGGTTAGGGTGTGTGACATTGATACGGGAAGGAAATTATATAACCTTAGAAATAATAGGGTAGAGAAATACATGTTTAGTTCTTGAACCGTTCTGAAATAGATTTTACTCAATAAGAGATTGGATAGAAATGAGTCTTACCTTCTTCATAGCTACTCATTTTTGAACTGAAGTCTGAAGTGGTGAAGAAAGCATGATAACTTCCCCATTATGGCTTTGTATGTGTTTGTTCAGCGGTCATTCCTGAAATCATTTTAAAATGGTAAATGGACTGTACATACGTCGCACTTTTCTAGTCTGACGGCCACCTGAAACGCTTTTTACAACACAAAAAGTCTGCATTCAACCATTCACGCACACATTTGTACTGCGGCTAAGCCACTTGGTCATTATGAGCTTTATTCATTCACACACACTCCCATACCAGTGGCACAGCATCGGGAGCAAGTTGGGGTTCAGTATCGAGGTCAGGAATCGAATCACCGACCTTCTGATAAGTGGACAACCTCTCTACCTGCAGAGCATTCATATGCAGTGACCTCAGCCTGCGTGCAAAGGATGAGGACTGCCTTCCAGGTTGTGCGCCCATACGTACGCTCGTTCTGCTCATTGTGATGTCAGGGAATGTGTGAGGCGGTCACTCTGCTGCCTCCTCGTTATGGTCTTGGCTCCTGAGAAGAGGCTCCAGTGAGAATTCCCGTCCCTCTGCGGCACAGTTTCAAACCTCCTGAGATCCTTTGCTTTTCTGGCTGGTATTCATATCACTGCCAAAGCGGAGAGCCTCCTGACTGTCAGCTGCACTGACTGCATAATAGGTGTGATGGCAGACAAATGAGGACACACACAGACCAACAGACAGACAGGCAGAGAGGAATGCTCATAAGTAGATAGAAAGTTAGTGTTGGTCAGTTACTCATTATATACTGTTATTGAAAAGTAATCACATTACATACATCACTTATCCAGCAGCAAAGTAATATTATATTAGTTGTTATATTACTTTCTTGAAAGGTGCCTTTCCTACACACATCCTACACAAGTCAGGTGTATTTTACTTAACACATGTGGAAACAGGGAATACGGATGTTTAACAAGCAGGAAACCCACATTTTAGAGGAATTTAACATCTATCAGCTAGCTTAGCCTCGGAGACTGCACGCAGCACTCAAGTTGCATTGCTCCTCTTTTGGTAGAGGGTAACCTCCATCCCCTGCACCAAGCTAACACCTCTGTCCAACTAGTGTTGTTTTTGCAGCCTGTTTTAATTTTAGTCTTAGTCTAGTCTTTGTGTCAAGCTGTCATTTTAGTTTTTATTAGTTTTAGTCACGTTTGTACTCTTTTTAGTCAAGTTTCAGTCGACTAAAAGTCTGAGCATTTTAGTTTTATTTTAGTCAGAATTATCTGTGACTATTTTAGTCTAGTTTTAGTCAATGAAAACTGTATTTTAGTCTCTTTTTAGTGATGCAATTCTATTTAACCCAGTCAATACAGTATAAGTACCTCGTAGTAAAGACGAAACCAAAATTTTCTTTTAGCCATTTCACAATTCAAACAAGCTTGTCTTATTATTATATTATTGTTACCTTATAGACTCAGAATACATCCATTCAGACACCAAGACACTCTGATTTGAATTCACAACATATTTATTTTACCAAGCAAAGCTGGCTGGCCGGCCATCGGTCCGTTCTCTGTGTCAGCTGTCTGTCGTTAACGCTAACCGACCGCAGCTGCGTCTTCTAAATAACGCCGCGAGTGGGGATTGAGGAAGTGACGTCGCTGCGACTGCGCAGTGCGACCTGATGCAGCCCTGAAGTGAGACACAGGAAACAAACACTAATAACAATACGACTAAACAAGAGGAAATAACGTCATAACATTTCGCCTCGTCTCGTTTTAGTCAACGAAAATGAAGAGACATTTTTTAGAGTTTTTATTTTGTAAACCACATATAGTCTCTTTTTTATTCATCAACAATATTGCATGATATATTTAATTACAGTTATCGTCACATGACCAGCATTTACGTTGTGTCTCGTCTCGTTTTTGTCGTGTGATAAAGGTTCACTGACGACGATATTTAGTCAGAATTTTCGTTGAAGAAAGCGACACTATGTCCGATTTGACATCAACCTACTGTCAAACTCCCAGTAAGACGAGCTGAGCCCAAATGTCAAAGAGCGTTACTTTGTGTACTAACTGCAGTGTAATCACTCAATATCACACTCTAATCCTTTACACTACACATACACTCCTGGAGCGTGTTACTAAGTGCACCACTGTCCAATGCCATTTTTTAATACATATAAGCCTGTAAAACATAATAAAAAATAGACTGTGTTTGCATACAACTTAAAAACAAACTCCAGTTTGTCTGCAGAGTATACCTCAACCTCAAGGAACATGTCAAACAAACTCCCTGCTTCCCTCAGATCCACCTCCGGTCCATCACCTGAACTGGTTCCGGCCTCCTAATGCACGGCACGAGGAAGGTAACAACCGCAGTCTTTCTGTCCGACAGCAAATGGTTGAAGATTAGGGGCATTAGGGTAAAGGAACTTTCTTTAGAGTTTAACAAGCTTCACTCCAGGTTTATATCATGATTGATTCTGTGCTCAGAGCTTTTTTATCAATCCATTAGAGCACAGGCTGCAGCATGGCAGCTGTCCAGACATAGGCATTAACATCCCATCTCAGGGCCAGAGACACTGGGAAGGTCAGCAGGATGAGAGGGCGCTGAGGAAACATTTACTACTCTGTTACAATGATTTCCATACAGTCGCTCTGCAGTATATCCAGCATATTCAATATTTACTACTGTGTAACAGGGGAGGGGACTACAATAACATTTATTGCTTTGATCCTCTGCAAAAGTGATGCAGACACACTGCTATTAATGTTTGAACCTTATTGTGTGCTGTGTTCGTTCAGGTACAGCTGGACAAAAAATAACATTTACCACTGGAGTGGTGAGACGGGTTGTAATGATTATCCAGTACATTACACAGGCAGAAGATCACCTTAAAAAAAGTATCATGAGACTTCTGTGCTATTTTATTATCAGTGATTAAAAATGAAAAATAGTAAAATCTCTCTCCTCCTCAAGCTAATTTATTTCTGCATTGAACTTCAAAGTACACATAAGAGAAGACACATAATATAAGATTATTACCATCGCCGTTGGATAGAGAAATGTTCTTTGAACTGCCTCAGTCCTGGCTTGGTGCAGTAGAGCTGTGTGTGTTCCAGCACACAGGGAAAGAGTAATAGAGCATATTTTGTAGGACATGAATGTATAAACAGTCGTGCATTCATCATACTTTATTAATACAACAACTTATTCAGTGGAAAATTGGAAGATGAGTGGGCAATCGTCCTCTCTTGTTGGAGCTCGATTGGGAAAACTACAGCGTTCATTACTGCTCAGTCATATTTATTGGCATAGCCCTGTCATCAGCAGAAGATGAATTCTAAAAAGCTCATGAGTTATCATTAAATCAAGCACTTATGGATTATTCATTAAAAAGTAGCAAATGGAGGACATTTAGAAAGTGTCACCTCTGAACCTTTTGGCAGTGAATCTAGGGACCACTTTGTAAACACTCAACAGAGTCTGCGAGTTCCACTCCAGCGAAGAGACCCGAGGACACGTTCATTCTGTCAAAGCTTGCTTGTTGTGGGTGTAATATAGACTCTCATATGTAACTGACTGGCGTGTGTGTATAATCACAAAGTGTGCGTCTGTCAGAACGCAGTCCACCAGGTTTTCACTCAACACTCAATGATGAAAGAGATGATCCATTAATCAGAACTTCACCCTTACTGATATGGTTGTGCATGTGTGGTTCTGGGATGAACAGAAACAATAATAATCATTAACAACCAAACACAACCCACAATATACACAGCAATAACAATCATCCCTACCATCTCCACAGCTTCCTCAAAACACATGAAAACCAAAATACACAGTTTGTCTGTATCACATATGTGTAAGTGAAAGAAAAAGGACGGTCAGTAACATAAATATAATTATTAGCAACACATTCATTAGCACCAGATATAAACTTGAATTTAACATGTAAAGAGTAACAGCACGACAATAACAAGCATCAATCGGAACACAACTGAAACTCACCTTTCTCTGGACGCACATCTAACCACAACCGGACTATAAACTAACATGAAGCCACAGCCCGAACGTCATCCACTCGATGCAATAACTACTACTCACGACAGTTTCTACTTCTCTCTCTCGCAAACCAGCAGTACACAGCTTGTACACAGTACACGGCCGACCTAGTGGTCGGGCTCTGCTCATCTCCTGCCCTGCCGCACAGTCTTCAGAACAGTGGGGGTTTCCTGTATACAGAGCATTAATAGAAAATGCACAGATTCTTCAAAAGGAAAAAGTCTTTTTGATGATAAATCAGCACTGCGCTGACATAATTACTACAGTGGTTACAGTAATTTAGAAGTAATTTGTTTCAAGATTTTTCTTAAATACACCATAGTTGCCTTGACTCTTGTGACATGATTTAAAAATCCTTGCTTGCATCAGTGCACTGAATAATGCTGAATATAAGATTAAATTACATGTCAATGCAAAGTCTTTGTACCCATATTCTTAAAATCACATACACACGGACAAATTGCTGCCTCTTCATTTTATATAAAATAATTTCCGTTGTTTGGCCTCAAGGCTAATTGTATAATCTAATCATCTATATAGCCGTGCCTGTGCTGTACCTAATTGGTCTTGAGTGCTTCTAAAATCAAAAGGTAACATTACATAAAAAGATATTATGGCCTTCTTGCTGTGTGGCAAGGATATTTTTATTCACCACACTGCCTGTTTAAAGATAGTCACAACACAAAAGAGAAGAGATTTACAGCTGGTGCAGCCCTGTGACACCAAATTCAGTAACACAGTGAGTTCTGCACAATAATATTCTGTTTCATAGAGGCAGAGTGTGAAGAACACAGCACAGGTCTTTGTGTCTGTATTCTGTATATACTGTCAACCTGTGTCATGATTATAACACGAATATGAACATGAATTACCATAAAACACGCAGTAGAGATTCAGCTGAAATGATTTATGAGGGGAGAAAAATTTTGTTCGGATATTGCCAAATGCTAATTGGATTAGTAAATGTTTAATCAACCAGACTTAGTTTTTTAATAAATTCTAAATGATTTTTAGGTTCACTGCTGCTGAAGTGGAAATTGTTCATCTTAATCTTTAAAGGGGCAGATTTTACCCATGATGGTCAGTTTTCGTGTCATGAGGGGTGCTTCTCAACCTGTGAAGACGTTTGTATAATATCTTGTGTGGCTCTTGAGGGAGCCTTCTGAATTCTGAGAGAATAACCCTGCTGATGTGATCAGGATGAACTCCTTAAAAATCCATTAATGCATTCAAACTCAGGGTGTGGCGTTTGAACGATGGATAGTGTATATACTAAATCACCTAACCTAATAACTAAGAAAGTAAAAAGTGAGGGGCTGATAAACTTAAATGCTGAAAGACGAAGAGAAATTTACCCACATATTCTCCAGTCCCTGTACAACTGGAGCAGGAACTTGGCCCGCATTGCCGGCAGTAAGTCGGACCTGTTCCCGGTGAATGTTGGACTCCGGCAGGGCTGCCCTTTGTCACCGGTTCTGTCCATTATTGTCAAGGACAGAATTTCTAGGCGCAGCCAGGGGCCAGAGGGGGTTCGGTTCGGGAGCCGGCAGATTTCGTCTCTGCTTTTTGCGGATGACATTGTCTTGTTGGCTGCCTCGAGCCAGGACCTTCAGCATGCACTGGGGCGGTTCGCAGCCGAGTGTGAAGCAGCTGGGATGAGTGTCAGCACCTCCAAGTCCGAGGCCATGGTTCTCAACCGGAAAAAGGTGGCTTGCTCCCTCCGGGTTGGGGGAGAGTTCCTGCCTCAAGTGGAGGAGTTTAAGTATCTTGGGATCTTGTTCACGAGTGAGGGAAGGTGTTCCAGGCATGTCCCACCGGAAGGAGGCCCCAAGGAAGACCCAGAACACGCTGGAGCGACTATGTCGCTTGGCTGGCCTGGGAACGCCTTGGGATCCCCCCGGAAGAGCTGGAGGAAGTGTCCGGGGAGAGGGAAGTTTGGGCATCCCTGCGCAGGCTGCTCCCCCTGCGACCCGGCCCCGGATGAAGCGGGAGAAGATGGATGGATGGATGGATATTCTCTGAAGTTGTTATATGCTTTTTCCACTAGAAATGGCACATCGTAGGGCGTATTTAGACCAGGAAAGTCCTTTGGTCCGCTGTCTTTGGTTCGGTTTCTTTTCACGTTGCAATTTTCGCAAGAGGCCCAGAATTTGTCAACAAACCCACATGTGTGCAAAGATCGTTCAATCATTGGACAAAACGGTCGGGGGCGGGGTAACGTGGTAAAAAAAGAAGGGAGGAGCGGTGAAAACTAACTATGGAGATAATGGAGATTCAGCGTGTTGCACTTGTTGTGTTTATATTGATTTGTTTCATACAGTTACAGACGTTTGCAGAACTTTTGGAGCATCAGAAGCGTTTGGTACAACGTCGAGCATACTTTTTATGTTGTCGTCTGCCCAAATCTCCAAAAGATATTTCGCCTCCTCCGCTCCACGTTGAGCCACGACTCATTTTAACCCAATGGTCTGATAACGTGCTGCTAATCTTTGTTAACACGCTAATCAAAACAATATTTCCCATAATGCCCGCAGCAATAGGAGCCTGTTGCGTCCAAAAAGTCACATAATTTTTAGAACTGGGTTGGACTGAGCGCAGTCGCCTTCACATATCAAGCGAACCGCACCAGGGTTCGATTGGAAGCGAACCGAGACCACCTCTCCGGTTGGGTCTCGGTCCGGCTGTTTGGTCCGCACCAGAGTTCGATGGTTTGTATTCACACCAGCCCAAAAGGTCTGCACCAGCTATTTTTTCGGTTTGGTGTGAATACGCCCTTAGATTCTTCTTCCAAACTATATACCAAGTTAACTTCAAACTAAGCCTCTGAAAAAAACTGCTCACTCTTATTGGCTAAAGTTCAATTCAATTCAATTCATCCATCCATTTTCTATAACCCGACTATCCCTTTCGGGGTTGGGGGGGCTAGAGCCAATCCCAGCTGTCAACGGGTGAGAGGCGGGGTACACCCTGAGCCGGTCACCAGCCGACTGCAGGGCAACATATAAAGACAGAGAATCATTCACGCTCACACTCACACCTAAGGACAATTTTAAGTCACCAGTTAACCTAATGAGCATGTTTTTGGTCTGTGGGAGGAAGCCGGAGTGCCCGGAGAAAACCCACGCATGCACGGGAAGAACATGCAAACTTCACACAGAAAGGCCCCGCCCGACCCGGGGATCGAACCAGCAACCTCCTTGCTGTGAGAACACTTTCCATATAGAGCTGGTACAGGCCAAGCGCTTTTATCTACAGACACCCAACAATTCCCTCATGAGCAAGCACTTGGCTAAAGTTAACAACAACATGCAACAGGTGTGGCTGCATAGCTTTGTGGTTTATTGACGCTACTCTCTTTTAAAACTTCATTGAATGCAGTCATTCAATTACCCAGTCAGAAGCAAATCAGTTGTGTTCATTGATGTTGTAAGGGTAATGTAGTCAAAGGGACCAAATCACTTAAGTGCTCACACATGAAAGGCAGGGAGACAGAGAGTGAGAGAGGGCAACAAAAACACTGCTGGTTGTCACTAAGGGAGGGATCAATGACTGCAGGGTAGTGACAATGCCTGCCAGCTCTGTGTGATCAAGGGCCCTGGCTGGAGAGGACTGATGGGGCCTTTTCTCCTTTCCTCTCGTCTCCTAGAAAGAGGAGCAAAAAGACAGATAGAGGGAGAGAGGGAATAGCACTGAGGGACACGACCGTGATGGAAAACTGTGCTGTGGGTCTATAATGATGCAGCTCTCCTATCTAAGGTGGATATAGATGACCCCGGCCTCGTCGCTTCATCAGAGCTCGCACTGCACAGGCGTTTACACGCCACAGCTACCGACACACCGACGTGCTGTAAAAAGGAAACTGCTTCACTCACTTCACAAACATTTCTCTTTCTAATATTGCAATCAACTTTTACTTTCACTGTTAAATGTAAAGTCTCATTTACAGGCTCAAATTAAAAGCAGAAATATTAGCTTTATCGCCTGCAGCTGATAAAAAGGAAAATGCAGCACGGGTATTTGTGACAAGCAATGCCTCGCTGTTGTGTCTCCCAAGTCAAATACGTCTGTCTCCTCAATTGAGTGAAACTGGAGTCACTCAGCAGCAGTGACAAACAGAGCAGCGTGAGACCCTGCATAGCATATTTACCCGTAATGTTTTATGTCTTTCAAGGGCAATGGGGCCAGACAGCGTTGTCTGCTGGAGAATAATCTGTCTACTTCTTCACTGGGGCTGAGTTGAGCGCACAGCTGGGAAGCAGCCTGGAATATGATTCCCAATTTATAGTGTACTTTTGTCAGGATCAAATGGGATTGGATGTACGGCTGAATTTGAAAATGTACTTTCCTATAGCGCTTTAAATCAGGTTAGGAGCTCCCCTCTGACGTTCCATCAGAAGAATCAAATTTCACCACTGTGTCCGGAAAATGATTTTAAATCGACTCTGTCAAAGCACAATGTCCATTCTTCTTGACATGAGGCCTGAAGTCTTATTTTTTTTTTTTTTTCTAAACAGGAAGTAGTTTGTTGTGGCAAATTCAGTTTTATGGATAGAGCTTGTGTTTGTTCTGTCTTGCTTTTCTGCTTCTCGTGTGTTTTCTTGTTTTCTGCTGATAATTATGCTCGATTGTTTCTGTGCTTTCTTGATACAGGCCAAATTTCGAAATGTTCAATGCGTATTATGATAACCAGCAAAATGTAGATGAGATGAAACCCCTCAGGTACACCGACAAAAAATACTTTTGCGTACTATGATAGCATTTCAGACAGTCAATGTGTTACACATTGTTACAAGGAGTTTCTTTGCAGAGAGTAGAGCAGCATCCACGTGTTGCTCAGTATGTTCTAAATCATATAAGGCTACATATGCTCATATGCTACCTTCAACAGAGCCTCAAGCTTGAAGCGTGGGAAACGTTTTGGTTAAATAACGCTATATACAAATGATTAGAGGGATGTGCCAGTGAAATGCTCAAGTCATAAAATAAATACAGTGTGAGAGGAATGTGAAGTTATGGCTGTCGCCCATCACTGCAGCGAGGTAGTAGGAGTGAGTGATTTTGGGAGGCAAAGTATGGAATTTCCTCCTGACTACCAGGAAAAAATACTGTCCAATCACAATTTTTTTTAAAAATTCTCCAATCTTTGTAAGGTAATTAGAATACTGAATTTTTTTTTTTTTTAGGACATTTTTTAAACACTACTCTAAAATACAGTTAAAATAATTCAGACAATGTTTTAATGTGTTGTTAAGAGACTTATCTAAAATATGCCAACAACATTTCAAGCCAAAGTTTGCTCAATAAAAAGTATTATGCACTTATTTTTCCTCTTCCCATTAATGCGCTTGCACTGATGGACGCCATTTTCCTTAAAGAGAAAAAGGTACCAAAGCCCCACCCCTTCACATTTGGTATCATGGGTATCATACTTACCTGGCAGGGGAGATACCGTGATCAACAAGGTGGTTCACCCATGGCGAGGCGCATCCATTGCACTAAGGGATGTGCTGACCCGTGCGAATTTCCCACATGTGGGAATCTCGACTGCATAATTTGTGGCATTGGGGGACTGCGTACACGCTCTCCCCTCATTTTTAAACAATTTCCCCTCGGGGATCAATAAAGGAATTCTGATTCTGATTCTAGAAAAAGTCCTAAATGTTCTCTGTAGACAGCAAAAGGAGTTAATTCAGTAGTATGCGGTGGGTGGGAGATATTCAGGTTTACAAATGTCCTCCACAGAGGACAAATTTGAACCACTGGTAGTCAGGAGGACGTAGAAAAGACAGAGGGAGACAAGACTTCTAATGTATTATGAATGCATATGGAGAATGAGTCACATCATAAGTGATTATTATGTAAGAAATGCAGCGGTAGTCATAATGTATTATGAGCCCCATCAGTCAACCACTAGTGTTTAAGCAGTCGAGATTGTCCATAAGACACTTTGACACGGTCACATCTATAGCTGCTGATATAGTGCATTAGAAAGCATCGTGTGTGTTTATGATTGTAGTCACAAAGCATGGTAATTAAAATTATTAATTAAAATAATTCAAAATAAAAGTGGTACTAAATTTTTTCATTAGCTCTGAACAAAATTTACCGTTTGTCCAGACCTGGTGTACGAGTCATGAACAGATAGTCTGTCCCACTAAAGTTAAGTGTTACTGGTGAACGTGACTTGGACTCTTGCTATGAGCCTCACAGAAAGCAGTGAGAGAAGTTTCGGATAAGAATACAAAGATGTTCTTGCCTGAGGCCTGCCGCCTTTCAAACATGGTTCACAGGTGGCTTCACATGGTGCGCTGATTGTCTCAGCCTCTTCCAGTGGTTTTTAATCAAAACAAATTTTAATCGAGGTGTTGATTAACCTTGCTGGGCTGTTGACAATAGGCATGATTAGCGAGCTGTCTGACTGAAGCAACATAAGTGAGAGGGAGACATGAATTCTACACGAGGTAAGTGATGGATGGAAGATGAGGAATATCAGAAGAACAACCAGGTAAACATTGATTAAGCAAACACAGAAGAACTGAGTTTCAGCAGGAAGTGAAAGAGATGAGATTAGGAAAAGGATAAGAGGTGAAATCGTGCTTTGGCTCAGAAATAAGGTGAAATCTGAGGAGCGGACGGTTTTGGTGTAGGCCAATATAAGGTGGAGAAAGGCGTATCAGTAGCAGCCTGTTACTTTTGATGAATGGAGGTCAACTAGGTAGGAGAAAGGTTAACTGATAGCAACAGATAAACTGGGAGGGGAAACAAACACAGACCTCAATACTTTACTTCTAATGACCACCTTGACCAGTAAGTGTGTGCAGCCCACCAGCCGCCCAACAATAGCTTCACACACCAGCTGAGAGATAACACACAGGCTTCATGAATCCACGTCCGTACGCTTTCCCATTCGTTATCTCTTCCTGTTCACCCCAGTGCATCACCGACTGATGCCAGCCTCTGATAGGCTTGTGTTTTGGAGAGAACTCCTGATTAGAGCCATTCAAAGCTGACTTGTATTGCAATTTGCAGTCTTTGAGGGCAAAGTGTGATTGCATCAACATTCTTAAGTAGGCTCTGACTGACAACACCTGAAAAGGTGTAACCTCCCTGTCAATGGGGCACCATTTTAGCTTCAGCAGGCTGTGCATTGCATTGGGTTTCCATCTGTCACTGCCACGAGCAGGAGGTTCATTGGGAACCAGTGGCTGTATTTAGACACCCCAAACTCTAACAAAGACAGGAGAAAGTCACTACAATACTTATGAAAACACTCTTTTTTTCAAGTTTACTTACTGATGCTATTAGACAAAACATCCCTTTCAAGGTGAATGAACATGCCGTCTAGATAAACCTGAACGTGCTCAGATCGACATACCAAATCCCAACAGGGAAGAAATAAAGTGCATTCAAATGAATTCTGCCGGATAGCAGCTGGTGCCTGCAGCTGACGCTCTCGTTGTTTTTCAATCCCTCACTTCACACCTCTCTCTCGTTCCTGTGCGGTGAAGTGAAAGGTGTGAGAGGTGGAAGTATTGACAAGCTTGCCAACTAGAAAAGGGATTTGAGCGGAGTGACGGTGAGGACATGATACTGCCAGGGTTACGCCAGCTCACTTACCACGCAGCTCTACACTCCCCACCAGAGATGTTGGATTTGCATCGCAATGGGACCCGCTGCTTGAATAATCTCTAAAAAGTCAAATCAGTTTTGGAGTGTTGCAAGAGAAGTTCTGATCATATGGTAGCCAGGCTAATTTGCTGTTTTGTTTGTGCTCGCTGTTACCTGAGCTCACCTCCAAGCCAGGGATCTATGAATAGAAATAGTTTGGTAAATGCACGCTTGATTTCATGCTCATGCATTTTTCTGCAGCCCCTCTGTTCTCGCACTGAAACATTTTCATTCTACCCCAGCACAGTTTTCTGGGTAGTTTTGTTCAACATCAGGATCCACTGATCTGAAATTTACAGGTTTGCACGTTTTTGTTTTTTTTTTCAATTGATAAATCTACAATTTTGTTTATTTCTCAGAACTAAAAACATGAAAACAGTCAAGTAACGTATTCAGTGTTTTATTCATGAGGATGCACATAGGGTTCTTTTTTGTTGGTGAAACCTCGAGTACCAGTTCAAAACAAACTCAAAACCCATGCTGTGTCACTACCATACCTCAAGCTACATTTTGCAGTGGGATGCTGGGTAGGCGTTACTTCACAGAAGGACAGATTGATCATGAGCCCACCTGAATTCCCATACTGACTGCTGGTTCCACAACAGCAGCGCAAGTTGGGATTCAGCTCACTCATAATCACCTCCATTCAAGAGGGAGCTTCCTCCTTAATTAAGTTTCATCGCCCACGCAACGCATTGCGAATGTTGGCCATATTACACATAATTAAATGCCTTATAGCAATGTTTCCCAACCAGTGCAATACTAAAACACACAACTGTATGTTATCAGTTGTGCAGAGATGTCAGAATATGAATGCACCTGGTATTATACCTGGTACATTCATACACAGTGGGATTAAAAGTAATGATAGCTTCTGTCCTACCATATGCTTAACTTTTCACCAGACATCCTTCTACATAAGCTTTGGCTCATTTTACTTTCAATGACCCAAGTTTAACAATGTCTTGGCAATTAATACAGTTTTTCACAGTACTTCGAGCACAGAGTTTTTGTAGGCATTAGCCCACTTCTCCCTGCCGATCTGCCTCTGCATCCTTTATGTGTGTGTTTATCTCACTGTTTTTGTGCCTCTGCCTTCCCCTTGTTTCTCAGCTTTCTCCTTTATTGCTCTCTGAATATTGCATTCACACTGTGACAACAACCACCCAACAGCAGCTTCTTTTCTCCTCTCCATTCTCGCTCGGCTGCTCCTCCTCTATGGCGTGGCCGTGTGTTTACTGCTCCAGTGTTATTTTACAGGCCCAGCAGGTGTGGCCAGGGTTCGGCAGCCTGGGCTGGGAACCAGATGGTTTCATGACTCAGGTGCTCCATGCCTGGCTAACCTGCCAGCTGCAGGTGTCTGAGGCCCAGTCTGATTGATTCTTTCTCTTTCTCCCTCTCTCTCTCACTCTCTCTCTCTCTCTCTCTGTCTCTCTCTCTCTTTCTCTGTGGATGTAGCCAGGCCTGGATGGGTCAGCCAGACCTATACTGAGGTGTGTGCACTGACATTTACCTTGATGGAGGCAGAGGCAATGCAAGATTGAGGGGGAGAGGGAAATGTAGAGTGGGGAAGAAGAGACAGTGGCTGGATGAAATGTCAGGCAGCTGGCAGGCTGTCTGTCTGACTGGCTGGATCATTGGCAAACCGTCCACCATGCATGCAGAGACACAGACACATGCATATGCATATACAAACACACACACACGCGCTGAAAAGAACTGAAATGCACACATGCTGGCTGGCTTGCTGGATCATTGGCAAATATATATGTACAGACGTATAGGAAGACACACAAACACACACATGCTGTGTATGTACACACTCAATATTGAGAAATGTGCCCAGAACACACCAGAATGCAGCATATACTGTACCAGTACTGCAGGGTTGTGCACATAAGTTAAACTGTAAAACACAGAACATTTTTTTTGTTTTTTGGTAATTTAAAAAGAGAGATAGTTGCAAGTTAAACATAGAGTTTATTCTTGCAAAGTGAGCGCAAGTAGTTGGACTGTTTTCCATGTTCAGGTCAGTAAAAAAGAGCTGACTGAAAAAAAAAAAATCTAAATAATAAAGACATTAGAATGCATGAACACATGCGCATGACGCTGACAGAAATGTCGTCCCTCTTCTTGACCTTTCTCAATCTGCCATTTTTCTTTCTTCCACGGTCTGATTGAGTTTATTCACACATACATGTAGTCACACATCACTTCCAACAGCTATCAGCCTCTCTCTCAGCCTCTCTCCTGCTTACCCTCTTCAGCAAATATGAGGCATAGTGGCCTTCTCCATCTCTATCAGATGTGTTGTGGATTCTTGAGGCGCTATTGATTTCCACCAGAGGTGACATTTACTGTGCGCTCTGCCAAGTCATTGCCTTAATCACCTGACTGGTCCTTCACACTTGAACTGAATCATATGTCAAACTCTCAAGCGAGGAGCTGACCCATCATTGCTCCTCCCGTGTGAGTATGAGTTGACCAACATCATAGCTACAACCACAGCGACCAGGAGCCACTCAGACACGTCCTCCAGTCATCTGCCTCTCTTATGTTAATCAATACTACTGTCTACACAATCCTGTACAGTTAGCTGTTACTTCATTTATTGTTTACTACGTTGCAAAGCACTGACCTTGAGATGATGGTAGTGCACGTTTTATCATAAATAACTGAGTACAACAAAGCTCTTTTAATGTCTTAGTATGTTTCTTTATTTCACTTTTCACTTTGTTGCTGGGAATGGGTCTTATAGTGGGACGGCATGCTCTTAATGCTTGAGGTGAAGTGTATGGATCTTTCCTCCTGATTGAGCATTCCTTGGCTGCACTCAGAGCACTAACATAAACCTAAAGACCTGCTCTCCAACTTTTTGTCAATAAATATCTTTATTTATTTCTTCCCCATGAAAACTGATCTATAGAGAACCAATCTACGTCTATCAATCTAAGCAACACACATTTTTTTCTTCCTCCTTCAGGGCTCCTTCGACTTCTTTTTCTTGTATATATATACTCTTCGTACTAAACTCTACATACAAACTAATTTGTACTTTAGTGATGTCTAAGTATCTGTTTAAAACAAGGCTAGGTTTGAACTTAAAGTGGCTATAATCAATGTTTTTGTAATAACATCAAATGACAATCTGAAAACCATGTGATATTTAAATGACTGTCATTCATAGTGATGAACCTTCAGAGAATTATCATCTGAATCTGCTGCTTCCCTCAGTTTTACAAAGCTTTTTCAGTTTCAGTCATTGTTTGTTGTCTGCTCAGACACTTAATTGTTTCGGTTCGCTCCCAAAACTCTTATAGCATCAGTTTCAGCCACAGAAGGGAGCTGTCTTTAGTAAAATACAGTCCCCTGCAGTGGAAACCAGATGACTGACTGACAGTAGCCCCCAGAGCTCGACAATACTCTCTTGACACTTGGGAAATTAATTGCGAATCTCTGTCTGAGCCTGTATCTGAGGGAGTTACATGGAGTCTGAATACATGTGTTACTTGGAGGTCAGGAGTCTCCCTGGCTGAGGGGAGCTTGGGAAGGACTACAAAGTGAACTGCCTTGGAGAAATGGCCCACTATGATGAGGATAACTGTGCTACTTTGAGAAGGAGGTATGCCTGTGACAAAGAAAACCAGCTAGATGAAGATGTGAGGCCTTCCCCTGGGTGCAGATGGAGCAAGCAGAGACAGTCACGGGTGCCGATCTCCTCAGTAGGCCTGTCGATTTGGGGATTGTGTAGCTGTCAGAGGCCTTTTGGAATCTGAAATTTTTCTTAGCTGAATACTCTCTGTGATTACGAGACAATGATAACATGACAGGAACTGTGCGGTGAGTTGCTTGGGCCTAAAACCTCACATCTAAAGCATTAGCTGCGAGGGGGAATGTTAGTGGTTCCAAGGCACACCGGACTGAATGGCCAAATCATGGTTGTTAGGAAAAGTTTTAAAGAAGAATTAAGAGAAAAGAATAAGAACTTCTCTAACAATAGTCAATGAAATTATCTTCAGCCGCTGAATCAATTAAACCTTTGGAGAGGAAGAGTGTGTGTCTTATTACGGAAGGTTGTCTGAATTTGCAGTCCGGACCTTGATGGGGATGAGGATGCAGATTGATTCATTACTATCCCCACTGCAACTGGTGAGCCCTGCCCTTTTAGCCCCATTGAACAGATGGCAATGGAATGACCTGACTGACCACAGTATAGGCACTCACCACTCTCATACAACCCAGTCTTTCTTTAGGGGACAACTGGGCCTGACCTAATTGTTGGGCCCATCCGAAGGAACTGGAGACAAGGTGGAATTATTAGAGGTGCCAGGCGGAGGCTGTATTCTTAATTTTGTTGAGGGGAAAACGGAGGACCAGGTGGTGGATGATGACTGATGAGTGTTACTGGCCTTTTCAAGATGCCGCTCCCGCTAAGGAGACAAGGGATTCAAGGTTAGCAGGTTCATCATGTGAAGCCATTTGATCTTTATTTGTTCATTCAGGCCTTTAACGAGCACTTCCCACAGAGCCTCGTCATTCCACTGCCAGCGCCCAAAAATCCACAGTGTGGTCCTCAACACTTCCCGATCCCAGTTGTGGGCTTGAAAGACATTTCCATCATGATCAGTGTGATTAGACACAGCTCTCACTTTGTGACAAAATCTCCATAGGAAATAGTGCCCAAAGAATTGCTCGCTTTCACCTCATCAGCCCATGTAAGGCCCTTTCCTCTTAAGAACCTCATAATATATTGTACCTTGGATTGGTCCAATGCAAAGGTTAATGGCTGCTGATTGAAAACCTATTGAGCACTGTAGTAGGAACCGTGGCATTTCTCCAAATCACCAGTGAAAGGCTCAGGGTCCGTGAAATATGAATCTCTTGCTGGTGTGAGTGCAGGTGGTAATGCAGATACTGCTGGCTGGGGCGGCTGAACAGCTGAGGCAGGTGGGGACACTGACGGGGCTGAGGGAGCGATTAGAAATGTTAACAGAGAGTTTATTCATTAATTGTGTTATTTGTGTTCCCATGACTTGAGTACTGTCAGAGTGTGGGCAGTGCAATTGCTCAAGGTGTCGGAGACGGATTCCTTGTTTGATGCATGTTTGATGTTTCCTGCTTGGAGTCTATTGGGTCCTTGTTGCCTGATCATTCTGTCAAGTCGATACCCAAAAGTAGATTTCAGACTGGGAGACCATGTAAAAGATCAACCAAAGGCAATTAATATAAAGTTTATTTGTGGTGGAAATCTGGAGTGATGGAGCAGGACTGGGTGGATTGTGTACTGGGAATCAGAGGCAAAAAGTGGCACAGGGCAGGCGGTGGCTGTAACACTGGAGACTGACGAGAAGCAATATGAATGCGTCATAATTCGATATGAATGTCCCTATTGTGCACTATAGATGTGATCTTCATAGAAAGCATTGACGGACAGACAATTATTCACAAGTTAATCACATATGGTCTTAAAAGTCAAACTCTGAATCAGGTCCTGTGGGTAAACATATGCCCATGCTTTGTTCACTTAGAAGCAGATGTAGATGTTTTTATTCATTGCATGCTAGCCCCTGAGTGCCGATAGCTTCAACCCCGCTCAAGCACATCTATGAATCAAATCCTTTCATGTGTGCTACATGGTCCAGAGGTGTAAGCAAAGCAAGTGCACAGAAACATGCCTGCATGCAGACAAATGTACAGAAGCCCAAAGAAAGTCTTGATATGGATCTCCTCCTGTAAAATTATCTCCACACAATGAGCGAGATTGTATTTTCAATGACTTCTTAAAAGATGTGAAGAGTGGTAAAAAGATGGACATTGTTGAATGCTATAACCTTCACATGTCTAGTACATTCTTAAATGGTTTTCTGATGGAAAGTATTGCCCATAATTATAGTCCCCTTTCTAACAACATTGTCATTAGCATTGTGTTGCCTTAATGCTTTTGCTGCCCTGCTGTGAGTCACTGGGGCTAGGTTGCAATATTTCCTCCTTAATGGACATTAAAATAGGTGTTAAAGTTGTTAAATCCTGCTGAAGAATGTGTGTAGTGTGTGGTGTGTTTATAGGGGAGACACTTGCTTATATGCACATATCACTGAGCTTGTGTGTGTGTGCATATGAAAATGTCTTTTTTTTTCTATCTACATGTACATCCCATTACTATGCCAACAAGCCTCTGGCCCTTAAGTCAATTTGACTGAGTTTATGGACCAACAAGCATTGTATCCCAGCTTGTCACGATGCTTTGTGATAGATCTGAATTACCATTTTGACATCAGCAAGAAAAGCATTAAGTCCTCTGGGTGCAGTGATTACTTTGCAGGGACATTACATGTAATGACTTCTATGGCTGAATGTCTGCCAAAGCTTGTTCATCATGCAGACAGATCTCTATAGACAGCATAGACAGTGCTGTGTGAGAGTCTTGTTACTTGCATGATGTCTCATATAACTGTTGTTCCGAAGCCAAGGAAATATTTCACCTTGTCTCTAATCTAGATTTTTCCCATTAATGCTAAAACACATTTAAAAAACATTTAAGGTTCCATTATTTCCCAATAATCAGTACATATTTATATATCAGTATATATATATATCAGTATATGTGTGTGTGTGTGTGTGAGTGTGTGTGTGTGTGTGTGTATATATATATTTATATACACATACATACATACATACATACATGCATGCATGCATGCATGCATGCATGCATGCATGTATGTATGTATGTATGTATGTATGTATGTATGTATACACGCATGCACGCACACACACACACACACACACACACACACACACACACACATATACATACAAAATAAATAAATACAAATATACAAAATAATAATTGGATGCTGTGTGTGTGTGTGTGTGTGTGTGTGTGTGTGTGTGTATGTGTGTGTGTGTGTATGTTTGTGTGTGTGTGTGTATATATATATATACACACGCACACACACACATACATACATACATACATACATACACACATACACACACATAAACATATATATATATACACACACACACACACACACTCACACTCTGTGACAGACAGCGTCCAATTATTATTTTCCATTGTTCGTATCTGGGGAAGTTACTACAGGCGGGGTCAAGAGATATGAGGATGAGCAGGTGGGTGACACTGATCACAGATGGCTCAGTTTGGCAGATGCATATCATGCCATACTTTGTGATGTATCTAATTACAGCACCTACTGTGTCGGAATAATCCAATGATTTCCCAGATGACTGTTTAAATGAATATTTGCAAAAATACAATGAATTTTCTTGTTTTCTTACATTTTCTGTTTTTCTGATCGACCACAGAAAAACATTTGGCATTTTACTCAACCACTAGAATTACCAGAGAGGGCAATATGTGGTGGAAATTGGACTGTGACCACCTACTGAGTCAAAGTCCCCCAGTTATCATCTTCCCCCTCTTTTCCCACTCCATAGTGGCCTGATTCCAGTCAAACATTGACACCTTTTCACAATGCTGATGAACGTATTAATAATCAGTAGGTCCCTTCAACTCCATACTCTCTGCTTCCTTGTAGTGCTTCACCTGTCATTTCTCAGCATACAATGCAAAGATGGTCTACACACTGTGGGGACGGGGGTGTTTTCACAAAATCATTTGGGTTTGTTGGCTGTGCTAAAATCATCAAGCTTCTATATTTCCGAGCTGCATTGTCTGCAGCGTGTCTGTCCAAAGTGATCCTTCATATTGATGCCGAATAGTAGCTATTGCCAATACAAAAAGAGAGTGAGGTTACTCATTTCTCTACGCCTGTCACAGCGCCACCCATCATTCAATCATCATTATGAAATCTTGAGGAATCTTTGAAGGCATGCCCCATTTTCAGTGATGTTGAGAGTACAATTACAAAGACAATTAACGAGAAAGCAAACAAAGGACAGCAAACAGTCAAGAGCTCTAAATGTCAGCAGGGGCGCACATAACTTTTTCGTCAGGTGCTCAGGTGAGTACCAAGCGGGGTCTTCATAAATTAAGTCTTACTCGCTGTCCTCCTTAGTGTCTCCATCACCGTCCTCTACTTCAGCTTCCTGCATGAATGATGATAAAGGTGCACCTCCAGGCCCTGGTTGAGTCTCATTCTACAGGTCAAAAGCTGGCTTTGGGTCAGTTTTTCTGTCATCTTAGACAGCTGAATGTGCACCAGGGTTTGTTTTTGTGATGTCCTCCAATCCATCAAAGAGCAGCCCCAAAAACTGAGTGGACTGCAACTTTACTCTTAACTCCCCACTGACACATGCTCTGCATGAAATGCACCTCCGACACAGACTCTTAGCCACTGCAATAACCAACATCCTCAGCACAGGAGGACATAGGACGTGCATGTTCAGCCTTGTAAAATGGGAGAAAAACATTATGCAGAACTTGCAGTTGTTTTTCATTCAACCTATTTTGCCATTTAGCAAGTGAGTGACGGGGCTTTTCAGCTTGACTTGCTTGCTTGTTAGCAATAGCTTGTGCCATATTTGTTCGCTCTGTACACTCGTCTTGTTTATCAAATAATGATTGAAATTGTTTCAGGCACTATAAAACACACCTGTGTTGTCGGTTAGCTGTGGACGCAAACAGCATAGCTTACAGCACAGGTCGATGTCATCGTTAGCTTCAAACCTTGGCACAACTTGGAGCCACTTTTCAGAGAAAAGTAGTTCCTCTGCTTGGCTTCTTTGAAGGTGGCGAACACCAAAGTAGCTGCTTAATGTCTTTTTTTTTTATATCTCTCACAGTTGGGTATTCACTGGGTCACATGTGGTGACAAGAAATGCGTGCTGGCATGAAATGTGTATTGATGACCAGTTACTGTCACAGTCTTACCTGCTGCCATTGTTTCCTCATCTGCTCACCGGTGCCCTCAGTACTTTTCCACTCTCAGCCACACCCACCTGCCTGCTCACCTGATCACACACTCATTGCAATCAGTGCAGCATATAAGCTGCCATGCCACGCTCACTGTTGGTCAGACTGTCATTGTCCTCATGCAAGAGTCTCCAGCTAACTCTTAGACTGATCTCTGTCTCCAACCACGCCTGTTCTCCTGTTCCCTGGTAACTACCTCAGCCTTTTGTCCCTGACCACGACTCTTGCTTTTTGTTTCCTGGACGCTGTTTGTCTGAGTGTTTGGTGTCTGCCACACCAAACACTTACAGAGACTCGACGACTTTGTATTCAGCACGTCCTAAGTCTTTGCCTGCCTGTGACTGCTGGAGGTTTTATTCCCTGCTCAACACCAGAGACTGTACTTGTTGCTGCTAATCTGCTCCTGCCAATTCAAGATTTAAAGAGTTGCTAAAAGCTTTACCTGTGTTATGGTGGGCCCGAAACCCGCTTTGTGACAAATTACAGCTGCTGCCTTCTTCTGTTTTATGATCTCCAAATGTTGTATTACCGCATCTGCTGGATTGTAAGAGCTTCACAGTGCAAACTATTTACAGTACCCACCCAGAGTGATCCCATTTTCCTTTCTATAACGCAACTGGACATCATGCATTTCTGTTTTTTTGTCACACGTGCACCAGTTATGTGCAGTAAGTTTCAACTTCAAAGACATTTTTAACCCAAATTTAGATGTAAACTTTACATCTGAAGAAAATGTAATGCACCATGAACTCATAAAATCTTGAGCATTTCCCGCAGTGCACGCTGTCACCTTTGCTACCTTTGCCGGTTCAATCTTTACCTTCACATACGGGAGACAGACCTATAGATCTGTAAGTGAGCTTGCACAGGAATAATATAGTACATTTTTAATGAGACATCTTCCTCTTGAATAGCAGACTAAAGTAAAAAAAACAAAAAACTCGTAGCATCTGTAAATGGGTCACTGTTGAAAATAATACAATGTGAAATGGTAAATAAAATGAAACCGCATGAGGCACATATCTTTGAATTAATGCGTCTCGTGGCTACATACAGTAGGAATTGTTATTTTTGCTCTGCTGCTGCTAGTGAGAGAATCTTTGGTCTCTATCTGAGAATTAGTTTAGACAAGCCACTTAAAATCTTTCCATGTTTCCATGGGAACACCCACTCTTTAAAAGGCTGCTTTTTTCAAAAGAGGGCTTGAAGTGCTTTTTTTCCTGTATAATTTTTAAATTGAATAAATGTGATTTTCAGAGAAAATGGGTCAATGAAAAGTCAAGGAAGGTAATTTTGCAGGTTTTTGTCCATTTTTGTTTGAATTCTAAAATACAGCCATAGTACTTCATGACCTTCCCTTCACACTGACTGCATGTTTACATGCACAAAGTATTCTGTTTTTTTGTCCTCATTCCAAAAAAAGTAATGTTCTTACTGCGCTGTTTACATGGCTCATGAAAATGAATACTCCACTGATATTTCTATTTTCACGCCGCTGTGGATAGATTAATGTAATGACGTACGTCCTGTTGTCTTTGCGTTGGTTGTTTTCATCAAAATAGGATTTTTTTCAAACTTTTTCTACCAGACTCCTCTTTTCCATTCATTCAACTGCCTTCATGTAAAGGTTGGTGTTGCTATATTTATGCATAAACAAAGACCTATTGATATGGAAGTCTTTCATAATGTTTAAAAGTCGTTGTGTTTCTCCTTCTGACCAGAAGTGTTGGCTTTTCTTCTGTGCGTGTCTCTATCCCAGCACACTGTTGGATAGTTAGCTTGTTTACTATACACACAGTCAAGAGACTGTGTGTCACTAACTGCACTAAAAACCCCAATTCAGACACATATTCTGTTTTCATTACGTCCAAGGAATGCTCCTAAAAGCCGAATAATATCCACATGTCCCGCATGTCTTAATCGGAAAAGGCTATATTAGGAATAAGGCCTAATTTGCAGTATCCAAATGGAATATGCTGTTCACATGACCTGTATCAAATCAAGAATATTGTTATATTTGGACTAATATTCGAAATGAGAAAAGAAAAAAAGAACATATTGAACATTTGTACAGTTACTTATATCCCACACTGTCACCACAACAAGCTCAAAAGCAGTAAATGTTTGACAAGCAACTTGATTTAAGGGGTTATTGCTGCCATTTGTCACATTACATATTTTTGGTCAATAATACTTCATGTATTTTTTTTTTTTTAAAAAAGATGAATGAAGCCTTTTGTGGCTCCACTACAGCTTTAGAAAATCTGATGAATTGCCTCAAGTGATGTCACAAGTCGTGAAAATGCAAAAAAAAAAAAAAAAAAATCTGGGGGTATGGAGTTCAAAAGTAGTGATTTTACCAGAGCTCTGCAGTCAGCTCTTGACCAGCTACAAGCATGACGCCCAGACTCCACTGTGGTCAATGCAGGATCCACGTTTTCACACAGAAGAAGAATGTGCTGAAAAAAAAAAACATATCTCTGATTTTGTTCCAAAGATCCTCCTCACAAAAAACGTCCACTGTGACTTTGACAGCGTTATAAAAGTGCAGTGCATATTTGGTGGAGTTGTCTGTCAGTAGTTGAGAAACTTTATGCTCGTCAAAGTACTGACTTTTTCTTTGTCACTGCATGTTTATGTATCTGCTCCAGCCTTGTGGTGTTTATTCAGGATTAACACGGATTAGGTCTTCAAAAGGAAAACATTTGTTTATTCATCCTGTCCTCCTGCCTGTACCTGTCAGGTTTATCTCCACAGACACCGTGTGCTCATGGTTACCGTTCTGACCCGTGCTTTGTTCTGTGTGTTGCAGGTTGCCCATGTGGGTGGCCAAGAGGATGGAGGCCGTGAGGGCTGTGTACCTGGCTTCCAGGTCAAACACTACCAGGTGGTGCATAGCGGACCTTTCCAGAAAGGCCAGGTTCTTATACAAGGTCAGTAAAAACAGACAGATCTCACTTAGATGTTTAACATCAAACTTTTTCTGCTTTGCTTTGGAGCTTGCTCTGTTGTTCCCTCTCTTAAACTGATCGACACAATATTGCATGTGGGAGTGAAGACACACATATAAAACCTGTGTGGCTCCTGAGAATTTTAATAGCAGTATATGGAGGGTTAGAGCAAAGCCAGACTCCCCCTAGGACAAGGTTAGTGTGTGTGTGTGTGTGAGTGTGTGTGTGTGTGTGGGGGGGGGGGATTCGTGTGAATTTATGTGAAGTGAGGAGATAGAACAACAACATAATTTGTATCTGCAAATGAATTATTCTCCTTGATTGGATGATATTTTTACTGAAGGTCTTCTTCTTCTTCTTCTTCTTCTTCTTCTTCTTCTTCTTCTTCTTCTTCTTCTTCTTCTTCTTCTTCTGTTCCTCCCATGAAGACAGCTTCGGGCTGCTCAGTTAATTGTGTGTGTGTGTGCTTTGTGTTTATATGCTAAGTTGCGCCTGTTTTGCTGAAGCAGTTCAATCCCAGTACAGCAGTTACCACGCTGGAGACTTGGCCTTCCAGAGACCGCAGTCAGCCTCTCAGCGCCTTGTTATGCAGGGATGTGATCTCAGCAGGTTTATAATCAAAACATTACAGATTTGAGAGGGAGTTTAGAGGAAGGTCAGTGTGGTTTTTCTCGTGGAGACTCACTTCCATCTCTCAGGCAGTCAGGAGGCGGCCTCATCACCCTGTAGTTACTTCAGTGGCCGGTCAGATTCCCCACAGACTCTCAACTCTCAGCTCCATATTGGTGCTGCAACTTGCTGGTCCAGTCTGCTCCTCTGGGACCCTCCAGCAATGCTTACCTGCACAGTTCCACTCCGTCTCCACAGAGATCAGCAATAATATATGCTGGCTAGCAGTCTGCTTCTGTGGGGCTGTGAGCTGTGTCTCCAAAGAGATCGACAAAGTGCAGTCAGCTAACACTTGTTTTATTACAAAGCTGAGAAAGTTTCCACCAATGCATGTGCTTAATAATTCATTAGCCTTTGCACTGACTTGTTGTTTTATTCGCACAAGATGATGAAACACAAAGGAAATATGTAAATTAAAATGGGAATAATTTATAGTTTATTAATGCAGTCTGTCATTTATTGTGGAGCTTGTTTTTATTCCCCTCTCATTATTCAGCCTCTTTATTTATTTCATCATCCCACTGTGTTGCTTTCCACAAGGCTGCAGTGGTAGAATTTCATTAGCTGCTTCAGTGACAAGCACATATTGTGTATCCATACAGGAGTATCACCGTTTCCTCTTTTATGGTTGGAGTGTCATGCAGCGCTTGTAGAGGTGCTCTCACACACCACAAACTTTTTCTAAGTGGCTCTCCACTGACAGACAGCTTTCTCAACTGAAAATACATACTTTCCTACCCAGACGACAAAACACGACAAATCTGAACATTTTCTTCTTCAATCTTCTTTTTCTTCTTTTTTGACTTTATTGTGTTTGATTCGGTCAGCCAGCGAGGCACTTTCTCATCTGGAGGTTCAGCGGTGCGTGCAGTAGGAGACAGAACTCAGTTCTGCTTTAGTGCTCTGCTCTGGGACGACAGAGTGGTTCTATTACCTTGAATATGCTCCTGTCAGCAGAAACACCTCTCGCTGTGGGGGGGCACCTGCTCAAAAGTTATGGACAGAAGCATGGGCGTGCCAGTGCTCACACACATGCACCTACACACACACGCTCAGAGAACAATTTAAATATGTATGCATGTAGTTATAGTGGGTTTTAAAATGAGAGACACACATAAATGCGTGCAGGCTGTGCATGCTGTATACTGTGTCAGTCATTTATAGCTGAACACAACTGCACAACACAAATGCTATATGGTTTCTGATCCCTTTCAGTGTCTCCTAATGATTCAAAGCACTTGTACAGACTCAATGCCTCAGCAGGTACTGAAGTTGAATGGCACGTTCAAAAGCAACGATGATAAAAGAAAGAACATATGAAAGAAAACTACAAAAGAAGCGAAGGAAGCACATAATTTCAGCGTTCAGCCTGAAAGACGTGCGGTGAGCTTCTGTGGTTGTGTCGCTGACTGCTCTGGATGGATCAATCAGATTCAAGCATGCTAGCTTCAAACCAGTAAACGAGGGAGCGTTTGATTTCAGCAACTCTTCTACCTTTGCTGGATTATGGTGACCTGTTGTTTTTCAATCAATCAATCAAACTTTATTTATATAGCACCTTTCATACACAATGAAATGCAACACAGAGTGCTTTACTAGGGTTAAAAACAATTTAAATAAAAACAGAACAATATTAAAAACCCATCCCTCCCACCCTTTGTAACACACACCCCGAACTACAAGCACACACACACACACACACACACACACACACACACACACACACACACACACACACACACACACACACACACAGGCATTCTCACCACAAGTAGTAGGAAGAGTAACGAGACATGGCAGGACACTGAGGATTGAGGAGAACGCCACCTTTGGGGCCGTCCACACCGAGAGGAGTCACACCACACCAAGATAGGGAGCCCCCCTATCAGCCGGGCCGAAGGGACTCGAGGACAGCACCCCCGGCAGCAGACCAGACACAGCTCCCAGTGTGGACGACCCCCGTGAGGAAACACTGGAGTTAGAAAATAAATGAAACAGTTAAAAGAAGTTCATAAGATAATGAATAAAATATGGTAAAATAATACAAAATATAAAACAAAAAACTAAAAGGCATCAACATAAAATAAATGATAAAACTTAAAAAGCCTGATTAAAAGGGTGTGTCTTTAACCTTCTCTTAAAAATCTCAACGGTCTCTGCAGTCCTGAGACTCTCCGGCAGGCTGTTCCACAGGCGAGGAGCACAGTGGCTAAATGTTGCCTCACCGTGGGTTTTTGTTCTGGGTTTTGGTATGAAGACCTCAGGGTCCGCGAGGGTTGATACGGTAAAAGAGGGTCAGATAAGTAGGAGGGTGCAAGGCCGTTAAGACATTTAAAAACTAGTAAAAGAACCTTAAAAACGAATGCGTGAATGCTTCAGATCTGCACCTCAAGGAATCAGATGCTGTATACCACTGTGCTTTGTGTTTTATTACTGGCTGTGGAAACCACACTCATCATTGTGTTTTATATGTTACTGCTAAATGGCCGTCCCTCCATGTACGCACACTTCGGTTAACTTTCATATATAAAACCATTCTTGGCCTAGTCCCTCCATATCCTTCCTCCTACATGTGTAGAAATCAAAATCAATATGATCTACAGATGGTGGTTCCCAGAGTTAGAACAGAACTTGGGAAAAAAGCCTTTAAATATGCTGCTCCCTCCTCTTGGAATAATCTACAGACTGATCTGAAATGATCAGAGCTGATCTCTCTGAGGGAATTCAAGGCCATGATGAGGGATGGAGAGGAAAACTCCCTTGATCAGTGTAACTGTTTTTCAACTCTTCTGCCTCTATTTTATTTACCCCCTCTCATTGCTGTTATTATTATTATTTGATTATCATTATTGACCTGCACCCTTGTGTTCAACAGTTGTTTTATGTCTGTTCATATTGTTGTATTTGTTTTTTTTGTGATAATGTTGTTGGGCTGCCTTCTTGGCCAGGTCACTCTCGGAAAAGAGATTTTAATCTCAATGAGGCTTTTACCTGGTTAAATAAAGGAAAAAAAAAGTGAAATAACAGAATGTGCACATGTCAGTGTGTCTGTTTTTGTTCATACACACACGTGTTGGGGTGTGAAAAGTGAAAGGGAAAGCCAGTTGTTAGCGCAAGTCATTGAGTGCATCCCCCAGCCTGCGTGGATTTCGAGGAGAGCATTGACACTTTTTCATCTTCCCGCAATCCATTTTGCTAAATTTGAACAAATTGTCTGTTGAGTGTGAGTGTGATTCATACAGAGTGCCAGAGGCTGCAGCCAGGCTTAGTGACACATGCAGATTTATGTAAATTCTGCTCAGCCCTGTGCCACCTGCTGTAGACCTCTCTGTGTAATTACCAGTGGAGGGGCGGTCTGTTAGCAAGAGATACCTGTTGGCGCAGACCCGGGTTCAAGGACATTCATCTCGGCTAATGGCCATATCCCAGAAACAAATGCACACACATACAGAGTGCCAACATTCACTCTTTCTCTGTCGCTCCCGTTTCTTGGTGCTACTCCTGTTGTGTTTTTCACACCATCACTACAGATACTATCATGTGCTTGTGTGTTGTTTGCCTGCTTTTCACTTTACCAGTTTTCATCCATTGACAGCCTTAATAAGAAATGATGTGCTCCATCTCTAACCCTGCTGGATTTGACTGTGTCGTGTCAGTGTGTCATCTTTCAATCAGTGAACCTGACCGCACGCACACACCAAAAATGTCAACATTTGTCGTGTAAAATCACTTTCGACTGATGATTTGACGGACTCTTGAACTAAAAATCTGTACATCTGCACCGCTAGATTCAAGTGTTACACAATTAACCTTCTATTGCCTGCAGCTTACTGCTCAATTTAAAAAAAACATCCTGACCAAAGCAGAAATTAATTTCATATAATGAAAAGCTCGATATGAAAGCCTGTAGATTGCTTTTCACCAAGGAGTTGAGTTTATTCAGGTGTAAGAGATATTTGACCCAATGGTGAGGAATGCCATTTCTACTGGATAATAAACAAGAATAAAAATGGACTTCAGCGCAACAGACACATGCCTTAAGACTGAAGAAGCGAGTGGAATGTGTGCTTCACCTTCATACATTTTAGGAATAAATGCCACATGTTTTTAGTGTTCAGATACTGTTGAGATGCAGGCATTCAGTGACATTTAACGAAGTATAAATTAAGTTCTCCGTTCTGAAAAGTTACTTTTATTTGCTCTCCCTCTCAGCGAGGACACAGAGAAATAAAGCAATGAGATGTATTGATTTTGATATTATGTTATAGCTTACCTTAGTTTTGCAAGCTGTTTGTTTCTTGCCTTGCAGCTGCCTTCTCAAGGGTGACAGGTTTTCTGTCAACAACTTTACAGGCTATCAGAAAGAGCGCTACTTTAGAATATCAGCAATGCTGCGCCTGTTTTCAGCATTACTGATAGTATTAAGTGCCATTGTTCAGTGTATGCAACAAGCCATGATAAGAAGAGGTTGTGTTCCGTTAATTAATGAAAACGTTTGGTGGAAATGCAGTTTTCGATTTTATGGTGAACTGGGAAGCTATGGGGCGTACCGCACTGACAGCCAATAAAATGTGGAGAATAAATGAGGAGAGCCACCTTATCTGTATCCTGCAGAGCAAGACCATGGCTCTGTGAGGCATCTCCGCAATCCCACCACCGACCATAATTACTCCTAAAAGCAAGGTAGCCTTTGGCATCACTTGATTGAGCGTTCCTTAAGATTTGACTTATGAAAAATACACCTGAAGGAGAAGGTCCTGTCTGGGCTCGGCCTTGCTAGCTTTAAGATTTGCGCTTCGTGTTTGGCAGCAGTCTGTGGACATGGAGCTCTCCTTGCTGGCATAAGGCCCAAGGCATATTAACTACGTAGAGCTCCAAAGACCTCCATACTGGCACAGTTCTTGTCTCTTGCTTGTGTTCCCTCCAACTTTATCATTAAAGCAATTTAAAAGTACTTGAATTCTGACATAGCCTAGTATTTTTAAATAAATTAGACAGTTGGAACAGCTCTCTCATCCGTTTTATTTTTGCTTCTCCCCTCCTCGGCCTGCTTTCTAAGTTTAGGTGATGTAGTTTGTCCTTCCTGCTGAGAGCACACAGTGATGTTGTTAAGGGAAATTGTTGCATCACAAATACACACACACACACAAGTTAGGCTTTCATCACATTACATAGACTTAAATTAATTTCCTGGAAACTTACTCTGACATAACCTTACCACTACTTGCCTAACCCTAACCCTAACCCTAACCTTAACCTAAACCTAAACCTGACCTTAATCTAACCTAACTTTAACCCAAATCTTCACCCTAGAATTTTATGATTTACATTATGGGGACCTGGGTGGCACGGTGGCACAGCAGGTAGTGCACGTGCCTCACAGCAAGAAGGTTGCTGGTTCGATCCCTGGTCGGGCGGGGCCTTTCTGTGTTAAGTTTGCATGTTCTTCCCATGCATGCGTGGGTTCTCTCTGGGCACTCCAGCTTCCTCCCACAGCCCAAAAACATGCTCATTAGGTTAATTGGTGACTTAAAATTGTCCCGAGGTGTGAGTGTGAGCGTGAATGGTTGTATGTATGTTGCCCTGCAGTCGGCTGGCGACCGGCTCAGGGGAAGTAAGTAAGGCGAGTCTCCACAATGTGACTGTGTCAACAGATTCATGCCCCCACAATGTGAGTAATACGTGGGCACACACAACACACACACACACAGACACACAAAAGGGGGTTTTCATCACTTGTGGGGACATTACATAGACCTACATTCATTTCCTGGAGACTCACCCTAACCCAGGCATGTCCAAACTATTCCACAAAGGGCTGAGTGGCTGAAGGTTTTCTTTCCAACCAAACAGCAGCACACCAGACTTGACTCATTCCATCAGCTGATCTCAGTCTTCAGACAGCTGATTGATCAGACTGCATGCTCTTGATTGGTTGGAGGAAAAACCTGCAGCCACACGGCCCTTTGTGGAATAGTTTGCCTGCCCTAACCTGTAACCCTGTCCTCAGTCTTTACCCTAAAATGTAATGATTTAAATTGTGGGGACCTGTATTTTGTCCCCACATGTGACTGTCTAAACAGATTTTTGTCCCCACAACGTGAATAATACATGGGCACAGACACACACATACTACTCACTCTTATTTACTGTATCTTTCATCAAATACTCCATTATGCAGCATATGAAAGATGAGTTTTGTGATTTATTTGCTGCTTTAAAGGTTGCTTCCCTCCTCTGCTACACTTCATTCAAATGGATCTGTTGCTCACTGCTAACAAATGCTTTTTCTTCCCGAGTCAGTCCACTGAATGTGTTACCGCATTATGTTGATCAACCAGCACATCCCTTCTATCTTTGTCATGGTCACTGAGTACCTCATTATTTCACCACTGTTACTTTAGACAAACAACAGTCAGATGTTTGTCGGTATAGAGCAGTATACAGGCTAGTGCTGTGCGATATGGACAAAAATTTATATCCCGATATAGGTAATTTTATATCCCGATAACGATATATATCCCGATATAGTAATTTTACTTTTTACTATGTGTTTTTCTTTTCATCACTTCGTGGTTTAACTTTAGTAGTTTGTTGCATTTTAACGCTGTCTCTGTACTGTTCTTCATGCCGTGTCTTAAAGTGATAGAAAAGATTAGACGTGTTCGAGTCGCTAGTAACGACTTGCTGGCCGTATGTTTCTCAGATTACCGTTTTTTGGTCTGTGTCTGCCTTTTTAAATCCAAACCAGTGCCAAACAATGGAGTTCCTGTTCCCTCTTTTCGGCACCAATTCCTCTTTGGGTTCTGTTGGTTCAGCGTCCACTGTGCTCTCCATCTCTGCTACGTTGTTTACATCTACGCTCCCGCTGGCTCTCGCACGCATGGCTGAAAACGTTAGCAGTGCCGTAAAGGAGTTTTTGCGGGTGACGTGAACTGCTATCGCAAAGCAGTAGCGTTGCTGCAGTTACGTTAGCCGAGCTAACCACAGCCTACACGTTAAAATTACGATATAAACAATAGAGGATTATATCGTATGGTAGCCTTTTTTCTGTCGCACTACAACATATATCGTAATATCGCACAGCACTAATACAGGCATTATATTTTACCACTATGTGTGTCTGTTTATTGGTGTTGCTCTGTGAAACACTGTGTTTTGGACCCATTGCCAAATGTATTTTTATCTTGTGGTGTTTGCGTAAACTGAAGGAAAAAGTCAATTAGAAAGAATATTCCCTGCATGGAGATGGAGCAAGGCTATAAACAGTCTAGCTTTACTGTGAATTAATAACAGCTGTAGCCCACATGTTGCCCTACTTACTAATTTTGGCAATATAACCTGCCCTACACCCTCAACCCATCAAAAACCCACCTATTACAGACGGTCTGTCATCCGTGTGGATGTATGGATTGATTTTCTCCCTTGCTTCTGTGTGTGCAGCAGGATGCATATCCTGATCATGCCACTCTCACATCTGTAATGGCGCAGCATTAATCACCTTCTGTAGCCGGAGTCACTGGGACCTGCAGCTTCTTTTCTGGTGTATTTTTAATTTGACCATAAATCAAGGTGTGCTTTTGACAAATGAGTATAATTACAGGAAAGACCATTACTAGTATGGGTGGGTGTGTGTGTGTGGACATGTATTAGTCATGTTGTGGGGACATAAATCTGTTTACACAGTCACATTGTGGGTACCCATTACATCAATCATTGCATTTTAGGTTGAAGTCTATGGTTAGACTAAGGCTTAGGTTCAGGTTTAGGTCAGGGTTAGGTTTAGCCAAGTAGTGGTTATGGATAGGGTTAGGGTAGGTCTGCAGGAAATTAAATAAAGTCAATGTAATTTCCTCTGTGATGGAAACATAAGTGTGCGTGTGCGTGTGTGTGCACACGGGTCTGCATGTGTCTGTGTGTGCGTGTGTGTGCATTGGTACATGAACGTGCGAGCAGGTGTTTCTACAATACCATATGTTTGTGAATCTGAGCATTCTATGTAGAACATGTATACTGTGGCACAGTATTTGTTTAAAGTAGTTTATAGTATGGATGAGGAGTAAACCAAAAAGACAGATAAAGACAGAATCAATGTGGGTCCTTGGTGGACTTACAGTGAACCTTATATAGGTCAACTCGTGACTAGAGGCTGCTGGTAGATGATGGTTAGGACGGCTGGGATGGAAGGGGGAGGGAATGATGTTGCAGGCAGAGGAGAGGACAGGAGAGGAGAAAAGAGAGAGTGGAAAGTAAAGCTGAAGTGGCAGGAAATGCTTTTTTGCAGACTGCAAAACATCAGTGACAAAAGAAAATGTCATGAGAATTTTTTACTGGAATAACAATCAATGACTTCATATGTGGGCTGCTGTATGGTTTTTCAATAAATGATTTACAACAATATTGTTCACCAGAATCTATGAATTCTAACATGTGTGGCAGGGGAAAATAAGACAATTATTTAAATAGTAGTCTAACATACTTTTGCAAGTGGTCCCTGAACACAACAGAGACAGTGTTACGCAGGCAAGTATCGTGGTGAGGGAGCTAGTAGCTAAGAAGCTGAAACCTCATTCAGGAGGAGAATTTGTGAAGAAGTGCTGTGGAGCTGCTGTCACCAGACGAAGGGAAACAGTTCCAAAGTGTCAGTTTGTCTGGAATAGTTCATCGAGATGAAGGAAAACCTGACATGGAAACTTAGTTTTAGTGTCTGTGTGATTTGACCTTCATGGTGGACATTACCAAGAACCTCTCAGAGCTGAACCTCAAGCTCCAGCAGCTTCTCCGCTCTCTGCTTTCAAATCTGAAATACTTTGAAGTGAAATTAAGTGCAAATGGAAAGAGCACTGTGCATTTTCCTGCTCTGCAACAACAAAGGCTGCTATGACATCTGAACGCTGGCGAGTGTGAAAACTCCTTCAGGCATTTGGTGACAGGTTTCAGGACATGGGAAGTAAACAGAAGAAACTGAACAGATTTGCTCTGCTGTTTAAAGTGGAACCAGCTGATGTACCTGACAACCTATCACTGAGTTGCAAAGCAACAACCTACTACTCTGAGCACTTCTTTTCACAACTGAACCTTGCGAAGACTGACTGACCCAAACCTGGAAAACCAAGAGCCAGAAGCATTTTCATCATCACTACCATCTGACATCAGATGCCTCGCCAAAGAGAAGCAGTTCCAGCCATTACAGAGGTTAGTGTGATGCATGTGTTGAATTATTTAGTATGGCCCTTGAAGGATGTTAATAAAATGATATTGGTGCTTTGATAGGAAAAAGGTTCCCCACCCCTGACTCATGGGCTCATACAAAATGTCATATCCAACACGAGACAGTTTAGTCACTTTTACTGAAAAATGTATTCCATGAAAATACAAAATGAGCTACAATTTTGAATAAAATATATAACACTGATTTTTTTTAACAATGTGTTTTCTATAATTATGTTTTTATGTAGTTAAAACAACTTCCATGATGTGGACCAATGGACCAGGGAACCTAATCACAGTAAACCATGAAAAAAAAAGAGCAATACATCAAGATTCTCAACAACAACACCAGGCAGTCTGCAGAGAAACTTGGCCTTGGGCACCAGTGGACATGCCACTTTTTATTAAAATGTAAAAAAAAAAAAAAACAGAAATATTTTGTTCCACAGTGATGCCTCTTGTACATTGTATTATCATCTTCTGGGAGACGCCTGTGTCATTTCCAATCAAGAAAAAACTTGCTGGTTGAATAAAAGCAACTTAAAGTCAAACATTTCCAGGGGTATGAATAATTTTGGGCTTGACTGTATTTGTGCTTATGTTTGAGCTAACGAACTAGTTACAGTAAGCTACATCAGGTGTCTTTATTGATGCTAAAAAACGATTATAGTGTTAATTTTTATCTTATACGACATTCAGATGGATATCTTACCTTTCTGTCAGAACATCTGCTGCTGGCTGTGAACTGGCATCTTTCTCCACTGGCACAAGAACTCACATCAGCATCCCCGAGAGGCTGCCTGTGGAGGCTGCAATCACAGTCCATCAGGGGCACAGGGACAGTACTGCCAAGACCCCATCTGCAATCACAGTGCAACTGGCAATTTTTTGAAATACTATCTCTCTCTCTCTCTCTCTCTCTCTCTGTCTGTCTCTTCAGTGTCTGTTTTATGTCTCTTCCAGTTTTTCTTTCCTTGTTACATCCCTGAAGAAGATCACTTTTGCTTCCTTCCTACACTCAACTTAACTCAACTTGGTTTATATAGCGCTTTATGCACAACGCAGCAGATCCAAAGTGCTTTACAGCAGACACACAGAGAGGAAAAATAAAAAAATAAAACAAAGGAAACAAAGACGAGTGAAGAAAATTCTCTTGTGTTGTCTCTGCCAAACCTACTTAACAGGGAAGAAATTTACATTTCATCTGCTTGTAGGTCTAACATCTATCATTCACCGCACTCCTGGAATGAAAAATAAATGTCACATGTTTAATTCAATGCAGGCTGTTCACTAAGAGGCGGTTCATCAATTAGTAACATGATGTTTTTAATTGCAGCTTTGAAGGACTTCAGGGAGCTGGTTTTGGCAAGCAGATATGAACCGTCAAGATTAATATTATATTATTCTGACCAGACGTTGACACATCTTGATTCTGAAGTGAAGAAAGTGATTGCCTGAAATATCCAGAGACCACAGTCAATCAGAGCAATATGCACCAGCTAGAAACCTGCGCAGGAACTTCTTCTAGGTTTGCTGTTAAAAAATACTCTCTTCTTTTGGTTTGCTTGTATTTGTAATCATCATGTAGTTGTTTTGCCTGTCTTGAGGCACATTATGCCAGGATCAGACGCAAAATCTAATGGGAACATGGCTGAGATTGAACTGTTCAAGTCACTCTACAACTGTGTGATTACATTAGTTTATATCGACCAAGCCAAATGGTGGTAAAGCGGAAACAATAGCATTTCAATATCTTAAAACATATCATGAACTGTAGGCTATTCCCTTTCAACGACATGAAATTAATGCATTATTTTTCCATCAGTATTTAAAACTCAATCAGAACACAGTAACTGAGCCTAATGCACTGTTTAGCAAAGCACAAATGAGCCAAATGCAAGATGACAGGCTAATGGGCAAATTCAGACAAAAGAAACTTACCAGAGGTCTCAGCAGAGGCAGAGCAGCATGAAAACATGGTAGCATAGCAAAAATAACAGAAAACAGGCTCTCACAATACAGTATTTGAGTGAGTACTAAAAGACATCATATGCACAACTCTGATCTTGCTTTATTTATTTAGAATGAGCTGGAGCTCTTATGCAGCTACACACAAACTCAAATCTCTCTAAACTGATGTACCTGTAGCAACTGACGTTTTTTTTTTTTTTTTTGTATCGCATCAGCCACAGGATTGGGCTCATTGCTGCAGGACTGGGCTGTTTGTCCATCTTTGGCACAATTAAAGCAATACCACGGCCAAGCTTTCTGGTTGCTTTTCTCACATTCTTCTGTGGTATTTTTTCTTTCAGCTTAGATTTCCTTGACTTGGAAGTGTTGTGGTAGCCTTTGTTCGATACTCATCCTTAGATGAATAATAGACTCTTAACTGTATGTAGTATATATGGCATAGTATATAGATATATGATATATTTATGTGTGTGACATATGTACCTATAGGGAACAAATAGTATATGTACGTAATATAGCACTATGGATGTAATAATATGTGTGACTAATAGTAGCTGCAGTGGATGTCAGGAGACGTAGCTGTAATCCACATTCCAGATTCTGCCACTATCCATGGGAACCTCTGAGACGACAAAGCACAAAGACTCCTTGACAGAAGCTGATTGGTAACATGCCTTGGTAGGACATGAAAATGTGTAGATGGAGAGGGAGAGAAGGACGGAGGAGCTTGGTGAATCTTTGGAGGTCCCCCGACAGTCAAATCCTACCGCAGCATTACTCAGGGCTGGTCCAAGGCATGCCTGAGCCAGCCCTAACTATAAGCTTTATCAAAAGGAAAGTTTTAAGCCCACTCTTAAATTTAGAGACGGTGTCTGCCTCCTGGACAAAGACTGGAAGATGGTTCCACGGGGGAGGGGCTTGATAGCCAAAGGCTCTGGATCCCATTCTGCTTTTGGAGACTTTAGGAACCATAAGTAAGCCTGTATTCTGGGAGCGCACTGTTCTAATGGCGTAATAAGTTACTATGAGTTCTTTAAGATAAGATGGTGTCTAATCATTTATGGCTTTGTAAGTAAGGAGAAGGGTTTAGAATTCTATTCAGAATTTTGTAGGGAGCCAGTGCAGAGTGGCTAAAACATGATAATATGGTCTTTTTTAACCACATTAGGGTTATCCTCTGCACTAGCTGCTGCTATGCCTTTCTTGTCTGCAGTCGTGCATATTCAGAGTGAGCTGGACTTTAGTTTTGGGAATTCTGAGATGCTTCAAAACCTTTGCATCTGGAAGAACCAGGCTTTCTGCAATCTTTCTGACCACTTGTTTGTCAGAGGCTGTGGTATCTGTGAGGCAAAACTTGGCATTGCTACACCAGGTGTCACAGCTTGTTCGCAAAATCTTCATTGGAACTTTCAACCTTAGCTCTTTGTAATGGACCCTTATTGCCCCAAAAACTTCTTCATCCTCCTTAGTACCAGAGAGAGAATATCAGTATCAGCAAGTGTGCTTTATGCTTGCATCATGTACTCTGACACTCAATTATTTCACCCTTTACTGATGGTATATCAATATGAGTTACAGTTGCAATACTGACCCAACTTCACTGACTTTATTTACTGTAGTTACCACTATTAATTAAAAGATTAAATAAATAAATAAATAAATAAATAATTCAATAAATTATCCAAAATGAATTATAAGCCCAACATATTTGTTTAATTTCATCATTACATCTTTAGGCTACATAAAATAAGTCTAAATCTGAATTATTCCGAAAGAATCATAGTAGCTGCATAAAACAGTACGGTTGCATAAAAATAAATGTTGAACTATTACAACAATGATGAACTATTCCTTTCAGGATGTAAGTCAGGATATGGTTAGCCTAGCTTAGCATAAAGCAGGGGGAAACAGTTAGCCTTGCTCTAATAAAATCCACCAACACCTTTAAAGCTAACCAATTCACACGTTAATTTAAAACAAGGTACAATAACTATCTGTGGTGTCAGGAGAATCCATTATCCATCCCCCCAGCACTTCTGTGCAGTGTCTCCGGCTACAGAGCAGCCTGCCAGATTCAGTCGGTGAGAACAAATTTTGGTTTTGGTTTCTGTTTGAAAAACTTATTGGTTATAGTATTGGTTAATACATTTAAAACAATGTGAAAACGTAAACTTGGGTTAGGGTTAATAAAGATCTATAAACGTCATTCTTTGTTAATCACAGCATGTCCTTTCATTGATGAAGTGGTGGATAAGAACATGCCTTTAGGGACGGGTCAGACTCTTTGGATGATTACCTATATGAATGGTACAGATTCCAGAGAGAAGGGATTGTATATATTTGTAGATTACTCAGGCTACACATTGTGAATAGCACATGCCACAATAAAGTGCTCACAGTCCCCCAGACAGTGTACCTGGCACTTCATCTCTTATCCACTGGCACATTTCTGTGCACAGCTGGAGATGCAGAGACTATTGGCAAAGCATCGGTTTGCTGCTCTGTACGGGTGCTGTACCTGTCTTTGAAAAGACTGCTCGGTGTGTTCACTGTCTTCCCTGGCCACAGAGGAATTTGTACCATTAAAGAGCCCTTTTATGGAATCAGAGTTAAGTTCAAGTATCATCTGTTTGAAACATTTTTTGAGTGTTGATGCTAGAGGTAACATTTGAGGCTAACCCTTATACTTAACTTTTGCAGCTTTCCCAAGCATTACCAGGTCTCTGGACTGCACCTACATGCATTTGTCTAGTCCACTCAAGGCAGACTTCTTCAATAGGAAATCGTTGCACAGTGTCAATAAAGAGGTATGGTCCCAGTGAGAGAATGGCCTTGTCGGCTCCCAATTGTAGAATAGTTTGTATTATACAATAAGATTGGCACCGGGGTTCTGTTCCAGCTGTCTAAACATCTTTCCATAGAAAAGGCCTAATTCAACAAAGTTTTCTCCCCAATTTGAAATGTAATTTAAACATGTTTTCCCATATCTTCCATACATTATTCCAGTCCAGTGACCTACATTTTCCATTCTGTCAGATAATCTTTAATGCAGAATGTATCATCACTAACATGGAGACAAAATGGACGGGCTCACAAAATGTATGACTGTAAAATAGTGCAGCTTTAAAAATGCCTTCACTATCAATTTCTTTTTACTCTATCCAGGCAAATTCTCAGGGGTTTTGTTTGTTTTTGGGAGACAAGGAATATACCTACATGATCTCTTGACTTCCTATCAGGAGCCCCAGACAGAGGTACAGCTCATCTGCAGCTTTACCCACACACAAGGTTTCATATAGGGATGGCATTTGGGCTCATCAGATTGAGGTTCCAATTCCTAAACCACCTCCGAGTGACTCTTTAAAGGGCATTTGACATTACCATTGCATGTGTCGTGCTTCACAACATCACCTGCCCGAGGAGAGCAGGGCTGCCAAGGATGCTTATAGAGGAGGTCTGGGGCAATAAGACAATTTCCAGTGACAGTGAAAGCATTATATTCCGGTCCTTGTGTTATGGCTTTCGTTGCACTTCCCCTTAATTTATGTGACACACAAGTCACATAATTTGTTTTATGTATTTCAAGTTGATGCTACCTTCTGGGGGATCAGGCATACAATCAAATAGTGTCATTAAAAGAAAGTGTCATTGTCTTGATTGTGGCAGTTCCACCTGCATCTTTCTCCAGTTGTTGGATGACGAGTTCCAACTGTCCAACTCATCATCATCACCCAGTGCATCATTCACGTAACGCTTGTACCTCTTCTTTACATTTTTCATTGTGTAGGAACAGAACCTTTAATTCTTTTTTGAAATGCTCTTGGCATTGTGTTGCATTGATTAGTTAATGGCCACCTTGTCACCTGTGGTACCAGTCTGAGAGGGTCCTAGAAGGGTCTCAGTGTCCCACAGCCAATAATTTTTGAAAAACACACTATAAAGACCTGACCACACAACTGGGGCTTTAAGTGTATAATGTGCAATTAGCTTACCTTGGACCTGCATATACAAACAGTCTTCATCCTCCTCCCTTGTAGATGGGTCCTCACCTTGAAACCATTAATCAAACTCTGTTTAATGATTACCACTTAACATTGACCCTAAACCAATGCTTTATATTCACAGTGTCCTGCATGATGTGGCCCGTGGCTTCAGCAGGCACACATAATTAGCCATCACTATGAAACAAAAAATGTTAGAGCAAAGACTTAGGTCGGGAATTTGTAGATAGCACTAGGTGGCATGGATTCAGACGCTGTTCCTCCCTCTGTTCCCTCAGTGACAGGCCTCCCCTTGTTCAGTTCCAAGGCCAGGTCCTCTGCAGGAGTTAAATTTGCTGCTGTCGGCCCTGCCTCGATGCCAGCAACATCACTCTTCTTTCCGGCAGGTGCGATTAATAAACATCATGAGATTTGACAGCAATATTTTTATATTTGATTTTCACCTACGACCATCTTCTTTTCTTCCTACTCATATTGTTGCTCTTTAAAAAGGTTTGAGGTTTAAAGTCTATGTATTCTTGTATAGATATTTTAATAACCTATAGGTTTTCTGCTCCTTCTAAGTGTTTGAGTGTATTGAGCCCAAGTTTTTATTAGGCTGTATCAAAATACTGCCTGCCTCCCTGGTTTTGTTTGTGACAGCTGTCTCACCTTTTCTGGTGTTAGATGATTGAAGTCTTCATATATTTCCAATAATAACTGCAGCTCAGTGGTTGTGAACATTTAAACGCTTCAAGACATAACCACTGCTGTTGCCATGGTGGAGCAAATCGATCCAGGTCCGACCTCTCCGGCTGCTAAAGAATAGCGTGCAGATGCAGTTATCTTGACTGCTTGAGTCTGTTTTGAATCAGTCCGTTTGTGTGAACTTGAATTGACCTTTGTGGAACTGCTTTAGACCATGGCTGATTTCTTAGGTTCATTCAAGTCAGGTGTTGGACTTTAAGGTCTTCTTTTGGTAGAGCACTTAATGGAACAGGAACCTGGTGGGTGTATGGATACCAGCTGACAAGAAACAACAATCCATTTGGACGACCGGGTCAATAGCGCATGTGTCTGCATTGACGCTCTCCCTTAAGCTCCTTTTTATCTGTATTAATCTACCTTTTTTAAGATATACTTTTTAGATGATGCTCATTTTTAGCAATATCTTTTAACTGGATAGTGGATTTTAGACATTGGACGTCGGGATTTTAGGTTATCAGAGAAACAGGCTCTCCCCGTCTCCACAGAAGGATGGTAACCAACTCGGCTCCAACCAAGATTGCCCTGGTAAATGCTGGATCACTAGAAAGTAAAACTTTAATTTGAGTGATTTCTTCACTTCCCATGCATTGGATTTGTGTGTGGGTGTGTGGGTGTGTGTTGCTAAGTGTCGATGAGGTAAGCTTTTTTTCAGTTTTCAGTTTTACAACTGGAATGACTTCTAATTTCTTGGCTGGAATTCTGCCAAAACACAAGAGGCTTCTAATTGTTGGATATTTTAACATTCATGTCTGCTGTCCTTCTAAGCCGTTGGTTAAAGACTTTCTAAGTCTCATTGACTTTTATCGATCTTGTACAGCCTGTGACAGGTTCTGCACAGGAGCATGGGCACACACTATAGCAGGACATACTGAAGGCCCTCCTTTTGTTTTAATGCTGAGGAGTTTAACATAATATGGGTCAATATTTTATTGTACCTTCTCAAACATAGAGACACAGAGATAGTGTCCCACCGTTTAAAATCCCAAACCTTGGTTGATGACACGACTTGTGCTGTCATGACGTGAATGCAGGAAACCTGAAAGCAAGTGGACAGAAGACAAATTGCAGGTATCCTTTGACATTTTAAATGGCAGCTGGTGCAGATATCAGTAAACTGTCAAGACAAGAATAATATATTTTCCTGGGCTCATATTCTTTGTGTTGTTATTATTAATTCTATTCTTAATAAACCCAATCTGCTTGTTTTGATGTTTCCTCAGAAACTAAAAAATGCCTTCACTTTTTTTGCTGACAAGATCACAGTCATTAGAGCACACATCTTCCAACCATTCAGCCAGTATCTCTTTCCCTTCTTTAGGAGTTCATTGGTCATATGAAACCTTCAGCTTTTCCTTACTTATCAGACAGAAGTTTTCTGTTGGCCTGGTGACTCTGTATCCTCCTCAGTGCGTCTCTTGTGGAGTTCCTCAGGGTTCCATACTCAGCCCAATCCTGTTTTCCCTTTGTATGCTCCCCTTAGGGTTCATTCTTAAAATCTGTGGCATCTCGTTCCACACTCACACAGACTACACACAAAATTCCCTGCCTTTGAAACAGAAATATGCAATCTCCCTAAAACCAGCAGATTGTCTCAAGAACATCAAAGCTTGAATGGCATCAGTTTATTTAATTATTTATTTTTAACGTGAATAAAAATAAAACTGAAATCCTCTCACATATGCCACTCTCCATATGTGAAATCTTCTGTTTTCTGTCACCTGTTTATTATGACAAAAAAGGACAGTGATGATATAATTTATTTATTTATTTTTTTATTGATTTTAAGTTGGACAAGCAGATAAACTCAGTGATAAAAACTAACTCTCCGGTTATTTGGTGGTTATACATTCTTCAAAAAAAAAAAAACAAAAAAAAAAACAAACATTCAGCAACATTAAACACCTTCTGCTTCATTGTGTCCAGACTTTTATTTCTGAGTACCAGTAGCACTTACATTGTGACTTTTGGGTTAAGACCAAAACCATGAATGTACTTTAATTGGTTCAAGTAGAGCTTTCAGTTTATTTTGGGTGTATACCTTGGATAGGCAATTAAAGCTAATTGTACGGCAATGGTAAGAGGTTTAAACTGGCCTTTGTATGTTGTTGTTTTTAACTTTGGTCACTAAACAAATTGGGAATAGATTGGATCCAATCATATTCAAACTGGTGCATACTCTTCATCATACTGATGAATCCAACTTCCTCCTTATGTCTTGAAGCTTTTGATAATTCTCAATTAACTAATAATGCATTTGCATAAACTTTCCTTTCAATTTATTGTTCATTGTTATTGATTGTTTTTCCATTTTGTGTCTTCTGCCATGCAGCTGTGCAGTGCTGCAGTCTGATCAGTTGGAAGCGTTTGCAGCATTTGAGCTCAAACACACAAGGAATCCCTAATGCACGTTTAAAGTTCAGTTGAAGGGATGACATGCTGCTGCAGAGTAAAGTGGTACTTGTTGGTCATTGGTAACATGCCCACAGTGGAAAATTTTTCCAACACAGTGTTTAAATGGAGATTTTATGCTCTGTTGCATTTACTTGTCACCCAGCTGTGTCCTCATATAAGCTCTACAACTGCATTTTTAGTGTTTAAACTTTGATTATTCTGTAAACAAGACTTTCTCCTCTAGTCCTCAAGGCCAAAGTCAAGTTTCATTTTGTTTGGGACACACTAAATAAATAAATTTAACATTGTTTTCTGTACAGCCTTCTCTTGGACATGGGTGCTGCTCTGTACCATAAAATTGTTTGCTTGTTGGACTGGTCTAAAGAGGATGTGGTCATTTTAGGACTGCAAGGTCTACCTTTGCAGGGGAATAACCTTTGTGCTTCCCTCTTGGTAAGTTTTGCTCTAGTTTTGTGCTGGGATAGTCTTTTTTTTACCTCTCTCAGGAGATTAATTTGGCAAGTGATAGCATACTGAAATGATAGCCTCACTGAGTTGTTATAGCAGTACTTCGAACAACTGGATACTATGTCAACAGACCGTTCCTGGTTTAGTACAGTTTGAGAAAACCTGCTGGTTTTCTCAAACTGCAATGTTTTTGTTTTTTTTTCTTAACAACAATAAGAGTTCTAAACAGTGTAGTTTGCATTTTATACACCATATTGTACATATATGTTGAGGAATGGCACCTTAGTGCATTGGTTTCCTGATGGAAGCATTCCATTCCATATTTAGTCCTAGGAAATTTTGCATGTCATGATGCATCCTGATCACATAAAACTGTTTAGTTAAATGCTTCTTTTTTCATGGAACAAGTAGAGTTCAAATACAGTGAGAAATTATTCCTGACTGTCAATATATAAACTTAAGTCATTTGCTATAATTTAAATTGTTACTTAGAGGAACTTGCTCAGTGTAAGGGTTATCAATCAAAACATAAGCATTTATTATTTATTTGTTGTTCAATTATATGTCTTAACTGCTCAGCTATTGAATGGAGATCATATTGAAGAAAATATTAAAAAAATGTCATAATGCGATGAAACAGCTCACTATAAAATGAACAGTTCTGTTAAAGTTACTGTTTAGAAAGGTTAAGACCTTATTGAAATGTCACAATACATTCAGAAAGTGATGTAATTATTCTGGACGGTTCTTCAAAAAAATGCTCAAGCTCATTTTTTTCGTCAGATCATTACGGCTGTCATTTTATCACCAGTACTAAATGTGCTCTTTACATGGCCTCTTGTAGGTAGAGACAGCCATCAAATGAGCCACAGATTTCTCTGAAATTCATCTTGCAAACACACCAGCCACACAAGTATCTGCACCTCATTATTTTAGAGCTCCCTGTCCATGCATTCATTGTGTATTTTATTTTCATGCACTGCATAACGTACTGCTCCAACATGAGGAAAGTTTCATTTTTGTGACAACACATAGGCAGCCATTTTGTGTTATTTTAGAATACCTGTTCTTTCATGATAAGACCACAAATGTGCACCCAGCCAATCCCTGAGTTTTCCACTTAGAGATGTCATTCAGAACTGGAGCAACTGTCTAGTTCACTTGATATTTTCATGCTCTATCTTTGGGTCAACCCAGCCTAAAATTAAGAAAGCACACTAAATGTGACATCCTTTTGAGATTTTTTTTACCTCTTCCTACTTTATATCTTAGCGTCTAAACACAAACAGTGCATGGGTTGACGTATGTTGTTGTTAATACACCAAGATGTAAAACCATTATTACAATGATTTTCAGTGATTTACTAAATATAATGAGAAACAGATGCTAATCTTTGATGCTAAATAAAACCAAGTGTCAAGTAGCAACAATAATACAATGAAAACGATAAAGCATTTTTTTTTTTAACTTTTCAATCTTTTATATTTTTCATTTTTTCCTCAGGCATATTCATGCCTTATGTTCTGGTGCAAGTAAAAATTGGAAGCTCCCCCAGAAGGAATAACAAAAAAAAAAAAAGAGTACTCCCACAACAAGCTAAAATTTCCCCACACCTGTAAAAGCAGGTGCTGGCAGGATGTATGACATTTAACGAAGGCATTGCAGAAAACAGCTTCACTATGCTTTAGTGCAGACGGCCAAGATGATTGATATATAAAAAAAAATGTCTTTCAAATCCCTAAATCCTTGAGAGTGCACTTTTGACTCCATCAACATCCATAGCTCATCAAGACATACAACCAGACATCTCAAGTGAATGGTGAACTCACTCACTGAGGAGATAATGATGGCTGCTGTCAAATAAGTGACAAAATTATTTTGTGTCAAAAGTTTTGTTCTCACTCGCATGCTGCTTTCCTGTCTTTAGCTCTTGGCCCAGAGCCCAGCATGGCTCCTCTTGAGTAGCCAGGGAAAGTGCTGAGTAACTTGGTCAGAGCCCCAGGGGCTCAACCTGAGTGTTACTGGCTTCCTGAAAGCATATCGATCTGCCTGAATGCTCGAACGTACTGCTGGGTACCTGTGCATTGCTGGATGTCAGCTTGTGTTTGAAGTCACGTTTGCTTATGGATTTGTGTGTGTGTGCGTGATTATATGTGTTTGTGTACTCCTCTGTGTGTGTCCGTGGCGCAGAGTTGTTTGATTGACAGGTTTGGGTGTTACTGCCATTGGCAGGAAGTTTTCAGCTTTTTTTTCTGCTTGGCTGTTAAATGGGTTGGCAAATATCCCTTCCTCTGCATTGGCCAGAAGAGAGGTTTAAAGACAACCCTGAGTTTATGTGCACAAACAGCACGGCACAGGCGCACTGGGCCTTTCAGGTGCTCAGGGAAAATGCATTAATGGAGAGGCATGAAGTTACAGCAAATATATACATGAACACATGCTTAATCTCATCTAATCTTGTGCAATCATCCTTACAGATGCACAGACACACTCACAGAACATCCACATCACAGCTTTTGTTGAGGTTTGCATCCAAACACTTAAGACTCATACTCATAGTCCTGGTCCTGTTGTACACCCTAAAGCTGGCACGCTGTGGTAAACGCCGGTGGGTGGACTTGCCAGTATACTCACTGTGGCTTGAGGTCTGTTCTCCCATGCCAAAAAGGGTCAGTGTTGGCTAAAATAATCCTGATATTGAGACCCAAAATGAAGATAACACAAAAAATGGAAATGGAATGAAATGGAAATAATACAGTATAAACGACAGGTTAACTGGAAAATCATGTCTCAAGCTCACACGTTACAAACACAGCCTTACCTTAGGTGGAAGCTCAGGTTCAGGTTCAGGATCAACATTGTACAAAACATTTCACATGTTCTGACAGGAGTAGGGATGTACGTTCAAACCTGCCTGTGAAGCAAAGTGTAAAGTGTGTGTAAAACACTTCATGTGTGGGGACAGTACAGCCTCTCTCACCGCTGCATCCATAGTTCCTGCATTGTAACGACAGCAACTGTGATGATTGTTATGCTTCATGTCGAGTTCCCACTCCAGCATAGCAGGTTTCTAAACCTCAGCTACGTTGAGTCCAGCGTGTGGTTGGAGAAGAGACTGCGTCCGTCGGACCAAACCTTTCATTTCCCATTCTCTGCTCATAACATGAGCTGTGACTGTAATCTAGCTCTGAGCAGCTCGTGCAGTTCGCCCATCTGTGGTTACTGAGACGCACTCTGCTTCTTTGAGGTTCTGGGTCACTTTAGCTTTTGTCTCTTGGTACAGAGCTGCTATCACTGTGCTACTTAAGCGCGGCCTTGGTGGAATTGTACACTTTGGCTCCAGTGCATTTATGAACTTCCAGAATCCATCGTTGTCAACCACAGAAAACAGCCTTAACTGTTACGGGGAAGCGAGGCTCCAGATGCTTCTTTCAGCCTGGCGGAAGCTTTGTTATTGTTGTGATTTGAGCTTTTCTTGGTGGCAACGTGCCAAATGGCTTCTCGTGTTTAATGTGATCCCCGTGGGGTAGTTCACCGTTGTCAGGCAGTATTTGCAAGTTGTTTCACACTTCTCAGTTTCATTTTCCCCATTGTCAGTTCGTGAAATGGGAAAACCTGTAAAAGTCGATGGAGCATCTTCAATCCCCTTTTAGGTTATCGGCACGTTCATCCATCCATCCATCTTCTTCCGCTTCATCCGGGGTCGGGTCGCGGGGGCAGCAGTCTGAGCAGGGACGCCCAAACTTCCCTCTCCCCGGACACTTCCTCCAGCTCTTCCGGGGGGATCCCGAGGCGTTCCCAGGTTAGCTGAGCAACATAGTCACTCCAGCATGTCCTGGGTCTTCCTCAGGGCCTCCTCCCGGTGGGGCATGCCTGGAACACCTCCCCAGGGAGGCGTCCAGGGGGCATCCGATAAAGATGCCCGAGCCACCTCAGCTGACTCCTCTCGATGTGGAGGAGCAGCGACTCTACTCTGAGCTCCTCCTGGGTGACAGAGCTCCTCACCCTATCTCTAAAGGAGCGCCCTGCCACCCTGCAGAGGAAACTCATTTCAGCCGCTTGTATCTGGGACCTCGTTCTTTCGGTCATGACCCAAAGTTCATGACCATAGGTGAGGGTAGGAACGTAGATTGAGCGGTAAATCGAGAGCTTCGCCTTTTGGCTCAGCTCCTTCTTCACCACAACAGACCGGTACAGCGACCGCATTACTGCTGCCGCTGCACCGATCCGCCTGTCAATCTCACGCTACATCCTTCCCTCACTCGTGAACAGGATCCTAAGATACTTAAACTCCTCCACTTCAGGCAGGAACTCTCCCCCAACCTGGAGGGAGCAAGCCATCTTTTTCTGGTCGAGAACCATGGCCTCGGACTTGGAGGTGCTGATTCTCAGATTATCGGCACGTTGATCAGTAATTTTCTCGCAGGGTTTACTTTAAGCAATGCTTGCCATGGGCGCAAAGGATGATGGGAGTCTGTCCTCTTAACTAATACATCAATATGTTGTTCCATCCCTAGACAGGACGCCTGATCACACTTAAAAACCCATGGTGTGGCTTTTGTATGCATTTGTTTTTCTCACATCCGTCAGTACCATCTCTGAGATGCGGATGTCAGTTTCAACTGTGGCCAGAGTTTAATGACCTGATTTGCTCAGTGACAGCAATAATCATAACAATGTTTATTTATAAAGCACTTCACTAAGAGTGAGTGCTGAAGGCTGCAACGACTGCACATACTGTATGAGGAAAGTGACAGCACGGTGCTATAACGTTACCTGGGACCGAGGCTCATTCTGTGAAGTGTGAAGCTTCTACTTCACGTGTAATGTTTGCTTCTCACTTTCTGAATACAACACCATTTTACTTGTATTTTTAGTGTTAGTAAACAAATCATCATATAGTAATGAGTCTCGACAGAATGAAGAACTAGGCACAGAACTTTCTGCAACTGTATGAATGGATCTTTATGTATGTATAACCTTGATCTCGCCAGAGTTCAATAACTTATTTACTTATTTTTTTGCGTCATTCCAGTTTTGAAGGTTGGGTGAGTCACTGTGGAGAAAGATTGTTGATATTGCTATCTCTACTTCTTCACACTGCGATTACATGTTGGCATGCCAGATGTACTGTCCTTCTCTCTCCCCCCATCTCCCCTCTCCTTCCCCTTGCCCTGTGCTGAGTGTGAGCTGAATTTTAAATTCACTGAGTATCAACAGTCTTTCTCCAGAACGACTCAGCCTTCTTTTAACATCGGAAAACAATGCAAGTCAGTAAATCTCTCAAGCAAAATCTGCAGCACTGCACACTTGAGTAAAGTGTCTAAAAAAGGCTCAAGTCTAAGAGGCAGCCCTCAAGCACACAGCAGGACAGCTCTGAGCCCTGTGCATCATACATGAACATGGACATCAACTTTTAACTGTGAAGTTTAACACAGTAAATTTAATCCCCAGCAGGTCTAAATCCAGACGCAGAAGACGCAGAAACAAAATTTAACATTTATAGCTGGAGAGCAGTTAAAAGTCAGCTTAGGTCGTTTTCACACCTGACCAAGCGGACTGGGTTCGATTGGGGAGCTGAAAGTCTCAATATTGTTGCATTTATCACTTGTTTGGGTTCTGCTTTCACACTGTGATTTCTAAAGCGCACCGAACTTTCTGAGCAGCATCACGTGGTTGCTTTCACACTGCATACGAACCGAACCAGGGTTCACTTGCAAGCCAACCGAGACCCACGTTTTCAGGTGGACCAGAGTTGGCTTGCTTGGTCCGCAGCAGAGTTCGGATGAGCTTTCACACCTGCCCAAACGAAGCGGACTATCCGAGGAAATGAACTCTGGTCAGTTTAAAGCGGACCAAACAGCTCTGGTGTGAAAGCGACCTTAGAGTGCAGCACTGCTGAGCGGTCACTGACACTTTTCCTATGACCCAGAGCTTCCTCTGTTGCTCTTGTAGTGCCAGATGGTTTGTCAGTTGCAATCATATGTTTGAAAGGCTATGGAATGACTTTTGACCTCTAGCATTTATTTTGGCACTGAGCCTAAAGTCATTATTTGAGGGCTGATTTTCCAACAGCGTGGCAAACAACACCACATTTTTGCATTATCCTAGGGTCCATTTGTCATCTCTAAATAGCCAGATCCACTGATGGTAACTGTGGACTGTGGTTTATTGATCCCTCACTGTTTTGTGTGTCTAAGTGTTTGGTTGTGTGGCAGGTCTGCTAATACATTCATGGAATAGTAGTCAGTTTTGGCTCAGATGGCTGATGACTTCTCTAGCAGAGGTCATCTGATTCATTGTGCTGGCTGTCTGGTGGTGTAGATGAATTATCAACAAGATCATCAGTTGCCTCATTTGCCGATATGCAAGTCAAGTGCCAGTTGCACTGAATATTATCTCTTTATTATCTCTCTGTCTGGTTCACTAATGGCGCTCTTAAGCAGGGATGTACAGTAAATACATAGCTCTGCATCTGATTGAATATTTGATGTGTCTTTATATGACAACAGCAATACAGAAATGTCTGCCTTCTGCCAGGTTATCTTACTATCATCAGCTGGCACCCAGCCCTGCCCCGGCCTTCTTTGATGAAAGCTTTGCCCTGCCATGAAGAAACAAACACGGGCTGATTGAAGTTTGTTCTGGTGCTCAAAATAAACCTCCCTCACTCCCCTCAGATCTGTTGCTCTGGTTAACCTTGTCAAGCTAGGCTTCAGGGGATCTCAATCACGTAGATGCGCTGATACATTTTCATTTATATTTTCACATAAAAATAGGGTGAGGAGTGCAATCATTGGTTTTGAAATAGGAATTTAAATGAATTCAGATTTAAGCAGGTGTAACCTTGAAACAGGCAACTTCAAAGACCAAGCCTGTAGGCCCAAACATTTCCAGCTTGCGTGGAGACAGCAGGATGTTTACTGTTGCTGTCAGTGTTATGTATGCATGTTATTTACTTTTAAAAACCTTGAACAGTATATATTTTCACTGCGGGGCTTACGAGCTCGCTGATGGAACGTAAGAATTAATTAATTACATTAAAGTGAATATTGTTTGTGTTTACCCCCCTACTTGCTATACAGCAGTCACTGAGAAACACTGACAGGTTCACTGACTTAAAACCGTGCGCCAGGAAAGACGCAACATTGAAATCAAGGCATACGCAAGACACGCGTTGTTGGAAATGTGAGGACTACAGGTTCCAGTGCGTGTCTGCTTCAGACCTCTTTATGAAGTGCTGCTGGTAATTGTGAGGTTCTGATGTGGGTTTTGTCTTGTCTTGTTTGAGTTTGTGACTGCGAGTGATAGAAGAAGATTCTGTCTCTTATGTTTGTTGCATCCTGATGAACGTGGGTGATTAAAAACAAAAGTGCTGCATTCCATCAGGGGAAATACACATTGCAATTATGGCAGAGAAAAGATGTTCAGAAAACCTTGTTAAAATCTAATAAGCCCAAGGTTCTCTCTTGTTTGCCTTGTTTCGCCAAGGCTGAATATTACGACTGCAAATATACAAATTGAATTAAACTGGGAGACAACCCAAAACCAGAGAGATGCTGAACATGGATAGATAGTTAAGTAGATTTTTCCATTCTCCTTCTACCAGGTGGATGAATTACACTGCGCAAAGTGATGTGATTGCAAATGTATACTGTTTAGAAATTACCCACAGCAATTTAATATGTTGGCTCTGGCAGAGGATCCAGAGCATCTGGAGCAGTGCTGGTCTCTGCAGCCCTGCTGGTGTGATGCAGCCTCGAATCCACCTGTGCTTCACATGTATCGAAAACATCTGGCCAAAACTAAGTGAGCCACAAGCATCAGGGAGGGCTTTTTCACAGCAGGGATGGCAGTGAAGTTCAGTCAGTCTATCATTGTGGTTCAGACTGAAATATTTCAACAACTATCACATAAATTGCTATAATATTTCACCTTCATCACCAGAGGATGAGAGTTTGTGGCTTTGTGATTCCTCCAAGCTTTTCTGGTGCAGCACCAGTACACCAATTTTCATTTATTCTGAGAAATGTCTAAATTTCCTCGAGATGGATTGGCCAGCCTTGCCATAAAAACGGCTGTACTGGTTTTATTTCGCCCAAAATGAAATGGACAGTTTACAAAACAGACAGTAAAGTTCTGGGCCCATAAAAGAGGTTAGCCAAATGGATTTTAACTCAGGCTAACAGAAAAGAACTGACTAAACGAGGCAAAACAGACCTCCGTAACTGGACACAAAGGGAACATATATGAAGAGACCATTTCTCAAACAAACAAACAAAGACCTCGGGTTGATTTGATAATCGTCTGACTTGTAATCTAGCAAATTTTTATAAACTGAGGCAAAATGATAATGATTTGAATAATGTTCAGCTGGGCTTAAATACAAATTAGAAAATGTGGGGTAAACATTACATCTGCTAAATTAGCATGTTAGCATTGTGACTGTGAGCATGTTGGCCTGTTGATGTTAGCATTTAGCCACCTGGAGTCGTGCTTAAATGTTAAACAGTGATGAGAGAATGAAGATTTGTGACATTTGAGCACAAACAAGTGTGACACTAACTGTTGGACTGAGTGTGACCATTAGTCGCTTCATGTGATGCTGACTGAGTATCAGTAATGTCCAATAATACCTCTAGTGTCTGCTGGCTTTAAACGAGACTCCAATAAAACAGTATGAGACTGGTATTAGCTTCATTATTTTGTGTAAATTGATGTGTTTGTGTGTGTGGGTGTGTGTTGCTTGGTGGCAGTGTCCTTGCATTCCTGTGCTGGTAAGGTGGATGTGCTGTAACTCAGGACAATAACAGGGAGAGGATCACCCTGAGCCTCGTGTGAGAGCGCTGAGCTGGTCCTCATTATTTCACTATATTACTCTTTGTTTCTTTCTTTCCTCCTTGCTCAATCTCTCATTTCTCATTTGTCTCTTTTTTTTTTTTTTTTTGCCAGTTTACAGGACCAGAAAGAGACAAACAGGAACCTGTATTTACCCACAGAGAAACAGACCAAAACAATGGAGAATGAACCACCTTTGGTTTTTGACTGTGACAGCAAGGAGTCTGACAGATCAGTGAAACAAGCTGAACCATCAGATCAGCACTAAACCAGCTGCTGTACATGAAAGGTTTTGTTTGTCCTTGTACTAAATACTGTACATGGTGGAAGATGGTGATTTTGAGTTTGCAAAATGACTTCAACCCAGCTCCTAAGCTGGTAGCGATTGATCTGTTCTGTGCCAGCTTATCATAATCAGCTTTTGCACATTTCTAAGCTGGTGATGCAACACAATCTCTGAACCTCAAGTAAATAATTTCAAGAATGTCAGTGAAGCACGGTGTAGCTTCTCTACTGTTTTGACAGTTTTTATTATAGATTAAAATAAAAAAAAAGAAAACACAAACAATAGAAATATTTTTTCTGAGGGCATAAGTTGACAGTGACATTTTATTGCCCTGTTATTTGTAAGAACGCTCAGGGAGCACATCGTGTGTTATAATTAGCGAGTTGTTTTCTGTGAGCAGAAATGCATTGTACACCGTGACAGAGAACAACTATAAAACAATGTATGTCAAACAGTAATAAGGGACAAAAGAAGTAGATCAACAACTGTTTGTGCTCTCATCAAAAATGAAATGGCCATGTTACACTTTTCTTTGAAGAATTTGAAATGCATACACTTTCTTTGGAACAGACAACACCATCAAAGACACATTTTAAAAGCTGTTATCATGCACAGACGGCTGTATGAGTTCGAATATCACGAGTGTCCATCTGGTTTCTGATAGAGATGCTACTTACCCTGCAAGAAGTGTTCACTATTTTGTCAAATCTGTGTGTGAGTGGTGCTTCATGTGTGCACAGCAGTTGTGGGGTGAAGTAACCTTATGTCTTAGAAATTACATTTCTAAACAAATTTGTTTTGGCTGTGATTTAGTCAGCAAATGTACTTACTATCTGAATTATGTGTATATTCTGTTTTTTCAACTGAAAGAGATGTCGATGTAGGTCATACATGCTTCTAAGTCCCACATGTAGGTTTTAATTTCCTGATTTTAACAGAAGAAAACAAAACAAAACAAAACAAGACAATAAGTGCAGGGTTTAACACAAACAATGAACAATCCCGCACTTAACACCCCCCCACCCCTTGCAGTACTGAGAGTATTTTCAGGCACAGTTCTAGAGATTAACTTATGGCATAGGCAGGCGGTAAATGTTCATGTCAAGGGCCAAAACCAAGCCAGTTTCAAGTTCATGTTATTTGGGTATTATGAAAATATGTTAAAAATGGATCCCATGCTTTATAGAACTTTTTTTCTGAGCTGCGAATGGACAAGCGCAGCATCTCCAACTTGAGACAGGACATTTTGTCCTGGAGCCGCTGGCTCAGCGAGGGCGGGGCAGCACCCCTCCATTTAAGCAGCCACATGTAGGTTTTGCCAATAAGAGCACTTTGATTAAGACGAGAGAAAGATCGTGCTTTCTGTTGCATGTTCTTGTGTCTCTTGCATCACGAACCAAACAGAACCATATAAAAGGTTTTTTTTTATGATGCTTTAATTGTCATTAGCAGATATTGTAATGCAAGACTAGCCAAACATGTTGTCAGTGAATATTTCTGAGTCAGTCACAGCATTTTGCAACTTTGAGGATAATGTTCATTAACAACATTTCCCCATTAAGTTGATAAAAAGCATAGTTAAAATGGCTAAATGGCTACATTTATATAGCCATGTTTTTGCTTCTCATTCATCCATCCTCATGCGTACTCACACACTGGTGGTAGCGAGCTACCAAGCAGGGTGCTGGCCTGAGCATCAGGTGGACAGGAGAGGATGGGCGTTGAACTGCCAACCCTGTGATCAGTAGACGACCTCGTGAGCCACAGTCACACCAGTTGGAATTATGTTTCTGTGGAGATTCATGTAAATGTGCTGCATACCTATCACATCTCAACATTGCGTAGAGCAGATCTGTGTGTCAAGCAAGCTGATTGGTTGATCGAGCATCCTGTCGGGGAGTCACACCTGCAATCTGAACAATTCTAGAAGAAACACACACACGTTAGAGCAATATACATGTGTATTTGCTTACATCGGGCTTTGTGAAGCATAATTCCAGCTTCAGTGGTATGCAAACATAACCTGGTTGGGTGACGTGGTAGTAGCAGTAAGTATGTAGTTACATAGACAGAATAAACTGAGAAAGAAAGAAAGAAAGAAAGAAAGAAAGAAAGAAAGAAAGAAAGAAAGAAAGAAAGAAAGAAATGACGCAACTTAGGAGGGATTGCATGCTCCACTTGTGTTTTTTGTTGGTTCAGTTTTGTGTTTACAGCTAGATTATATATGTATCTGATGTGTTAGAAACACTGATAAAACATGTGAAACGCCCACATTTCCAGCACAAAAGTGAAATTTGCACATAATTCGATCTATGTTACGTAGACACTAGGGCACATTGCAAATGTAAGAAATGCGATGAGAGCTATGTGATGCTGCCTTAATTGAGAGAGTAACTGTACCAGCACAGTGGATATTGCCACGCATCATATCATCATCAAAGGCACCAGAACACACACATACACACGTGTAAATGTTAGTTTGCGCAGACCACACATACACTGACAAACTCAGGATACAGTTCCTCTGCTGTGAGTGACGTGAACAACACCATGAGGTCTGCTAACAACTCAGATCCTACACACTTTTCTGCTTTATCCAATGGATTGGATTGTGTAGCACAAGTAAAGGTGGAAGTGGAGGGATCTTAGTGATCTTCATCAAGATGAAAGATTCTGCCGTCAGGACCCCTTTAGTAGGCAAAATCTGTCAAACTGTTATCTTTGAAAAACCCAAGCTTTTTTACCACTGAGTCCCAATAATGGGTCTTACACAATGCTCTGCGATAGGAAACTCTGGAGTGAAATGCAATTCAGGGTGTAAATACATTTTCAATACCAGCTCCTTCTCTCTAATGCCTGGTGATTATTTGAGAATGTGTTCTCCTGAGCCTTTTTATGACGCTGAGCGTACTCTTTCTGGTTAGACAGAGCAGCTATCAGCTCAAACACACTCGTGCTGCCACCTTTGAGATTACTCCTCTGATTCCCATCTCTCCCATCGTTGAGACTTGACATTTAGTTACGAGACAGAAAATTGGCTTGAAAACACCTCAAAGGAAAACTTTAGTACCTGAGAGAGGAGGAAAAAATCCAATTTTTGCGGCTGACAAAGAGAGAGGAGCCAATGTAAATATGCCTGGATACTGTTGGATGTCAAAATACGTTTCTTCATCACTGAGAGGCAGAAAATCAAGATTGCAGTTTTATTTGTAGATATTTTTGTTTTCATTGTTCCAGTGGTCTTGTTCGTTGTACATTTTATCATGATTGATCTCTTAGAAGGTAACTGACATGATAGTTATTAGGGATGAGCGAGTACACCACTATCTGTATCTGTATCTGTTCAACCATCTAAATGATCTGTATCCCTATCTGTACTCGGAGCGGGCGGGGCCTAAACCGGAAATGGGTGGGGCTCAAATCGGTACATTATTTTAAGTCTGAAATTGATATGGATTGATCAGAAGTTGCTATATTTATTGTTTATTTGAAAACTATTTACAGAACAGCCTCAAAATTGAGATTCAAATCAATGTTTTTGATCACAAAGTAAGAGAACTATTTACAGAACAAGTTTTTTATGAACTCAGAACATGAATATTCTTAAGTGTATGAATGAATATTTACACAACAGCCTCAGAATTGAGATTCAATGTTTTTGGTCACAGTAGTGTGTGTGTGCGCTATGTAACAGTTAAAATATCTACTGTATTCAAAGCCTATAAAAAGCCTATACATAAAGCTTAATTTGTAATATTTATATTATATTTATTTTTATGAACTGCAGTGAGAAAGTGTCAGATACTGCATGTAGCCATATACAATAAAAATATTAATATAGGCCACTTTGTGTGTTCAGCTATGTGTGCGTAAGTGGTCTGTAAGACTGTTTATTTTTTAATGATCTGTGTGAACTTGGTGATTCATGCAAACATCCAGTGATGGCAAACAGGAAAATAATATGTCAGCCTTGTATACTGTATTCTTCTCAAAAGCACCGTGTGCAGTACGAGTAAAGTTTTCCAACTGACTTTATATCACCAACCAAACTAAGAGCAAGCAGACGGTAAAAACAAAAAAAAAAAACCCGAGTGGAGGCAGTGACCGACGCGACACGAGCCTTTTTCAGCTCTGTCTCATCAAATGCACGGCGTACGTTACGAAACAAGTTCACCAAGTAACTTTAAATATCACAGCTCTGGCTGCTGAGAGTGTTTGTGTAGGGAGGGGCGGGCGCTGTGTGTGACTGGCCAATCACAGAACGTGAAGACAGTCCGTTACCCAATGAGGATTTTCCTTCAGCACAAGCACAGATATTGACGAGTTTTACTCGGATCATGCTCGGACTCGTCAAAAATGCTTCCGTACGGATACTCGTCTGAAACGACAACAACCCTAATAGGTATACAGTTATATACTGGACTACACTTCTTGGAGGGATTTCAACTTAAATTCATGACTAAGACATCACCAGTTGATGTGTAACTTATAAAGCACAAAATGTGCTAAAAAGGGTGACACTTGTTTCTTTGTTTTATAAATTCCATTATTCAGTTTGATGTCTGAATTGAATTCAGTCAGTTGGACAGTTATACAATCCCTGAAGAACGTGGTGTTTGTGTTGCAGGCTTGAATGAGAACTTTGAAGTGTTTTTTTTTTTTTTTGGTGCCAAGAAAGCCGATGGAATAGTAAGCATGGCCCTAGGTGACCGGGTTTCTTGAACATTTGCCTCTCAGAGGCTCTACAGGAGGTTTTGGCCTGAAAGGAACTTGAATGTCAAATTTGAGGGAAAAGTCGAATCCCCATCCACCCACCCACCAGCTCCGTCTCCTCTTGAGTCATCAGTGAGGGATTTTGGCGACCCTAATCCATGTTGTGTGCAGTTATTTCAACCCTGAGCCAGCACTCTGAAGAAAGAGAGGGGCTGCATGGTGGTGCTGGTGGTGAGTGGGGTTAGTTGCGTTCTGTCATTGTTGCCTGACTTCAAAGCCGCCAGCTCACCAGGCTCTCCTCTGAAATCCCCCAAAACCTGACAACATTAGAATACCATCAAACACTCACTGGCTGCCTTTGAAATGCCACTGACACTGTTTGGTGCTGCAATTTGCAGGCTCTAAAGAGCGCACCCATGTTATTGAAATAAATCTGAGGGTTGTAATGGGAATGGAAATGAACACATCTTTCATGCTTTGGCTTAGAAGTGAGAGTTGAATATTGAGATGGAGCCTTGTTTCCCTGGAGAGTAGGTTGTTGACTTTGTAGCTCTCCCTCAGTGTCCATTGAAGCCCTGCCTTCTCCGTCATTTTCTTTTTAATTTTTTTCCCTTCTTCTTCTCTCCCCTCTTCTATTCTTCGCTCTGTTATTCTCTTCTTCACCTCATCCAGATGGCAGACAACGATTCTGTCCAGAGGGAAGATTTTAAAGTGTCTGCAGCAAGAGAGATAAAATAAGGCAGACTAAACAGTTGCAAAGGTTAAGCATACTAAATGAGTGTTTTGATAGACTTCAGTCTATTGATTTTGCAGTCAGGTAGTGCTAACCATGGACTTTTCCCATTTCACTTGGTGCTGCCATGATGGAAGATAGAGGTGTGACGATTGATGAGTTTGAGTCACGCACATCCATTGTTTCTACAAGGTAAAACGAAGAGGAGGATAGAAGAGTAGGCACATCATGTGCCCCCCCACCAGAGTCGGCTTCATGTTTTCATCTCATGTGCAGCACATGAGATGAAAACATGAAGCCGACTCTGGTGGGGGGGGCATGTGCCTATTTAATAACAATAACAATTACAGCAGAAAAATATGTGTTACAGCAGTTACAACAGTGATTTGCCATAGTGCTTGAATTGAATGAACAGCCTTTCCCTTACTGTGTGGTAATCATTAGGACTATCAGTTATTAAGGCTTAAAGGAGCAGCATGCAGGAGTTGCAGGCAACAGGTGGTGAGGTTGCAGATTGCAACTAACTAAATACCCTTCATCTCACTCCTTCCTTTTCAAGCATGTAGGCCACAGAACTCACAGCAAAATGTGAAAGGTTCTCTGTAGAGCCAGTGTTTGGGTTTTCCGTTCTGGGCCACTGTATAAACATGGAGGTGACAACGTGGTCGACTCCATGCTACTCACAGCTGGTTTTCCGGGCTTGGGTCAGTCAGTCTTGAGCAGAACTGAATCGTTGCAAGAGTCAGTTTTGAAAAGAACTGCTCACAGTAACAAGTCGTTGCTTTACAGCTCTATGATTTCATCTTGTAGGTTGTCAGATACAACAGCTGGTTCCGCACTAAGTGGTGTAGTGAAAACGTTCACTTCTTTTTGTTTACCTTTCATGTCCTGAAACGTCTCCCCAAATGCATGAAGGCGTGCTCACACTCAGCAGCGTTTCCTCTTTCCAGCTGCCACAGCTTTAATTTGGCTTCATGTGATTTCACATTTAAAAGCAGAGAGCTGAGAAGCTGCTGGAGCTTCAGGTTCTTGGTAATGTCCACCAGGAAGGCCAAATCACACAGGCACTTGCTGAGTTTCAAGCATCAGGTTTTCTCTTCATCTCTATTAATTATTTCAGACAAAATGACACAACTTTACTTTGTCCAGTACCAGCAGCTCTGCAGCAACAACAAAGCACTACTTCACAAATCCTGAATGAGATTTCAGTGTCTTTGCTATTAGCTCACTCACCGCAGATCAGATGCCTACACACTCTTGTGAAAGCTGCTTGTTGGGCACCCAAACTCCACTGAAGAGAGTTAACGTTATCTAAGTGCATTTGTCCTTGCAGCTTTACCTTAATGAAAAACAAACAAACAAAATAATCATTTGTCCATCTCTCTTGAAAAGTGTGACACACATCTGCTTTTGTAGACAGGTGCTCCACATGTGTTGCATTCAGGGAGTGCTTTCAGGGACCACTCAGAAAAATGTGTTATTTTCTATATTGCTGAAAAAAACAAATTGCTTTTCTGTATTTATGAATTGCCTCAGAGTGGCCAGAGGTTCCCCATCCCAGCCCTAAATCATACACACTGATCCTTTGAATGCAGTTGTCTTCTTAGTAAACACATAATTCCTGGAATGAAGGTTACTGGTTCAGATAATAAACTGAACCCATGTGCTGTATGCTGTTAGAGCGTTTGTCGTATGGTAACAATCCCATGCAACCTTGTCCATAATGTCTATATTAGTGGTACTTACTATAGAATTCTATTTATCATGTCTGGCTTTTTTCTTTTCTTTTTTTTGCACATTAAAAAACACACAAAAACACATCCTCTGGTTATCTTTTTGGTAAAAAATTTTAGTAATCTGAATCATAACATCGAACCACAGGCTAAATCACAGGGTGCCATTTCGTCAAGCTCCAGTATATCTGCCTTTAGTCTTAGGGATGTTACCGATGCTCTTCTTACGATTGATACAAGGAAATAAAGTGGTGCCAATAATTTGGATGCTCATTTTCTGAAACTCTCACTGCCACTGATTGCTGAATGCATAACTCATACCGTTAATCTGTCTATACAGGAATAATCCCTACTGTCTGGAAAACATCTTATGTCCTTCCTTTGCATAAAGGTGGTGACAAAACTGATGCTAATAATCGTCGCCCAATCTCCAGATTGTGTTGTCTGGCTAAAATCTTTGCAAACTTTATCAACTCAAATCATATCTCTTCTCATTTTCTTTACTCACTCCCTAGTCTGGATTTAGCACAGTACCATTTCTGCTGCATATTTGGTCTTAAATGATATTGCACTTGCGCTGGATAGCAAAATGTCCTGCGCTGCTCTGTTTATAGACTTGCTAGTTTTTGATACTGTTCATCATTCACTACTCCTATGCAAACTCATTGGTTTTGATTCTGTGACTTGCCTTTGGTTTGAAAATTATCTTTCAAACTGGAGGGCCCCTTTATATTTTCTCCAGGACTGAGGAGCCACGAATCTCATCATTCACTCAATACAACAATGAACCTGATCTTTGATGTAAAAACAGCAGCCTTGCTCTGTCTTCTCATGTAATGTTTATTTATTTATTTAGTTTTCTGTCTATAAAGATTGGTTATGTTTACACAGACACTTTATATATTACCAAAGGAGTTCCACAAGGTTCAGTATTAGGCCCAATCTTGTTCTCAATTTACATTAATGATTTCATCTTTATGCAGCACAATTCTATGTTGTATGGCAACTTTTATAGAATCAGCCGTCGAATGTCTGCAGTCTTCTTTTGATTCACTCCAACTGCAACTGCATCAGCATAAGTTAGTGCTAAGTTCCGATAAAACAAAATGGATGCTATTCACCAAGTCCACCACTACTGATTCTGCTGGTATCCACGGCATATGCATAGAAAGAGTTCCTCAATTCAAATACCTAGGTGTCTGGTTGGACAATGTTGTAGAGAGAAATGACAATGATGATAAAGTCAATCTAATTTTCAAACATCACATGAATACAATGATCGATAAATTGAGAACAATACTTGTTTTTTTGGATAGAATAAGAATTGCTTTCCGATCTCCTACAGGAAAAGAATTGTGGAATCCTTATTTTTAAGTGTTTTAGATTATGGGGATGTTATTTATCGTAGAAAACTGCTGCCTCCGCATTCAAATCACTGGATGCTCTTTACCACTCAGCCTTAAGATTTCTAACTGCTGACCACTACAGCACCCATCATTGTATCCTTTACCAAATAGTCGGCTGGCCTTCTTTGGCTGTAAGATGAGACCAGCATTGCTTTTTATTCATCTATAAAGCTTTCATGCAGTTGTTTCCCCCCTACATTTCATCCTTTTTAACTCTGAACTCACATAATCTTGACACTCACTCCCAGACTCCATTGATCAGATGTGAATTTTGGAAAATTTCATTTTCTTACAGTTTAGCTGAAACATGGAACAAGCTGCAAAAGGACTGCACTTGGACTCTCTGCCACCACTGTTCAAAGGCCTCATTTCAGGCCTAGTTATAATTGATTGTAAATGTTCTTAAGTTGATGTTATACTACTTTTTAAATATTGCATTTATCTCTTTTATTTGTGTCTTCTATTGTATTCCTAGATTTTTATTATTTACTTGACAGCATCGTTTTATTCTGCATATAACTGTTTTATTGTCTGCTGCTGTTTTGTTTTGTATCTCAACACCATTGTAAATGAAGATACTTCCACAATGGTCTTTCGAGGTGAACTAAAGGCTGAATAAATTCACTAATGTACACACAACACACATGCACATGCATACATGTTTATATCTATACCTACCACCACCTTAAAAGAGCATACAGGAGGCTGATTATTCTTCTAAAAACTCAAATTGCATTGATTATATTTGACAAGTATTGATAACAATTTGATTTTCAAGTTACAATCCTCAACATTTCAGTCCTGGTTGATTTAGCAAAACACCAGTGGTTACTTGTGATAACAGCAAGCCCTGCTGAATACTGCATTTCCTAGAATTGTGTAAACAGTAAATAGTTCTTGAGCAGCTACGTTGTCAGAAATACAACCAAAGAGCAACTGGTGCATCTGTGTACAAACAATCTCACATTCTTTGAATAATAATGATAAAAAAGTAGCTCAATAATTGATGTTCTCCATTATTCCATGAGAAACCTGGGATGGAATTCATGCTACACACTGCACAAGAAGTTTTTCACTCAGCAGCAGAGCACAGTAAATGTGATCACCTTGCTGGGAAGTTGGAGGTGTGAAGCCTGTCACCTGCACCTCATCATTTATTTCCCATTACTCACTGATCTGCTGTCCAAAAAAAAGCAGACAATGACCATGTCTTGTTTTCTTGATGCATTTCTGATGAGCTGCCAGTACTAATCTAATTGTTAAATACATAGTGTTTCCTGCGGCATCTTCACAATAAAAACCACTCCATGTTATACTTCATCAGCTCAGTGATGATACCCAACTAAATGTTGGGTTTGCATTAGCAACACCTTAATACAGCTCTGATACTGGGAGTAAACCTCAACAGTAAGAATGATAGCGGTGAGCTAAAATTAAAAACTGTAACGATGGATTGAATGCTTGGATCTATTATTTTTTTGTTGATCCCTTCATGCGTAAATATGTAGGTAACTTCAATCCTGTGGTGGAATGTGGGACTCTGCCTCTTACAATAAAAACTAAAAACCCCCCTAACCCTAACCCTGTATAGAGAGATCTTTGCAGAATGCACATTGAATACCTATTGTTGAAACAGTGCCAGATATAAATAGTGTCATACATCGGGTTTGATTTAATGAAAACCCAAAACCCTCTACTGAAAATGACAGCTCAGTCAGATCCAAATCCATTTTACAGATACAAATTTGCCTGCACGTCCTATTATTGAGACTCATTTTACAGGAAAACTGTAAGTGAAACTCAATCAGGTGTTAGCTGTTTGTTTTTATTATTGTGCAAATGTATTTGCATGGCAATGATTAAAATACATTGTGTTGGCGAGGGAGTAAAGATTCAGGAGCTCAGCGTCAACATTACAGTACATTGTTTGAACCTTTAACTAGCCGGTTCAGCAGAGAAAGTGCACAGTATTTGCACTGGAGAGGGGAGCTTTGCTTTATCTTCAGAGAGGCACCACTGATCCACAAGGTGCTCTCAGAAACTTGATAAACATGGCCTCAAATCCTCCTCAGAAAGATGGCCTCCCAGTCAGAGATTTCTAGCTCTTTACGAATGATTTACTTCAACTGGTCATGTGCTACCACAGAATTTTCCTTTAAACTATCTCCTATAAACTAGTAGTTTTTGTAGACTTGGACAGACATGTCAGTCCAGAAACGTGTGGCTGCATTAATAGTGATAGCCATATGGAACATCCTGTTCATTATGTTTTCAAATTCAAGCAATTTCTGATCTCAAACAGATCTGAAAAGAAAAAATGAAGCCTTCTATAAGCCACCATATGTCTGCAGCAGATAGTTGTCTTAGCATTTTCAGACCCACACTGAAAATTGGACCGTACCACCTACTTTACAAATCAGCAACATGTGAAGACATCCATGCATGCAGACGTCCTCTGGGACCCCTCGTTCCACGTTCCACAATAGTAAGAAAACATCACGGGAGGCCAAGGTAAAGAGGAGGTGAAGGATGTGGGAAGATTGTCAGGGCTGGGCGGGGGTGGGGATCATGTCGCGACACTGAAGGGGAGTGTGCGAGACAGATAAAGAGAGGATGAACATGATGAGAGGGGATAAAGCCTGCTATCGTCCTCGGCGGTATCTCCTTCTGTCAGACGAGACGGGCTCACACGTGCACGCGTCACATGCACGTTACTCTAAAGTGACACTTTTCTTCTCCTTTACCTCAAATCCTTTCTTCTCTTCCTGTCCTGCAGCTGGGTGCCACTGCATCCTCCGTAGTAAATGCAACAACCCTGCAACAACAGGCCAGACACATCAATAAGTCTACAATGCGTAGCATGTTTTGAGATGCGTCATAAATATTGCAGCAGGCTTGTGTGAATGGAGATCACTGAGTTTTATTGTACCCCAGCTGACAGAGCCTTTCAGAACACCCTACTCTTTCTTCAGGATATCTGTTTATCTTCAGGGCATCTGTTCATATCTGAGAATGACTTGTTTTTGTGCATCTTTTGGCAACCTCTCCAGTTCTTTTCTTTACAGTGCGGTGTATACCTCAGCGCCTGTGTTTTATGTGGCAGATTTTTCTTGACATTTCCGTTGTTTGTAATTTGTTTGGAGTGAAGGCAAAACATCTACCCATTCTGTGTGTTTCTTCCAGTCAAGTTTGATGACTGTGTGGGCAATGAGGACTTGAAGTTTGAGGTGTCGGACCCCAGCTTCCACGTGGACGGAGATCTGAATCTGGTTCCTCAGCGAGATGTCCCGTACAGCAGTCCAGTCCTGTTCATCCACGGGCTCAGTGCACATGCACATGACGTGGCACAGGTGGAAGTAACTGGACTACCGGTTCAGTCGCCACACACTCTCAGGGTTAGTAGAAATTGTCGCTGGTGTGTGTGTGTGTGTGTGCCGTGTGTGTTTTTATATCAGTTTCTTCATTTACATTTCATCAAAATTGAAAAGGCTGCACTTCATTGAGGATTGAAAAGGTTATTGTACTGTAGTTCAATCAGAAGAGACTGATAAGGTCACAAAATCTCAGGGTCCTGACACGCAGCTGAATGACAGCAGAGACACATCAAAAGTTTTACAGCTTACAGATGATTGGCTAAATGTGAGCGTGTCAGGTTCAGATTGGATGAAGACAAGAACGGGGTTGTGGAGCTAAGAGATAGTGAGAAACTGTGCAGGGTGACTTAGAGTACATGCGCACAGGAGATAGTCTACCTGACTGAACTTAGCAGTGATCAAATAATGATGCCCCTGGGTGAATAAGAGGATTCATGAGCTGTTAGTTTGATAGTTTGATCCATTCATAAATATAGTGCACAATGCAGTGCTGCAGGGCTTAATGTGCTAGACTTAACCACAACAGTCTGGAGTCTTTTCTGGTTACATGGCAAACTCACGGTGACAACCTGCTGAAGTTACTGCCCCCAGTCAGAAAACAGTCTGGCCCCTTACAACAATGTAGCACTGTATCACAGTTTTTACTGTAGAGATTAAACAAATGGTTAATAGGTGACCTTTAGAAGTGCTAGTGGTGCTGGCAGTATCTGTAGAAAAGTCTCCAGCAGCGCGCTTGTTAAGGAACAAATTATTATCAACATAACAACGGCAGGCCAGGCAGGCAGTAGAAATCAACTGTGCTGCAATACACGTTCTCCATTGCTGTGAAAAGAAGTAAATATAACATATTGGGTGCATAGAAGTGTAATGATAGTGTAATGAAAGAGACATTTATGTGTTTGCTGATGTTAAGGAAATAGCTTACTTCAGTTACTGATAGCTTCCTATCAGTTACCTGGAGGTCAATTATGCGAATATTATCTTAGACTATATTAAGTGTTAAGAATTAAGCTGTGTGGAAGTTGCTAGTCCACGTTTCACACCAAGTGTTTTTTAATGACACATTTCTTCAGCTTGTGTGAAATGATCCACTGCTAATTAATGACAGTAAGCTTCTTTACCTGTTGTGCCAGTTCAGTTATTTCTGTGCTGTATTTCTTCTTTCTCACATTAGTAACGAGGATTATTTACACTGCCACCCTCACAGCCCTGTGTGTGTGACAAGGAAGCAAATTATTTTATCTTCCCTCAAACTGTTTCTTTAAATGAAGATACAAAGTGGAGATTTTGGCATGGAAAGCTTGCTTGGAGATGTAAAAACAGTGAAACTGGGTGTCAATGACAAAACATTCATACAACAGTGATTGTAATTTCTAATTAAAAGCAAATCCGTTAAACGTTAAGAGATGTCTGGTGTCAGTCATATTCATGCATGTTGCTGATTAATTTGAATCACAATTTAAATATGAGGCATGCTCATGCAACCTTAATTATTATCAATTAACATAATTGCACCACCTCAGAGATGCCTTATTAGGCAGTTGGGAAACACCCACACCCATAATTACTGAGACCACATGGACCTATTACAGAAAGTGAAAAATAATTTCAGTGATGCAGAAAAAGTCTTCTCTTTTTAACAAGCAGAAGCATTACAGCCTTTGTAAAAGATGACATGGAGAGAAAGCGCAGACGAGGTGACTGATGTTATATCCACGTAGAGAAACATCTAAGAAGTTAAAAGGAAAAGTTTTGATTTGCTGACGAGGACCATGTGAAAGCCACTGGAGAAGGCCGCATGACCAGCTGCTGCTGTGCTCTGCTAAACCTACAAGCACATCGTTGCCATCACCAGAAAAATGTCAGTTCCACCACTGTTGCAGATGGGAACAGCCGCTGAGCTCAGCACTAAACCTGTCTGCAGCCCCTTGGATTGAAGCTTTGATAATAGACAGTTTAGATTATTGATCCAAATTATCGACATTAAAGAATGTTTACCCCTTGAAAAGATGCAAAAGACTTGTAAATGCTTCACAGATACTCTGAATCAGTTTAGCGCAACTTTTCTTGAATACAGGGATAAATCGGACCCACTTAAACTTTTATGAGTACTCTCTTGTCATTGTCATTTAATCATTATTCATGCATGAGGTCACACAGAGGGGAAAGGGAAAGAGCAGGGGAACATAAACAGCTGTTATGTTTATGCATGTTGGTGTATAAAAAATGATGCTGGCCAGTTCCAATTATATGGGTATGTGGCCAGTAAGCCCGCACTCCAAAACTGAGCTTTGTTTTGCTGCAAATGTGTCCTTTTGTTTGAGTAATCTACAGAAATTTGCTTCTGTAGCCAGCAAATTGACTGCCTTTCAGAACCTACCCCTAAATAAACACCATTGTCCCTCATTCATATCCTCTTTATACTGAACCTCAGCTCCCCCTCTGTTTAGTCCAAATCCACTAAGTTGATTAGGAGAAGTTTCCAGGGACTGCAGGTACAGTTGGTGTTCCCTTCATTCTCTCGGACATCATCTGTCTTCCTGCTGCAGTGCTCAGAGTCCTGCTGCTACCAGTCCTCCAGCCCTTAGCTTATTGAGCGTCTCCATCCCTTTCAGCATGATGTAGCTCTCATCTGTTTGTGCCTCACCATCATTTATTTGGTTAGCTAGTCCATGGGTGCTACCTTGGCAAGTCGTTGAGGATGTAAGTGAATTAGTCTTTTGGCAAGTTACGTGTGGGAGTTTTTTGTGACTCGTGACCATATGGTCTGTCTTCTGTGTAAATGAATGTGTGTGTCTCAATTCTCATAAATACTCACATTGTGGGGACTTGAGGCAACAAAATGTACATCCCATAATGCAAACCATTACATTTTAGGGTCAATGCTTGTGTTAAGGTTAGGGTCAGGGTTACATCGGGTGTAGGGTAAGACTTAAGACTAAGATGTGGTTATGATTAAGTCTCCAGGCAGTTAATTTTAAGTCTATGTCATATCCTCAAAATGTGTGTCCTATATAACAATTTCTGTGTGGGGTGTTTTGTTTAGTCATGTGAGAGCTCTGTGGTGAGGTTAACATCTGTGGTTTTGAGTTAAATGCCTCAACACCACTCTCACGGGCCGCCATCAGATCTGGTACACACAGTCATGTTCCCCTCAGGATGAATCATAGCAACTGTGATCCTTGATCGTCCAGTGCTTTGATTTATGACCAAATGCGAGAAAAACTGATAGCTAGCTAATGATAGCTCTGTGCATATTTCGACATAGCTAATGTTAGCATTCTAATTTGATAAACTAAAGTGGTCGTCATGGTAAACATTGCATGTGCGTGGCATCGGCATGTTTGCATTGTCATCATGAGCTCGGGTGCATGCTGACATTAGCGTTTAGCTCAAAACACTGTGCTAACATACAGCCTCACGGATAAGCTAGCGTGGTTGTAAACTCTTGGTCTTGTTACAGTTTATTGTATTCATTCTATCAACTGTTAAGCTTTTAGAAATGTAGTTACATACTGAAGGGAAATCTGATTTATTACAACTCAGGTATTGTCCATCACTTCGATGGATTGCATTGTACTGACTGAAGTGATTGTTCAGATCTGGGAATGCAGTGGAGGCTTGCGGGAAAAACAAAAAAACAAAACATGAATGGTTAGAAGATCAGGCAAATTGTAAACAAGATTCAGTGGTATTATTAATAAGGAAAGACTGACTCATGCTGTACTTAGCTGGACATGTCCTTCAAGAGGTTGTACAACATATAGGACAACAAAAGTCCACAGCAGTTTTCGCTAGCTTGTCTTTTACTTTTTGTCTTTCCTTCAATTCCTGCTGTTTGACACCATCATGGTGAATGAGAGCAGCTTGATTTCTCAGAATTAAGTATTTAGTCATTCCTGTGGACGCATATGTTAATGTCTCTGTCTATCCTAAAGTAGACTGACTTCGCTGTTAATTGCAGAGTCGCAAAGTGCTTTAATTAGGTAAAGGGTAGAGAGAGAGAAAGAGAGATGAAAAGATTATTGGGCAGAGAAGAAGACATCCTAAAGCTAACAGAAGCATATGAGAAGAGGAAGAGTCCTCTCGTGAGGCAGGGTGGTGAAAAACTCTCATTATTTCACTATCAATTAATCTGCTGAGGCGCCTCAAGCTCTGGGACTCATATCATCAGGAAATCTATTGTCCCTTCCTCTGTCCATATCCTGTCGTCCCCCCACGCTGCGCCTCTGCACTGTCTCAAGTGGCCCATCAAACACGAGTTCAGTGTGGCAGCAGCTTCTTAAGAGTCTGAAACTAACTTGTTCCATGTTTTAAAGCCTGTTTCACTAAGCCGGGGGTTTGAGTTGTGGAAGGCTGCACTGTGATGCCGAGCTTTAAATCTCCAGTCTGAGATGGCCCTCATGATAGTCCAGCTGCCTTGATGCCTCCTGTTTTTCAATTATTCTAGCGCGGAGCAAGATTCCTTTTGAGATTGTGTTTTAGTAATAAATGTCTTTGTTACGCTCTCGTCAAAGTCAGATTTTGTATTCGCCCAAACCTCCCTTTGTTTTCTCTAACACAGAACGGAAACATTCCATGGTGAATTTATTGGCATAACTAATGGTATTGTAGCAGAAAATATTGGCTGGTGATAAGTGCTGCGAGCGAAGGTGGAGAGAATCTGTTTTTAATTCCTCAGCACGAGCTGTTAGTTTGCTGTACCACAAGCCCACAGGGAGAGAAGAGGCTGATGAATGATTCCTATTATGAGCGAAACTCTGAATTCAAAGAATAATCTATTTGCAGCCGATCAATATGTGAATTAATGGAAGAATGAATTTCAATTTAACAAATGCACGCTCCGAGATATGAGCTTTTTTTCTGTGTATTATTCTGTGTTGTTTTGGTTGTGTTGTGCAGAACAACAGCTATGCAGAACATTTGCTTACCTTCAGGGGGCATTTTCAGGCACCATTCAAATGTAACAGCTGATAAGATGCAAAATAATCTGAGTCCAAAAGCCTATTTATTCTGCTTTTGTTATGTTTCATCCATTTTCACATACTGAATGAAATGTAATATTGCATCCTGAGCAAAATCCTCATCCCGCAATGGCAAATAGATTTTCTCTAACCAAGCTTTCAGTGTTCAGTTCGGCTTCCTGGGGATGACTAAGATGTGACATCTTGCAGCCACAGCACAGCTTCTCACATTATACAACACAACACAAATAATCCTCCTCTCTGTGTCTCCATCCCACTCACACTATCTCTCCTTAGCTTGCTCTTTAGCTGGCATTTGTTAATTCTGTTTACTGCCTTTGTTCATTGTCTTTTTTTTTACTTCCTCCTAACCCTCCATCTTTTGCTGAAATGATTCAATATATGTGCTAACTTACTTTTTTTTTTTTTTTTTTTTTTTTTTTAGCTTTTATGCGTGGGAGTGAATACTGGAGAGTGAAAACCAACAGGCTTAATGTCATGTTAATGTAGAGTGGCACAACAAATCATCACCTTCAGAATTAAAAAAAGAAAAAAAAAAAGATGTGGAAATTGAAAAAGGTGTTGTCTCACATCAGGTGAAATATTGAAATAGAAGAACACAACATGACACATATCAAAAGGTATTTGGTAAGGATATTTATATCAAGATGCGGAAGACATGCAAAACAGATTCATTGTCACTGATGGGAACTGCATTTTGACAAGTGTTAATGGTGTTCTGATTATCATGACAGAAAAAGACAACCAATAAGCTTTTAGTTTTTTTTTTTTTTTGTTTGTTTGTTTAACTGGCAGGGGCGGGGCTTGTTGACAGGCAAGCCAGGCAGTTGCTTGGAGCCCCCGGCCACTAGGGGGCCCCAACCACTTATTTACAACAATTACTGATAGGCCTGGGCTTTCAGGGACCTCTGTTGGTCCCTGGACCTCACTTTGAGAACCACTATCTTTTCAGTATTCATCTCAAATGTCCCAGAAATTGTGCATTTATATGTGCAAAAACCAAATTTGTGCGGCGTGCACAGGTGGGGTGGGGGCCCCAGGGACTTCTTGCTTGGAGTCCCAAGAGACCCTAGCAACGCCACCGTTAACTGGTGATCATTTTTCATTTAATTAACCCATAATTTTCACACCATTTTCAGGCCCAGCCCATTCACATCTTATGTTGGAATGAAGTCCAGCCCCATAGGATGAATGCAAACAGTGATCACTTGCAGTCTAAAACAGTATATTGCTTTGGGTGTTCAGGTTCCCATTTGGCTCATAGGATTCTTAAAGGTCAAGGATATAAGAAGAATTGTTACATTTTTGGAATAAATCCTAAAGTTAGGTGGCAACTGAAGCTAAAATTAGATTATTAAAATGACGCTCAGGTCTCTTAGATTTAGTTAAAAGCCTCTCTTCTGGGTGCTGTACCTTCTGCAGATGAGAGAAACTCTGACGGTGACAGAAGTCAAAGAAAACATGGATCATCGCATGGGTGACTTTTTCAGGTCAGCAGGGGATAACAAAGAAATTATTTTAGAAGTGGTTTTCAAGAAGAAGAAACAGGGAATGTTTCTTGGTAGTCCAAACAGCTAGTATATTATTCCTGTAGGGTGAAAACTGCACTGGTAGGAGCTGGTAAAGAAAGCAGAGACTCAAGCAAGACTTTCTTGCCTAATTCACACAAACCGACATGTCAGAGATGTACATGTTTCCTATAAGAACACTGATGATTTCAATAGCATTAATTGCACGATGGCATTGAACAGAAGTTTCATGTGCTCTAATGCATGAACCATTGAATATGAAGACAATCTAGAGGGAAAAAAAACTCTTACCTTGCATAATATTTGTGAAATTAGATTACATTTAGGTCTAAATGGGGAAGTGTTGAATGGCTTCATTTTACAATGAGCTTGTTTTGAAACACTTATGTGTATTATTGTCAGTGCACACTCCACACCGATATCTGCGGGTGAGATTGTATACATCACTTTGGCAGAGCATTAATTGAATCTGCTAACTGAATATTTGAAAGACGCATTAGTCATCAGCGTCTTTCTATATTCCACTTCGTTAAGATGAGAAGTGTTTATACTTTGCTGATTACACTTTAACAAAGTGTGAAACATTGTGCCGCCAACACCCACGTTTTGGGACGTGTTACTGTGTAAATGTGTTGTTTTAGACATGTGCATACTGCCGACAGTAACATAAAGTACGAGAGCTTAACTGTGCATTAAGAGAACTGACTGATTGCCTGACCTGGCTGCATATCTAAAGTTTATTCCACAGAGAATAGCTGTACATCCCCGTCACCAGTGGCCAATGCTGGCCTTGATATTATCCATTTCTCACCAGGTCTCCAACACATTGTCACAAATGAGTAATGACACGTCTCAATATAGCATTGAGAGTGAAAATGGCAGAATAGACAAGGACGTGACTTTACTGCCACAGTAACTCTGCACTCAGATGACAGATGACGAAGACTCCATCTTTCTCTCCCTCACACACACAGGAACACACACAGGCCTCATACACACATACTGTAGTACAGTATACATGCATGTAAACACTATAAACATTGTCTTTGTTGCTCTTGACTACATATTCAGATTTTCACATCAGGACACTTTCAGCTCAGTACACTGCGATGCCCTAATGATCATTTGAGAGACAGAGACAGAGGAAGAGAGAAGCAAATGCATTAAGGCTAGATCAGGGTTGATGGTGCTGCAGTAATTTATGAACAGGACACATTAAAGATTCATGGCTTCCTTCTCTGACGGTGTCACCGAGCTGTAAGAACACTATTCATCACACATGCAGACTGCAAAGAGAGACCGTGTGAAGAAAAGCTGTTGCTTGGTGAGAGGAGAGAACGAGGGAGAGGTGCAAAGTAGCACGGAAAAAGATAAAGGGGAAGAAAGTAGGTCTGCAAGTTATCTTTTGCAGAACACCCTGTGGCGAGCCATCCACAAATAGCTGGACAAACATCTGTATCCAGCTAAACGCGCTTGTTAGTGCGTCTCGCCACCCTCATCCGCCTGCAGAACATTGATAGGTTTTAAAGCACCGTCACTCCTTTTCCATATCCACTGTATTTCAACCCAGTGAAGACGTGGATTTGACAGCATGGTCTAGCTTAGCCCTAACCTCTGTCACCAGTCTCCACATCCAGACACTAAAATTGCCTCATGGTGCCTGTTTGCCTCCCGGCTCTTCTCCCTCTCCTTTACAAATATCACACAGCTGAGACCTGTGCATGATGGGATTGACGCACTCATCCCTGGACTTCAGATTGAAGCTGGATTTTTATAGGCGGCCCTTAAAAGTCCATCAACTCGCTTGTGAACCGGTCACATACATATACACACACCACTGACTGTGCTCTTGAGATACCAAATAGGTCATGTAATCACACCGTTTTTTTGTTTTTTGTGCAGTATTCTGTTTAACCGTTTCAGGTCCAGTTTTAGATTTCTGTCTTTGACATTATTTGGAAGGTCATCCCCCAGTGGGTTCGATAAGAGTGGCCATTTCAGAGACTGCTCTATGTGTCTGTGGTTTGTTCTGGTCGGGTTGTGTTTATGATTACTGTTTCTGTGTTCTCCCTGACCTCTGCAGTTTGGAGGGGTGGACGAACAAAGCGGTTAGTGGTGTGAGTGTTTGGTGTTGCCCTCTCTGTCTGAGCGTCAGCACTGTGCGCTGTAAACAAATGGCTCAGTTTTTCCCCTCTTACCTGTTCTCTTTCTGTCATTCTGACAGGGGTGATAGTGGTGCCAGAGTCCCTGTCAGCCAAGAACAGCAGTGAGAACAGTAAACACGCAAACAGCCCCCTGCATATACTCTGACAAACACACACACAGCCACAGCCACAGTGCACATTGTCAATAAAGTGCTACAAAGTAGGCTATATGAAGGACAAAAGAGGCTATTTGCATTGCAAATGAAACACAAAAACCTCAGGTTGGCATTTTCCCTTTCATATTGAAACTGCATTGTTAATTTAACCAGGGCTCAGTGGCTTTGCTTGTTTCTGTGTCGTGTCTTTCACTGTCATTGTTCACATCAGATTAGCGCACACATTTAGCCATCTTTTTTTTCCTGTCAAAAACATGTTTGTGTGTTTGTTTTTTTTCCCAAAGCTTTTTGTCATCAAGGCAGCAAAAAAAAAAAAAAAAAAGCAGCTCTTTAGGAAAAATATCTGAAATGCTCCTTTTCTGCAAAGTGCCAGCAGGGACGTGTGGGTGTCTGTGTTTGACTGGTAGCAGCTGGCAGGATGAGCCCCGGCAGGGAAAAGACACACAAAGTACACAAACTCACTCTGTACAGTACACAAAGTGTAGCTTATGAGCTTTGTGCAGTGTGTTGTTAGCAAGATAATGAATGGTAAGTACTGCGTTAGCATCTGAACGGCCTGAAATGACATTTGAAAGTTTTTAAGATCACCTAAGCATTAATTAGCTAACAAGGTAAGTAGTTAACTAAGAGAACCTATTATCTATTAACTAGCCCACAAACTGCAGTAAAAATGCATTTTCCCTGTATGCTTGTTTGGCAGTGTTCATTTAGTCATGTAAAGATTTGATTGGCTGTATGAAAACTGTATAAAACTGGGAGATAAAGCTGGGTCACTCCTGCCAACACTGGGATTTTCTGACGCCTCGCCCTAGGCTGTCCCACCACCCTCACCACTGTCCGCATCCCTCCTGCATTTCGACAAGACGACAACAGTGAATCCTAAAATCACCACACGACAACCACTTTAAAATATCAGAGCAACAAGGATGGAGTTAGCTTGTTCCTGTATTAAGTGACTACAGTTAGGTGGTCAAAATCAGATACCTGGTTGAAAGTGAAATGTTGTGCATTATAAAACGGAAAGGTGAAATCTGATTGGCTGTTAACTGTGATATAATGAGCATATACCACAGCTACTATTCTAAAAAGCCTTATCACAGCATATCACTCCGCTTCAGGGAAGCAACAATGTTTCCATGGCAACAACCAACTGTTACAGTACGCAGCAAAAAGTAGACGGTTTTGATGTTTATTTTTTTAAGGCGTTAACAACATTCAAACATGTTCAATGAGTAATTAGGACTGACATTATACTGGAGTACCACGGACAGCTCCCGTATAATGTCAGTCACAGGATCAGCACCTTGACAGCGACTACGACAGTTTGGGCTCTATAAGGTGATCTGTCACTGTCTGATTGAACAGCCTCATGGAAATGATATTTTACAATTCTTCACATTATTTACTAACGAAATTCGTTAAGGCAAGTAATTTGGTGTTTTTAAAGTCATGATATTCAGATGCCGCTGCTGCGTCTCCAGGTGCCCGCCGCGATGTCACATATAGTCAGCTTAATAAAGTCAGCTATCACTCAAAGCTAAAAATATTAAAAAAAACTCTCATTCATTGAGGTTTTGGGTGGATTCTTCCGGACCACTCACTCATAGTTAACTGCCAGGGGGCTCGCATGTTTACGTTACGGGGCTGATTGTCAGAGAAGCAACAATGGATCCATGACAACAAACTGTTACAGTAGGTCGCAAAAAGTTGCTGCGGTGTTTTGACAACGTTAACAAATAGACTAAATTAGTTGAATTCACATGTTTAAGGTTAACTTTCACCTCCAGGTAGGGTTAACAATGGTAGAGTTGATTGAGCAGCGACTTTCTCCTGAAAAAAAGGTGAGGAATAGACGACATGCAGAGCTAACGTACGGAGAGGTGGGACTATTTTTTTCACAGCGGGGCTATTTTATTAGATAATATGTATTTGTGTTTAACTAAAAACTACATGAAAATTATTGTGTATTCCTCTGTCATATTGTCATTATTTGTAACTGTTTTATAAAAGCAATACATCACTCCAGTCCGTGATATACGCTCATTATACCACGCTAAGAACGCCCCTTAGCTGTGGTATAATGAGCGTATATCACGGCTGGTTGTGATGTATCGCTTAATTATATAAATGACAACTTAAAAGGCTAAATAAATTCAGCACTTAGCTTATTTATATATGTACACATCACTTCTGCTTCACTTCTGATTTTGAGAGGCTACTGGCCAGTAAGACAACTGGTAGGAGAGGGTGATATCAAAATGGATGGAAGAGATAGTATAAATATTGTCATTGGTGCCTCTTGGGTGTGTTAATGCTTGGCAGATTTGTTGCTTTCCCTCCATGTGACACATTCAAATTCATGTGGCATATTTGACTTCCTTAAGTACGGGTAAGCCTCCTCCTATTTGATGAAATTCTTGCACAAACATTTCGACGTTTGACTAAAGTTAATCTTTTCTTCTTCTTGTTGTGACAGAATTTTAAGGTCAGTGATTGGATTTTTCTTAATGAAATGTACCTTGGCAGATGAAGTTAACTTCTCCCTTGAAGTTTTTATGTACACAACCTTGTACCTTCAGCTTTTTATCGAAAAGAAACAGACATTTTCTGGAGCAGTTCTTGTTGCATTGATGATTAAACCAGGAGAGTTTCATGCTGATCTGAGCTGTAGACGTGCTCTTACTGTGAGTCACATAACATTATCCATGGGAAAAATGAGTGGGACTTTTACTTCAGGAACCAGGGGCGCCTGAAACATTCCCCATATTGTGTTCTTGTTTGGGGTGAAGGATGGAGACTCTACAAGCAAGCTCTGTGCTATTAGTGAGTTTTCTGCTGAGACTGTAAACCAGGGAAAGTGTTATTCTTACTACGAACTGATGTTTAATAGGAGCACAAATAATAGAAGAAAACCCACACTGATGCATACTTTACACCCAAACTTCTCCCACTTTAATCCTCAAATTTAACAGTATCTTTACATTGAGCTTGTTATGAAACTGTTAGAGGGAACATGAGTTGCATTACTTGCTGTAGTCTCTATATTCTCTATATCTTGAATAGTGCTACCCTTTTTCTACTAATGCTTCATCATTGCAGTATGATTGTCATCTATGTCAGAAAGTCTTTATCCAAGAAAATGCTTAAAGTATGGAAGCTAGCGGATGGAAGTCTCACCTCACAGACCTGCTCTGGTATTTTTCTTAAGTTGCCTAATCTACATGTGACAGATTAGCTCTCTGTGCAGGTCATGGCTTTCCCTCTGACCCAACTTGTGATTACTTTAGGAGATAAGGATGCGTCACTGGGCAGTGCTGCAGTGCTTGGGAAGCTTTAATTAAACCTCCACCTAGTAGGTGTTGGAAGACATAAACAGAGGCTGATGGCAAAGAAATGAAATGTATAGGATGTCAGGCAAAATGTGAATCCCCTTTATTGAGATTTAAGTGGAATAGCTTATCGCTATACCACACAGAATATACAGTATATGTCACATGGAACATTTCATTAATATGAACAACCATAATGTATGTCTTTAATAAAGCGGATGTATGTTTGGTGGACATGAGTATTTGTATGGGTATGATGGAGCAGCCAGGACTCCAGCCTTCTGTTCCTAGTGTCACTAACAGACATTATTTTCATCAGCATCCAAGCAGGGGGGCCCTAACTGTATCAGGGATCCAAAAGCGAAGAAGAAAGGGAAAATCACTCACTGTATTATTATACAGTAACAACCACTTTCTTGTTTACAACAGCAGGAGGCTGGAGGACGAAATAAGATTATGCTATTGTGTTCTCAAGAGCAAAAATAACATTTCAGATTGGCTCCCTCTGCATGAACAGTGCAAACGCTTCACCAAAACCCTATCATGTCTCATTTCTACACTTTTACATGTCTCTTTGTTGCTCTGGCTTAAAAGCTTTGTTTTTTCTGCCTCTTTCTCCTGTCCTTAATTAACATTTGAGCTGAATAAAGATTAAAAATCTAGATGAAATTGGAGTGAAGGTTGTCCAGAGAATATCTTTTCCTGTCTTCTCCTGTCCAAACGTGTGAAGCATATGGTGCTACCTGCTGGATGCAGGTGCTCAGTCTCTCTGCATTCCCTGTTTATTGTACATACCAGTCTGCCATCAAAATCATGGGAATCAGTCCAAGACAAGCTTGTTCAAACATGTTTCAGTATTTCAAAATGCATAGTTGACCGCTTGCCATCTGTGTGTTTATGTGTCATCAGTGGGATTCAGGTTAATTGCTCAGTAATTTTGGGCAGCTTTGGTTGGTTTAAGAATTACAGAACAGGGGTTATAACTACACAGGACATTGTTATTTAACAATGTGGTTTCTCTTCTTTGTGTTTTAGGATGTCCTGGGTCTGACGTACAGATCTAAAAGGTCCCTGCTGGTCCCTCCCATGATTGTGACTGAGAACCAGAGAGCTCCCTTCCCCAGGATCATTGGCAGGGTAAGAAACACACAGACACTCATAAACTCAGGTCAGCTTGATGACGAGGGGAGAGAGAAGAAGTGATCAACCTGGACAAAAACCTTCCTAAGTTACGGAACCAGCGATTCAATATGTGCATTATTTTACAGCTTCTTCTCTTTTTTTTTTCCACCGTTGTCTTATTTAGCCCAAAACATAGAGAAGTGCTCAGTAACAGATGACACCTCTCCATAGATAATTAATGAGAGATATAAAGATGATGACCGTGACTACACAGGGAAATATATGAAAAGAGAAGTGGTGGTTCTATGGTATCTTGTCTGTGATTTCATATCAAATCACAGACAAGCATCAAATGGGTCATTTCCAAACCAAGTGTTATGGAGGATTTAGGAAGTTCTTTGCCTTCACTTAATAAGTTTCATTTCATTGATCTAGTGTTAAAGTCTATTTGCATTGACTGTTTTACAGTTTCAAAAAGAGTTTCAAACATAGGAAGCATTATATTCCTATCACATCCCATCATATGTATTCTGGAAATCATTTAATCTTTTCACTGAGATGAATTTTGACTTGCAGTCATTGTGATAAGAGACAAACTCATTGAGGACCAGACCTAAATATGTCAACTTAAATTTAAATTTGCTTTTTAAATTATGGCAGACTAATTTGAGGCGGCTGGGGCTCAGAGGGTCGGTGGTTTGATCCCCCTACATGTCGAAGTGTCCTTGGGTAAGATCCTGAACTCCAGATAGTTCCAGATGCTGTGCCGTTGGTGCGTGTGAATGGGTGAATGCAGACTGTAAAGCGCTTGACAAGCGAATGGGCATCAGACTAGAAAAGCGTTACATAAATAGTCTATTTACAGTTTAATACAGGCATCACAGGGGAATTTCCATCAGAGACTAAGTTTCAAAAGCTCTTAAGCAAACGCCTGCTGTCTCGTTCATGCTTGAACTAAAAGTTAAGTGCCTACAGTTTCTTCTGACTGCTGCTGTGGGCTAATACGCAATGGCCACAGACTAATCTATGCAGAATATACTTTTCTTTATCTCAATCCGACAGTGGCTGACTCCCTGTTCCACATCAGAGTGCACGCCATTCACAGGGCTCATGAGCAGGCTCATGGAAGTACAGCAGAACTTGCTGTTGTGCTGACTGATGATGATGATGATGATAACTTTCACAAAACTGGAAATCCTAGCTGAATCTTAGTTTGAGTAAAGATATTCTCTTTAAGATTTGTCCAGCACCAAATCAAAGCAGATTTCTTATTCATGTAGATGTAATTAGCAGCAGTGCTCTAATGGCTTTGCTTGTTGAAAAGAGAGGCCCTCACTTTATTGTTTGCTTTGATGATTTCTTAATTCAAAAAGGACAGTGCTCAATGTGTGCCTCAAAAAACCATTGCTGGAGCTGTTTTTCTTGATTTGTTTTTGACTTCTTTAATGCCTGTTGTTTGTTTTCAGGATGCAGCGATTTAGTGTCCCCTGCATGGCATTGATCAATATTATATTATATTATTTTCCTTTTAGATATTACACACCTTTATTATGTTTTTTGACAACAAGCTAGCGAGAAGAAAGGCATAAAAATGCTGGTATACATAATAGATGGAGGATTTGATTATTAATTCACAATAAACCACAGTCAACCATAGTCATACTGTGGGTATAATGTACTGTACCGTCATGTGGGATCAAACCTGTTCAATCTGGAGTCACCCAAGGCTCATATACTGGAAACAGCAGATGCAGGGCAAGGATTGCTTTTATTTATTATCTGTTTAAGTATTGAGAGGAAACTACTTCATACAAGGCTCACATAAAAAAAAATGAAATGAAATAAAATAACAAATAAACAAAGAAAACATTTTTTAAGTGAGCAAACATAAGAGATAAGATAAGATAAGATAATGACATTAAAGAGAACAGAAACCCCACAGGAACCGTTTTATCTTCAGAAAGTCAGCTGTTGAGTTTGGAACTTTTAAAGTAAATTGAAACAGCTGAGTCATCAAGACAAATTGAATAAATATGAAGAAGCAAGTATCATCCAGAATCAAATGCTTTGCTTAAGTCTACAAATAGAGCAATGTGTTGTTTTTGTCAAGGCACTGAGCTGATGCCGTTTACTCAGCGTTAGACTGGCATCAGAGGTAGTGGTAAAACCAGACTGGAATACATTTGAAATTTAATTTTCTGGTTTATTTTCCCAGATATTCAGTTGGACACTTAATATTCTGTGATATTTCAGACTGGCGACATGACTTGACCTAAGATTCATGAGCGATTCATAACAAAGGTTAACCACTCTGTTGTACAGGCAGCCTATAATAACAGTCAATGTTTGTAAATCTGAGGTTATTTATTATTATTATTATTATTATTATTAC